>SJYQ01003580.1:43026-73371 GCA_006410935.1 Redunca redunca | reverse complement strand
CAAAGTACTGGAGTTTCAGCTTCAGCATCATTCCTTCCAAGAAACCCCAGGGCTGATCTCCTTCAGAATGGACTGGTTGGATCTCCTTGCAGTCCGAGGGACTCTCCAGAGTCTTCTCCAACACCACAGTTCAAAAGCATCAGTTCTTCGGCGCTCAGGCTTCTTCACAGTCCAGCTCTCGCATCCATACATGACCATAGGGAAAACCACAGCCTTGACCAGATGGACCTTAGTCGGCAGGGTGATGTCTCTGCAGCTCGCCAGGCCTCCTCACGAGGCGAAGTCTCCTTTGGAGACCCATTTATTCATCTATTGCATCTCCTTTTTCTGATTGTGATTTAATGGTCAAAACTATGCATCTCTTTCAGCCATATTTTCTTCCTTTGCTTCTCATTTGTCTTCGAATGTAGGAAGGAAGGGGATAAAAGGAAATCGAAAGGAAACATTCAGAAACTGCAGTTCACGTAACTGAAGTCCGTTCGTGCATGTGTGTGCATGCTGTCACTCAGTCGTGCGCAGCTCTTTGCCCCCATGGACTGTAGCCCACCAGGCTCCTCTGCCCATGGGATTCTCGAGGCAAGAATACTGGGTGGGGTGCCATGCCTTCCTCCAGGAGATCTTCCCATCCATGGAAGTCGCTCTCCGCGACTCCTGCATTGCAGGCGGGTTCTTCATCGCTGAGCCGCCAGGGAGCGGAAGAGAACCCGTAGATATATATTCTAAACTATAATGGAGTAAAATCTATAACTAACTGATGGAATGGGGCTCATGCTTCCTCAATTGTTTTCATACTGTGGTCCATGAATCTCACTTAGCTTGCCCTTAAGCTGGCTTCCTACAGTACCAGTCTAACCTTTTTACTAGCATTTCTACAAATCATCTGTCTGGTTATGGCAGTCTGTTTACTTGGCTTAATTGAGAGGGTCTTATTTGCCCTTATTGTCCTGGTGAGATTGTTTACAATGTCAATAGTGCATCACTCAAAAAGACAAAAACAAACAAACAAACAAACAAAACACCCACCAGGAAGGACCGATAGTGTTTTGATATATTTCTCCTTGCCAGTTGAATTTTTAAATATTTATTCACAATTTTTTCCTCCCCAAAACTTTTGAGCCAATGTCATTTTCTTATCTTACTATAATGTTTTCTGACTACTTTGCAGAGATTTCTTCCTTATTATCCACCAGGAAACAACATCAGCATTGCAAATCTAGTTTTACAGATGTGTACATATTTTTGAACACACACACACACATATTGGCAATATTTGCCTGTGGTTTAGTACTGTTCAGTTCTTAAAATAGTCTTTCAAATATTTTCCCTTGGAAACTAATGATGTGGATTTGAGGCTGTCATTTTAAAATTTTAGTCTTTTCACCATAGCTGTATATCGAAGAATATTGAGTTAGACTATTTTCCTGTTTTATATATAGAATAGATTTGAAAAATTTATAATTATGATATCAGTCATATTTTAAGGTGAATTAATCTAACCATACTGGGGTCAATTTCTTTTATTTTCCTGACATTGTCAAATAATATATAAGAAATAAACCTTTTGTGTCTAAGAGATAGCAGAACTTAATAATTATTGAAGTAGAAGACACCCCAGTGCTACAATAAAATGGGTCAAAAGTTTTGTTAATAAAATGTGTATATTTTATAATAATTTACTTCCTTATTT
The DNA here is from genome assembly GCA_006410935.1 of Redunca redunca. Classification (NCBI taxonomy): domain Eukaryota; kingdom Metazoa; phylum Chordata; class Mammalia; order Artiodactyla; family Bovidae; genus Redunca; species Redunca redunca. The sequence goes on along the minus strand of SJYQ01003580.1, from coordinate 71,684 downwards.
AAAAACAACTAGGAAATATTGTTATAAGATTGATGATATGCCACTGGAAGAGATATAAAATTTTAATGATGCTGAGAAATTAAAAAAAAAATAAACCTAGCACTAAGAACAGATAAGAAGAGGTAGCATCTGACATTATAGCCAATAATCCTGTTAAACATTTGTAGAACTGGTTTCAGGGAAAGATTAATTTTTCTTCCTACTTTGCAGTTTGAAATGACTTCATCTTTTAACCATGTGGTGAGTATTCTTTCATAAGATGGATTTAAAAATAGTAATTTTTACAAAAATATCAGAACCACTCATGAAATGTCTAGTCCAAAACACAGCTGTCCTAGCCCTCATAGGGATGTGGAGTTTCTGGATTCCATTTCCTAAACAGAGATTGGTGTGCATTCAAGATTTAGACACCAACTGAAGCTAGTCTGACAAATAGTGGGAAAACTGATCACTTAACATGTTGCAATAAAGGAAGTGTAACAGTGACTGTGTTAGGTTAGCTATATTTATTGGAATGGCATTAAACAAACAGCATTCTCCACTTGGTTACCCACTTCAACTAGACAAAACTCAAAACGACAGAAGGAGGCAAAGTCTAGATTTGAACGTAAAATATACAGCCCAGGAGAACATCCTGTCAAATACAAGATGACAGATAATTTCTCTTTTACCAAGTGCATGTAGTAATGAGTTTAAATCAGACTGAAATAGGACCATATCCCAAAATAGTTTTAAAATCTGTAGCAAGAAATAAGGGTAGCAATAATATATGATGCCTGCTATGTAAGGGAGAACTGATTCTCCAGGGTTATACTAATGAACTACTAAATCTCTTCCCTGATTTTAAAGCATAATTTTATAGAAATGTATCCTGCAGATTTATAGTTTGCTTAATCAGAGAATAATTTTTAAAAGAAATATCAAATAATAATCCAAAATATTATTTGCATGTGTGAGTTAGGTATATCCTTTGCATTTTCTTCCTATTTGAAACTACTAAAATCTTTCATATATCTATCACTCAATTTAGAAAGACCTTCTCAATCATCATCTATAAGGGATGCTCTTTAAATATACTGTTTCCATATGTTTTTCAAGGAGAAGTGGACGATAGAGGAGGAGTTGGTTGGATGGCATCTCAGACTCAGTGGACATGCATTGGAGCAAGCTCTGGGGAGATGCTGAAGGGCAGGGAAGCCTGGTGGGCTGCAGTCCACAGGGTCACAAAGAGTCGAACACGACTGAGCAACTGAACGATGACAAATATATTCGGTAGAATATTTTTCTTTCAATTTTTATTTAATAAAAGTTTTATATATATATACAGAAGGAAATGGCAATCCACTCCAGTGTTCTTGCCTGGAGAATCCCAGGGACGGGGGAGCCTGGTGGGCTGCCGTCTATGCGGTCGCACGGAGTCGGACAGGACTGAAGCGACTTAGCAGCAGCATATATATATTTAACACGTACAGTATGATCTTTTGATACTCATATACCTAGTGAACTGATTACTACAGTCAAATACCAGAGATCTACTCTCTTAGCAAATTTCTAATATACAACACGGTAATTAGTAAGTATAATCAGCACGCTGTACATTGGATCCAAGAACTTATTTAGTAGAAAGTTAGTGACAATTGACATTTGTGCCAATCAGTATCAGGTATTTCTCATTCAGAAACCTCTTGAAAGGGCCATTATATAAACCTCCACGAGAAGAAAACATATTTTTTTGAGCTTACCTTAGTGGATGATCTACAATAGAGTAAACATGAAAGCTTAGCTATACAAATAATCCTAAAGAATTTTTGATTGATATTAACCCAATTCATTCCCACTGGGTACCTGGTTGAGCCTTTATTTTCGTTTGGATTCTGTTCTTCCTTAATCATGCCCGTCTCTCTCATCGTTGTCCTGTCCTATATTCCATGTTGACTTGTGTCTGTTCATCTTGGACTCACCCTCTCCTTATTTTGAATTTGATAGATTATTTATGGAATTCTCAGTGTCTCCAGTTGTAATTGCTCAATAATTGGAATTTTGGGTTCAACACTAACCCAGTGTGTTCATCAGTTGTATTTATCTAGCAATAGTTTATTGTTTCTATTTGCGTTTAACAAGCAGACTCATGAAAATGCTAGAGGTTAGGAAGATGCAGGCTGTCAACCAACATGTGCATTTTAATTATGCGCTGCAGCTGCTTGGGAATGAATTCATCTCCAGGCTTCACCGTTGTAGAAGGAGGAAATAATTTGTCATTTGTTGCAGAGGAGACAATTTCTGACCTGAGTGGTATTTAAAGGCTCCTCACTTATTATGAAGATTAAAACAAACAAGGACAATGAAATCTAAAGTTTACTTCCTGTGTCAATTATAAAGATATCCTTAATGTAGCAATGTGTGGCTTTAACATTTAAATGTCACCTCCACTTGCATAAAATAGTGTCGGTGTTTATTTAACATATTTACATAATAAAGCCCTGAAAAGCAAGCTTGGTCATTAGAGAGAACAGAGTGAATCAACTGCCATTTTTTGGCATGTGTGTAATGATTACGACCACCGACCACCGTTAACTGCGCGGGGTCTCCAGGTAGCTCGGCTGGTAAAGAGTCCACCTGCAATCCAGGAGACCCCGGTTTGATTCCTGAGTTGGGCAGTTCCCCTGGAAGAGGGAAAGGCTACCCACTTCAGTGAAGAATCTTCCTGCAATGCGGGAGACCTGGGTTTGATCCCTGGCTTTGGAAGATCCCCTCGAGGAGGGCATGGCAACCCACTCCAGTGTTCCTGCCTGGAGAATCCCCATGGACAGAAGAGTATGGCGGGCTACGGTCCATGGGGTCGCAGAGAGTCGGACTGAGCACAGCACGAAACACAGCATAACTGTGTGCCCGACACACGATCAAGCTTATTCACGCACTATCACTGATATTAAAGGCGTTTTTGCAAGATTTCCATAATTCTTGTTTAATACATGACAGAACTGAGGGTCAGAGTGATTAGGTAACTTTAACTCCCTAATTCATGTAATAAATATTATTGGTTCAATTCAGTCGGTCAGTCGTGTCCGACTCTTTGTGACCCCATGAATCGCAGCACGCCAGGCCTCCCTGTCCATCACCAACTCCCGGACTTCACTCAAACACACGTCCATTGAGTCAGTGATGCCATCCAGCCATCTCATCCTCTGTCGTCTCCTTCTCCTCCTGCCCCCAATCCCTCCCAGCATCAAGGTCTTTTCCACTGAGTCAACTCTTCACATGAGGTGGCCAAAGTACTGGAGTTTCAGCTTCAGCATCATTCCCTCCAAAGAAATCCCAGGGCTGATCTCCTTTAGAATGCACTGTTTGGATCTCCTTGCAGTCCAAGGGACTCTCAAGAGTCTTCTCCAACACCACAGTTCAAAAGCATCAATCCTTCGGTGCTCAGCCTTCTTCACAGTCCAACTCTCACATCCATACATGACCACAGGAAAAACCATAGTTTCTCCCGTCTACTAGGTGACTAGATAGCAAATTAGGCTTTCTGTCTGTGTTAATTTACTAGCTGGATATATGGAAAACAATCTTTGCATTGCTCTTGTATTGATAGCAGACTCATAATTCAACAGGGATACTGAGGCAAAAAAGTATTGTTTTAACACCTAAGCTTATTTAAGGATAGCACAGTTCCTGCATAATCGCCATCCTTGGTAAATGGCAGCATGGCAGTAAATGGTATCTGTTTTGATTTCACCAGAGCTGTGTTCTACTCCACAGCAGTCTTCCACTGATCCCTCATACCATCCTCCAACTGCAAAGAAGAGAGAACAGAAGTTTTGTTTTTGAAAGCCCATTGTTCAGATTTTTGTTCAGCTTGACAAAAGCAAAAAAAATTAATAAAAATAAAAATAAAGGAACACTATTGATATTTTAATTTTAATGAGATGTATATATGAAGTATAATAAGGCTAAAACACTGTATTTTCCATGTGGGGCGAGATCGAGCAGGTATCTGGACAACGTAAATATTCATTTTTGTTGAAATGTTTTCTTTTTCCTTTGATGGAGGAGGACATTTTCTCCCTGTTAGGTAGATTAATTTCTTAACTTTCAATTTTACTTTGCCCACTTAGATACAGCTATGCTTTAAAACACTGAGTTTTTGGAGGGAAAAATAATATATTCCTTTTATTTTTTCTTTACCTTTTGCTATGACAGTCATTTCCACAAGGAGAATATTTAATAAAAAATGTACTGAATCCAAAACCTACAAAGTCAAGTGCAGTGAAAGGTAAGAAGAGCCAGCTGTTCCGACTCCTTACTAACTGTGTGCTGCCACTGCTTTCATTGCCACTTCAGGATTTCAGCTCTCACTAAACTAGCAAGGAAAAAATAGAGCATCTGGGCATTCAACCAAAGCTCACATGCTGTCATTAAAACTGAACCACCTTGTGAAAAAGACTTGCTTAAATGATTTTTTTTGCTCAGAGCAGGTGCTTAAATTTGTCAACCTGTCTTTTTAGTTTGGTTGATTATTTCAGATCTTTCGAGTTTATTTCTAACAATAGGTACAGTCATTAACAGGTGAGGTGAAACATTTATTGTTTCCCCAAGGCAGAAATAAACTGTACTTACTGAGTAGGGTGATCTCGCTTTTCTATTGAATCAACTACTTTACTCAACTTATGTAAAAGACTCATAATGATTGTTATTTTGTGATCCTTGAGCTTAACCATGCAACAAATTTTCTCAAGGAAAAGAAAAAAAATCAGTGAAACTGCACACCTGCCAACTTCGTATGAACTAAATTTCTCTTCCAGTTAAAACATAATGTCTCATATTTCTTCAGATGAGAAAGGTATTAGGAATAACATGCACTTAAAAATAAAATTAAGAACCTATGAATTAATTTTTCACCCCAAGAATCCTTTATCTAGTATAAGAAACCAATAAAATGATGAGATATCAATAGCATATTTTATATTGGGATAAATGTAAACAAACTAATATTTAGGGCTTCTTAATGCAAAATATAAATTAATTTCAGAGAAAGAGAGAGAGAAAGACTTACTAAATAATTACAGGGGTTTGCCATGTACTACCTCTTTCTGAAGTTTTCAAGACTTCTGCCAAACTTGACTTTCCAGGTCAACATCTTCTTACCTGGAAGAAATAAACTGTTGCAATGTAGCATCACAAAAATGCATTATGTTTCTCAAAAATCTTAATAAAATCTTACTTACAATTTGACAATTTTAGAAGAGGTTTCTTTCTAAAATGAAATTCCTTAGACTGATTTATATGCCGCTTACATCACTGGAAAATAAGTTTCCTATTTCTATGGTAGGTTACCACTACCTGCTTGGAGAATCATTCTTTCTTTGTTACATTTGATACATTTTCTTTTTTGTCTTTGCAGGAATGACAGATTGACACTTCTGTATTCTAATTAAGTGAAATTCCAAAGGCAAGTCCATGGCCTGAATAGATGCCTGCTGCTTTATGCCTTATCCATTTTTAATAATCCTCTAGGCAGTATCTGTTTATTTCCTCTCTTTTCACTTCTCATCCTGCTCTCCCACTTTGTAAATCTTATTTAAGGAAATGGCAACCCTTTCAGTTGCAAAGAAGCTGGCAATAAAATAATCTTTCAGGACTGCTACTGTGCATTCATCTTCCTGTCTCATTCTCATAAATTATTGATTAATTCTTTAGGACATAATCAGCTTTTCTTAATTTGTCTTGTTGACCACACATGAAGAAACACTGCTACTTAGTGACACTATCAAATTATATTTTTCATAATGATTCATCTTTTCATATTGTTAAATGCAACAAGTAAAGAGATTTATATTATTTTAGTCAGACAAAATTCCCATTATACTTTCTATTTTACATGTAATTACCTCATCCTTGGTGTTCTTTTTTAACCACATAACATTTATGTCATTTACAATTTATTGAACAAGTTGCTCATTTGATATTCACAAAGAATTAAAATGAATTGGTAAAATTTAAAGTGTTAATGCTTTACAGTTAGAAAATGGCCACAAAGCAAATAAACTACAATCTCTATTTAGTCTGTGAATCATCCTATAACCTCATAAACAACTTCATGCTTTTGAATCAAAAATAAAATGCTTTTCAATGGAAAAATGCAGAACGGTTTTTTCATTATCCTTTGTTGGTTGCAGTATGCAATTCTTAATTTGAACTGGAGACACCTTCCTAATATGCTCCTCTTATGATTTTCTTATTTAAAATAAAGAAAAACACAAGTAAAAGAAGAAACATTCTTCTGCCATTTTTGGTTCTATGGACATCATCCTATTATCCATAATAAAATGAAAATAAAACGTCACAAAGAATACAAATGAAATGTAGCTACAAACTGTACATTCAACAAAATCTTATCCAGGACCTCCATGTGACAGAGGCTGCAAAACCAGATGTATCTGTACATATTTGTAGGGATTCGTGATTAGTTTGATGAGTGAATCTTTTATCATTTGCTGTTATTTCAGGATAACCAAGATTCTAAAGAACCTCAAAAAATTACTATTTGTCTTACCTGGGATGATTACTGCTGTGGATTGGTGACAGTGCGGTCTGAGAAATTTTAGGGAGAAAAGGACTAGAATTAGTAAAAAAAAAAAAAAAAATGTAGTGAACTGTAAACAACACATTTCCAAACATTTAGTAATTTTAACAGAATCTATAATGGAATACGTTACATATATATCTCTTGAACCACTAGCTTCTTAATGCTAGCAGATTCTGAGTCAGTCAGAGAGCTTTTCTACAAGACTCCTGGAGAAGGCAGGTACTCCCAGTTCTACAGATTACCACCTGAGTGCTTTTGTTTTGCTGCTTAATATATCTTATCTGTATACTATCAATAAGAGACTCATTTCAGGTCTGAAAACACACACAGATTAAAAGTAAGGAGATGGAGAAATATATTCTTTATAAATGGAAAGTAAAAGAAAGCAAGGGTAATGATATTTATATCAGACAAATAGAATTTAATACAATGACTTTACTAAGAGATAATGAAGAACAGTACATAATGATCAATACAAGAAGACATAACAATTTTAAATATATACGTACCCAATATAGGAGAACCTAACTACATAAAGCAAATATTAACAAACATAAAGGGAGAAATTGACAGTAATACAGTAAGTGTAGGAGATGTTAACACCCCACTTGCTTCAGTGGACAGATAATAAAGAAAAAATTAGTCAAGGAAATTTGGCCTTAATAGAAAAGTTAGACCAGATTGGAACTATATATATCTGTCTATATCTCTGTACATATACATATAACATTTCATTCTAATACAGCAGTATACACATTCTTTTCCAGTGCATGTGGAACATTCTCCAGGATACATCTCATGCTAGGCCACAAAACAAGTCTCAATAAATTTAAGTAAATTGAAATCACATCAAGAATCTTTTATGATCATGACGGTATGACACTGGAGATTAATTAAAAGAAAAAATGAGAAAAATACAGACATGCGGAGGCTAAACGATATACTATTAAACAACTGATGGGTCAGTGAAGAGAAAAATCAAGGAGAAAATTTTAAAAATACCTGGAGACAAGTAAAGTTGAAGTCAAGATCCAAAATGTATGGGATGCAGCTAAAGCAGTTTTAGGAGGGAAATTTCTAGTGATATGGACCTAATATAGGAAACAAACAAAGCAAAACAAAAATCTCAAACAAGCTAACCTTACACCTAAAGGAACTAAAAAAAGAACATGCAAAACCTAAAGTTAGTATAGGGAAGGAAACAATAAAGATCAATTATGTGCTTTGCTGTGCTAAGCCACCAGTCATGTCTGATTCTTTGCAACGCTATGGACTGTGCCCACCAGGCTCCTCTGTCCTATGGATTCTCCATGCAAGAATACTGGAGAGGCTGCTGTGAATTCCTACAAGGGATCTGCCCAACCCAGGGATCAAACCCATGTCCCCTGTAGCCCCCACACTGTAGGCAGATTCTTTACCACTGAGCCGCTGGGGAAGCCCCAAGATCAGTTAACAAATGAATAAAAGACTGGAAAAAACCACCACCAACAACAACAGCAACAATGGAAAGTATCAATGTAACTGAGCTGGTTCTTTTAAAACATAAACAAAAGGATAAAGATTTAACCAGACTCATCAAGAGTAAAACAGACAGAATCTGCCTAAATAAAATCAGAAATGAAAGAAAATTGCTAATCAGAAATACAGATGATCATACAGGTTACTATGAAAAAACTGCACAGCCCAGAAGTGGATAAGTTCCTAGAAATATATAGTCATATAAAATTGAATCAGGAACATATACAAAATATAAGTAGACAATTAATAATGAAATCAAATAAATAATTTAAAAAATTACTCCCAATAAACAAATCCAGGACAAAGTTTCACAGGTGAATTCTATCAAACGTTTAAGAAAGAGTTAAACTCTATCCTTCTCAGTTCAGTTCAGTCGCTCAGTCGTGTCTGACTCTTTGCAACCCCATGAATTGCAGCACACCAGGCCTCCCTGTCCATCACCAACTGCCAGAGAACACCCAAACTCATGTCCATCGAGTCAGTGATGCCATCCAGCCATCTCATCCTCTGTCGTCCCCTTCTCCTGCTGCCTCCAATCCCTCCCAGCATCAGAGTCTTTTCCAGTGAGTCAACTCTTTGCATGAGGTGGCCAAAGTATTGGAGTTTCAGCTTTAGCATCAGTCCTTACAAAGAACATCCAGGACTGATCTCTGTTAGAATGGACTGGTTGGGTCTCTTTGCAGCCCAAGGGACTCTCAAGAGTCTTCTCCAACACCACAGTTCAAAAGCATCAATTCTTTGGTGCTCAGCTTTCTTCACAGTCCAACTTTCACATCCATACATGACCACTGGAAAAAACATAGCCTTGACTAGATGGACCTTTGTTGGCAAGGTAATGTCTCTGCTTTTCAATATGCTATCTAGATTGGTCATAACTTTCCTTCCAAGGAGTAAGCATCTTTTAATTTCATGGTTGCAATCACCATCTGCAGTGATTTTGAAGCCCAAAAAGATAAAATCTGACACTGTTTCCACTGTTTCCCCATCTATTTCTCATGAAGTGATGGGACCAGATGCTATGATCTTAGTTTTCTGAATGTTGAGCTTAAGCCAACTTTTTCACTCTTCTCTTTCACTTTCATCAAGAGGCTCTTTAGTTCCTCTTCACTCTCTGCCATAAGGGTGGCATCCTATGCCTCTCTGAGGTGATTGATATTTCTCCCGGCAATCTTGATTCCAGCCTGTGGTTCTTTCAGCCCAGCGTTTCTCATGATGCATATAAGTTAAGCTATTTCCGAAAATGAAAAGAATGTTTCTGAACTCATTATGTTAGACCAGCATCTGAAAATGACATGAAAAAAAAAACAAACTCTAAAAATGCCACCAAGACTATTAGAACTAATAAATAAATTCAATAAACTTGTGCTGTACAGAATCAATATACAGAAACCTGTTTTTTTCTATACACCAATAATGAACTATCAGAAAGGGAACCAACTAAGACAATTACACTAACAACTGCATCAGAAAGAATAAAATGCCTAAGAATAAATCAAACAGGTAAAAAACTTATATGTAAATATCTAAAACATGAATCAAAGAAATTACAGACAGTACAAACAAATGGCAAGATATACTATGCTCATTAAATGGAAGAATTGATATCATTTAAATGAGCACACTACCTAAGGCAGTCTACAGATTCAATCAAAATACCTATAATACCTATAATATTTTTCACAGAACTAGATCAAATAATTTTAAAATTTGAATGGAATCACAAAAGATCCCAGATAGTTAAAATAACATTGAAAAGAAAAAATTAAAATGAAGATAACACACTTTCTGATATAAAACTATACTTCAAAGTTATAGTAATCAAAACTTCATGATATTGTCAAGAAAACAGACACATGGATTATGGGAATAGAATAGAGAGCCTAGAAATAAACTCACACTCATATTTGTCAATCTATGACAAAGGAGGCAAGAATATTCAATGGGGGAAAGACAGCCTCTTTAGTAGGTAGTTTTGGAAAAACTGAAAAGCTACAAGCAAAATAATGAAGCTGAACCACTTACACCAGATACAAAAAGAAAACCAAAGGAATTAAAGACTTAAAGGAAACACTTGATACTGTGAAACACGTGGCAGTAACCATAGGCAGTGTGCTCCTGGACCCTGGTCTTAGGAACATTTTTTTTTTTTTTAATTTGTCTCAACAGGCAAGAGAAACAAAAGCAAAAATAGATAAATGGCGCTACAGCAAGCTAAAAGTCTTTTGCACAGCAAAGGAAATCATCCATCAAATGTAAATCCCACCTACTGAATGGGAGAAAATGTACATAAATGGCATATCCAATAAGACATTAATATCAAACATATAGGGTTCCCAGGTGGTACAGTGGTAAGGAATCTGCCTGCTAATGCAGGAGGCAAGAGACACAGTTTCAATCCCTGGGTCAGGAAGATCCCTTGGAGAAGGAAATGCCAATCCACTCCAGTATTCTTGCTTGAAAAATTCCATGGCCAGAGGAGCCTGGTAGGCTACAGTCCATGGGGTCACAGCATCAGATAAGACTGAGTGCCTGAGCACGCATACACGCCTAACACATACGAAGGACACATACTGTTCAATGGCAAAAAGACAACCTGATTTAAAATAATGTGCAGAGGAACTGAATATTCTTCCAGTTAAGACATATCGAAGGTCAAGAGGCACATGAAAAGATAGTCAACGTCACTAATTATCACAGAAATACAAATTAGAACCACACGGAGATGTCACCCCACACATGTCAGAATAGCTATCATCAAATTGACAACAAAAAACAACTCTGCTAGGACATGAAGAAAAGAGAATGCTAGTGTACTCTTGCTGGAAATTAATTTGTTACAGCCACTATGGAAAACCGTATGGAACTTTCTCAAAAAATTAAAAGTACAACTGCATGCAACCCAGAGATTTGACTCTTGAGTATTTATCTGATGAAAATAAAAATGCTAACCAAAAATACATGTGCACCCCAATATTCATTGCAACATCATTTACAATAGCTGAAATATGTGAGCAATTTGAGCGTCTACTGCCAGACAGATGGGTAAAGAAGATGTGGTGTCTACACAGTGGAATACTACTCTAACACAACAAAGAAGGAAGTATTGTCATTTGCAGCAACATGAATGGAACTGGGAGGGTATTATACTTAGTGAAACAAGTCAGAGAAACACAAATACTGGATATTTTCACTTATACGTGGAAACTAAAAAACTTAGCAAATAAACAGATTAAGATGAAAATAGACTTACAGGTACATAGAACAAATGAGTGGTTCCCAAAGGAAGGGAGATAGGGAGTTGGGTGAACTAAGTGTCAGGAAGTAAGTGGTATTCACTTCTGGTGGACTAATTATTTTATAATCAGAAGTGTATACCACTCAATCCCTGTAACTTAGTTCGCTCAACTCCATGTCTGCCTTCTTAGGGAACTACTCACTTGTCCTTTGTACCTATGTACTATACTAACTTCCCTGATGGTCCAGATGGTAAAGAATCGGCCTGCAATGCAGGAGAAGCAAGTCTGATCCCTGGGTGGGGAAGATTCCCTGGAGAAGGGAATGACCAGCCACTCCAGCATTCTTGCTGGGAGAATTTCATGGACAGAAGGTGCTGGTTGGCTACAGCCCATGGGGTCCCAAAGAGTTGGACCCAACTGAAAAACTAACATGCACACACACATGTACTATACCATATAGAGAATAGGCAATAATATTATACTAACTTTGCAAGGGGTGGAGGGTTGCTAGCCTTGTCACGTTAAGCATTTTATATATCTATATTATACACAGATAAATAATATTGTTTAGTTGCTAAGTCGTGTCCACTTTTTGCAACCCCATGGATTGGATTCTGCCAGGCTTCTCCATCCACGGAATTTCCCAGGCAAGAATAAGGGAGTGAATTGCCTTTTCCTTCTCCAGGGGATCTTCCTGACCCAAGGATCAAACCTGCCTCTTCTGCATTGGCAGGCAGATTCTTTATGCCTGAGCTACCAATAGATTCGGCAAGTCTAGCAAATTCAAGAGAAATGAAAACATAAATCCACACAGAAACTGGTACCTGAATGTTCTGAGTCACACTATTGATTGCAGCCCCCACACAGAAAGGACCCAAATGTTCATTTGTCAATGTAGCATTCAATGGAATGCTGTATATCTATGCAACGGAATACTATCCAGCAATGAAAATGAATGAAGTATGGGTGCACACTTCAATATGAATGAGTCTTGGGAAAAAAATTGTACTAATTCCAATAGTCAGTCACAGAGGACTGCATTTGACTCCACGGATATAAAATGTCCATCATAGGCAAACCTACAGAGATAGAAAGGATATGAGCTTTGCCAAGAGCTAGTATTAGAGGGCAAGAGTGGGGAGAGATTGCTGAGAAATACAAAATTTCTTTCTGGAAAGACAAAAATGTTTTAAACTTAGTTTTTGATGGTAACCGGACAACTCAGAAAAAAACACTGCATTGTAATTTTTAGATGTGTCAATTATGTAGGACGTGTGTTATACCTCAGGAGTGCTGAGAATGAGTATGTTTACAGAAGATTCCCTAACTTTGTTCACTGTGTAAAATCACTGAATATCATATGAAAATATTGCATTCTAATTGCCCCTCAGTGTAAGAACCACCGCACCCTGTATAGAAGAAAATATAAACATTGCCTAATGCCTCACCACGAGGTTCTTCGGCGTCTATTATTCTATTCTGTGACAGAGATAATTTTGGATTCTCTGACATTATCTTAAACTCACACCCAGAAATGGAAGTAGACTCGTGAAGAAAATCGGGGAAAATAGTGAAGGTATCCTTCCTTTCAGGTTTGGTATAAGGCTAGTTGCCAACACTGGAGTCAATAATGTATCAGTGCTTCTACTGTCTTCTGAGTCTTTTTGAAAAAGGCTGCCTGTTTTCTGTTCAGTGGGCTCGGGAGGAGGAAGCAGGGAGAAAGTGGTCCCTTCACTGGGTGGCAGTTCTTCCAACCCGACCTGACAGCCTTCTGTGCCAGGTTTCACACGGAGAGCTTGCACTGTGAGACCAGAAAATGTTTCACAAAGAAAGCTGTTACCTTCAGAGGTCAATCAGCCAGGGACGGTGGGCTGCCGTCTCTGGGGTCGCACAGAGGCGGACACGACTGAAGCCACTTGGCAGCAGCAGCAGCAGCAGCAGCAGATTAGCTTTAGAGGTGCAAGGGGGGAGCACATTTTCTCCCAAGAAACCCAAGGCCGGTGCCCTCCGCATAGATCTGAATCGGCGAGGCACTGGAGCAGCGAGCTTCAGCAGCCACCCCACACAGCAGGGAAGGCGGCTTTGGGTGGGCTCCGCAGCCTTAAGGGCCCCCTGTTGCTTGGGCAGATCAGCTGCACTTCCCTTCTCGGTCCTTGGGGTGTCTCTCAGCACTGCTTCAAGCGTGTGGGACTTGCTGCTATTAAAGCGTGCGGAGCTTCAGGTAAGTCATCGGAGAAAAGAACGTGCGATTGTATTTTACCCGCAGTTTACGGAGGTTTTCACACTGGTTACATGAACAAAAGGCGTTCTTTAAAATTCGAATTCAAATATTAACACAATAGCAGATGTAAACTAGATTGCAAGGAGCGGATAACTTTATTTTAGTAAGGGAGAGTTTAAAAGGCATTCTTCTTTCTTTATTTGATACAAAACCTATTTGAAATTTCGCTTCCACTATTAATCATGTTCTTTCTCATCTTCTTCATCTAATATAAAGACAGACAATGACTTAGTTTCACCTTGAATATTTCAAAATTGGCTTTAGCTGCAATGATTGTGGGCTATGTGTAGAAGGAGTAAACCATTTCTTGTTCTCAGGAGATCTGATGAACAAGAAAGAAGGCCAATATATTTTGACTTTTAGCTTTTTTTAGCAACAGAATTCTTTCATACCTGTACAAGTGCCTCCTTACTCAATGAAATCGAATAAAGAGCATGAGTATTTGGGCTGTTCCCAAACGATGCTTTGGTGATAACCTTGGGAAATCTTTCAACAGAAAATGATATAACAAAAATGTAGCAAAGGAATGTGGGCAAGAACTTGAAACCATGCAAGAATGTGGAAGCAAAGCAAGGATTCATAAAAGCTATTGACAGCTGCAAACAAGTCTCTAAAATTTAGGAACTACATGTGTTGTTTAGATTTTTCCATGTAGCTTATAATCCCCGCCCCCCCAACCTCCATCATGCTTGGGCTCTTTAAATGTAGTTTGTTCGTGTCAGGGAGGTTCACATAGGAAGAGGAGAGGATGCATAAATCAGTAATGGTTCTTGGTAAGAACTTGAGTAGTGAGTTGGGTATATTTTTACTCTGTGTGCAGCTCTTCTGATGTGACTCCTCACAAGGTAAAATCTTGGATACACATGAAGTCACCCTACCATCCTCCTCCTCCATGAGTGATACTGATTTTAGCCATTAGCTGTGCTCTGTTTGACTGTTAAGGGGCAAAGGCAATCAGAGTCCAGTATTGTGACCCTGTAAAGTAAAGCTTCCACCCTCTTGAGGGCACAGGGTAGAGGGGGGAAAGCACAGACCTCTTAGATACGCTTGCCCGGAACAGACTGCTGCACAGACTTGGTGGGAATGAGAAACCGGTGCGCTGGCAGACATAAAGAGAAACCAGAACCAACCACAGATGGAGTACGTCTTCTATTGCATTTATTAGTCAGGGGGCGGGAGAAAGGGAGCAGGTCATTCCTCAAATGTTTCAGGCTGTCACTGTTTTAATCATGATTTAATAGATTTTTTTTGAACTCGTATTTCTCTATTTGCTGTATACTCTTAGGATAAACATCACAGAAGACGAAGTTTCTGAGTACAAATATTTGCTTTAATCAAGATGCAAGCATCACTGTCAAATTGTACATATACAAATAGTTTTTAATAATGAATTCATTTTTCTATAGCTAAAATTTTAATGTCATTAGCATCAATTCCAAAATTTAACTTGATAGATGGGTTTCAATGAAGAGATGAATTATATGCTTCATGATCATAAAATTGTAGTATTTCATATTCTAGAGGGCAATAAATTCAGTTTTGTATCTCAAGAGATCATAAGTCCATTTAGATACTAACATTGACTTCTTTGTGACTTGGACTTTGGAGATAATTAAACTTTTGTATTCTTTTTCTATGATTATATAGAAGGCATAGGATATTGACATATTATTCGCAATGTTAATTATATTTTGAAAAGGCTAAAATACTATTGAAATTTTGCTGTTTCCTTTCAGAAAAAAATGGAGCAATAAAATATAAATGTTTTAAGAAACTTGTAAGAGAAAATGTCTAAATTTTAATATATTGAAGCTTTAATATCAATAAAATTTTAAAGCCATGTACATGTGGAAAATAAATTGCAAGCTTTTCTTTTTTAAGTCTCTTTGGACTAGTAATTAAGACAGGAGGTTCTGAAAACTGAACATTTCCATCCAAGTAAGTGCCCTCTCAACTGCTGTTAACTATTTAACTTTGGACAATTTACCTGATGACTTTCTTCTTGAGACTTTTAATTTTTAAAGTAGAAAGATAAGCACCTGTCTTATAGAGTTATTTTAGAAATTAAGCAATATCGATACGATAACATAAATATTTTCAGCGCAATTTAAAACATAGCATACATACCCACAACCCACATGTACACATGTGACTGTATATGTAATTTTTAAAAAACGATCCAACCATCTTTCAACTTTTCTCAAAAGCATCAGGAATCCTAGACAATAGACTGAGGCCTTATGAAACTCTTTAATAGACTGTGTCCCCAGAAAACCTGAACCTGGAAAAAGAGCCAGAGAAAGATTTAAGGGAGTATATGATCTAAAGCAAACTGTCTTATTTCTTTCATTTTAACATTTAATTTTCTTTTGTTGTTTCTGAAAATCAAGCATACAGGAATCCTGCCATCCCATTTTCTGATCCACACATTTATATGCATGATGGGTTTCATTTTTAATCTTAAACTTGCTGTTTTTCTTCCCTACTTGTCTTACTTATTTTGCCTTCTTCTTTCCAGAAAGAGATAGCTATTTTATCTTTGCTTCTACACCTTATGACTTTCATATGTTCTATATTCACTTTTTTAAAAAATCACATTCTTTTTTAATGCTGTTAAGCTTAAAGCACACTCTCATCAAAGCGTAATGAACAAATAGCTGGAAGTTTTGAAGAGGGAAAATTATTTAATGGCATATTTAACAAATGTAGATATCTACCCAAGGTTAAAAAAACACTATTCTTTTTCTTTGTAGAGGAAATGTCCTTATAAATATTATGCAAGCTATTAACTTTCTAACTTATCATTTGTATGTATTTTAATCATAGAAATTAATATTTAAGGCTGTATATAAATATACACACTATATATAAAACCTTTAGATAAGTACAGATACAAAACACACACTGTAGTAAATGTAGGCCTTGTCTTCAGTGAACACTTAAGTGAAATATAGGTCCCCTTGTGTTCAGTTTGTTAGATGAATATCATTAAATTAATTCCTAGAGTTCAGCAGTACAGAACTTAATGGTATATAAAGATTGCATTGAACAATCTATCAGAAGAAATCAGCAAGTGCATGCCTGTTTTTTGAATAACGGAAACCTTTGTGGAAATAGTACCTCATCTTTTCTGAAATGGTTGCCTTTTAAATGATCTTAATATTAAATTTCCTGTGATAAAATGACGGTTTTTTGGGTACTCATTTGTATGTGTACCAATATGGGTGTGTATATTGTAAGTGTCCACATTGTTCACAATAACACTGTCTAAATAAGAGGTCTCTCTAAAGATTCAGAGAGTCTCAAACTGAGTTTCTCAAGAAGAGATTAGCAATAACAGTATCTAAGTCAGGGAGGAAACCTGGAGGTAGTTTATATTTTCCTCTAAACAAAGAGTTAAACAGGCATATATTTACTAAATAGACAGTATATGCTGTTTTTAATAGTGTTTGCTTCAGTCCTTCGTATTAGATTGAAATTTTCAGGGGATAAGTATTATTCTTGCTCATTAAATATCATTAATTCTTGATAATTGTTGAATTAGTGAATAACTGAATGCAAAATTATGTATATGTAACGAGAATTCCTATTATGAAGGAATCAATAAGCTGTACTCCATACTTATTTAGAGGGCTGCTAAAAAGAATGTTCAAAACCTACAATTAAAAAAATACAAAAGCAAGGTCTAGAGAGTGAATCTGAGCTCCATTTGCTTCTGTAGGAACTCTGATATAAGACATTTAAATCCTCCATTTTGGAGGCCGACTAAAACGTATACTTACATGTATGATAAAACTGCTCAAAAACTGAGAATTGTAGAATCTACTGTTGACACATGCCATGGTAGAAATTGCATTCTGCATTTGTATCTACACAGGTTTTAGCATATTATTTAATGTATACTATTGGGATCAAAATCTTATTGCCAGTTTTTGTAGAAATGTACCAAAAAAAAACATTTTCTGATTTTACTTTAAAACTTGCATTTATAATCTTTAATAACTATGTCATTAATAGATCCCATTATATTTCCCTAATTACACACTTATAAGAAGAATTGAGGCAAAATGGCTGTCTGAGGAGGCCTTACAAATAGCTGTGAAAAGAAGAGAAGCAAAAAGCAAAGGAGAAAAGGAAAAACATTCCCATTTGAATGCAGAGTTCCAAAGACTAGCAAGGAGAGATAAGAAAGCCTTCCTCAGTGATCAGTGCAAAGAAATAGAGGAAAGACTAGAGAACTCTTCAAGAAAATTAGAGACACCAGGGGAACATTTCAAGCAAAGATGGGCTCAATAAAGGACAGGAATGGTAGGCACCTAGAGATCAAATTGCCAATATCTGCTGGATCATCGAAAAAGCAAGAAAGTTCCAGAAAAACATTTATTTCTGCTTTATTGACTATGCCAAAGCCTTTGACTGTGTGGATCACAAGAAACTGTGGAAAATTCTGAAAGAGATGGGAATACCAGACCACCTGACCTGCCTCTTGAGAAACCTGTATGCAGGTCAGGAAGCAAGTTAGAACTGGACATGGAACAACAGACTGGTTCCACATAGGAAAAGGAGTACGTCAAGGCTGTATATTGTCACCCNGAATCAAGATTGCCAGGAGAAATCTCAATCACCTCAGATATGCAGATGACACCACCCTTATGGCAGAAAGTGAAGAGATACTAAAGAGCCTCTTGATGAAAGTGAAAGTGAAAGAGAAGAGTGAAAAAGTTGGCTTAAAGCTCAACATTCAGAAAACGAAGATCATGGCATCTGGTCCCATCACTTCATGGGAAATAGATGGGGAAACAGTGGAAACAGTGTCAGACTTTGTATTTTTGGGCTCCAAAATCCCTGCAGATGGTGATTGCAGCCATGAAATTAAAAGACGCTTACTCCTTAGAAGGAAATTTATGACCAAGATAGCATATTGAAAAGCTGAGACATTACTTTGCCAACAAGGGTCCATCTAGTCAAGGCTATTGTTTTTCTAGTGGTCATGTATGGATGTGAGAGTTGGACTATAAAGAAAGCTGAGCACCAAAGAATTGATGCTTTTGGACTGTGCTGTTGGAGAAGACTCTTGTGAGTCCCTTGGACTGCAAGGAGGTCCAACCAGTCCGTCCTAAAGGAAATCAGTCCTGGGTGTTCATTGGAAGGACTGATGCTGAGGCTGAAGCTCCAATACTTTGGGCACCTCATGTGAAGAGTTGACTCATTGGAAAAGCCCCTGATGCTGGGAGGAATTGGGGCCAGGGAGAGAAGGGGACGACAGAGGATGAAATGTCTAGATGGCATCACTGACTCGATGCACATGAATTTGGGTGAATCCCGGGAGTTGATGATGGACAGGGAGGCCTGGTGTACTGAGGTCCATGGGGTCTCAGAGTCAACACAACTGAGCGACTGAACTGAACTGAAAAACTATAATGGCAACAGGAGATTATTCTTGCTGGACAATTCCTTTTCAGGACTATCCCCCTACCCTGTATCCTGTGAAAGACATTTCAGATACCTCTTACTTTATGAGGAAATTGCTGGCTCTCACTTTATTCTTTTCGAGGACTCTTCACACTGGAGTTTATCTGTAATCCAGCAGTCCTTTGGAGGTGCTTCCTTTAGTAAAGAGAAAGACATGCTGCTATTGTTTGCCTTAATATCTTGTCTTCCATTGAACATAATCAAACTACTGCTCAAACAGCTAACGAGCAGCTAAGGTGTTGCTGAAACCCAGCCGGTTTCCCATACTTAGTGAAGATGCTGTGGAATGGTCATCCTTGGCAAGTCATAGTGACAGACCCCTTCGCACCCTGAAAGCTAATCTTTTTGCTCTTTGTCTAACCAAGGACTGCAGAAATGCTTATCTCAGCATGACTAAGCTTTAGACAGGTTTTTTACTTTGTTTTTCTTACTATGGGCCCCTGGCCTCTTTTTTTTCTTAAAATATTTGCTTTAGAAAAATTTCAAATAAATACTTTCTCAGCCCTTTTGTGATGTAAATCTCCTTCCAAGTGCTTGCCAGTTTTACATGCTAGGAAATGTCTTCCTCAAGGACCTGGGTGCCGTTCCACTGAAGGGTCATCCTTGGAGAGGATGGCCTCCTCTGTCTTCCAATCTCTGTGGGGGAGTAGAGTGTAGGAGCACAGTCGTGGAAAGAGGAAATTAGCAAACACGGGTGGCCTAATCCCATTGACCAATCTCCCATGGAATATTCTCCAGGGTTTTTCTAGCAGTTCACCCCAAGCGCTTAAAAATCCTTCTGTCTTTTGCTTCAGTATAGTTGAGCTCAGTTTTTCCTCTTCTGTGGCAATAATCTTGAGTGAAGTATTTCACGTCTGTTTAACTGTCTGCAGTGCCTTTTATTTTTTTTGATGGATCTTATGCCCAGATATCCCTGCACTGCTGGAAAATGGGAGGTGCATTCCTGATGTTACCAAACACTGTCAAATGCTTTTATGTTCCTTGAAAATCATACTGCAGTTGTAAAAATAGTCTGTTGATTGGCCAGGTCAACGTTATTCTCATTCCTGATGTAAAAAGGAGACCCGTGAAAAAAATTTTTCTTTGGCTAGACTACCACATAGCAAGCTGTTGTTTTCAACACATAGGCAAGACCAAACATGGCTGCCTTTTTATTAGCATCACATTCTAACCAACTGAGCTAACTGGCCACGACTGGTTGCCTTTTTCAAAGAAGTCATATGCTTGACACTTAGGTTATGTCACAGGCTGCTGACATGATTATCAAGTTATTTGTATTGAATTCTCAAGTAATTCATGTTGCATTTACCAATTATTCAGTCTTATTTTTTCCTAAAATGGAATCTGTGACTTAATATGTTACAAAGTAATTTTTATGAGGAATTCTGTATGCTGGATTCTCTCAGATAAGGGTACTGAATGCTTTTTTTTTTTGTAACCTGAAACATTTTACAACAATCTCTATTATCTAGACAGTTTTGAGACAACTGCTGACAGCAACAACAAAAACAAAGCACTTTCTTTGAAATTGAATCTATTTCTGGATCTGCTTTATGCATGAAATCAAGCTATCAATCCATCAGTTTATCCATATGCATTTTTCCTTTCAACACCAGTGTTAGGCAATAGAATGCAGGGCTTTTGGTTAATGGTTTCTTTAGCGAAATCTTTGTCTACCTGCAGTGCTAATCTCTAGCTTTAAATTCAAGATGAGATCTCCTGTTTGGTACTCATTTCCTTCCGTCTCTCTTCTGCCCTTCTACTTTTATTTTTACAATGTGATGGAAAAATACAACTAATCCCATTATGACACAGCATGCTCTGGTATCTACTTACTTTCCACCAGCCTCTTTTAAGTCACTGTTTTAGAGCAATATTATTTAGTTTCTGGGAAAGATCCTGTCCCCTGACTAGTGAAAACCCATAAGACAAGAATATAACCTACAGCTTAGTTGTATCAGTGTGTATGTAGGTGTGTATATGTGTGTCTAGTTTTGTGTATAGCTAGTTATACATAGAGGGATATGCACATGTGAAGACAGGTATACTTATTTTCATGTAATGTTTTCCTCATGTTTTCATTTGTGGGGGTCATTATTAAATTATCTTAAGAAGTCTTTTCCAAATACAAATGAATTGCTTGATAAATTATAGCTGTTTATATTTTCAGTGTTTTGAAATAGAAGTTTAAAGAATACTTTGAAACCGTTTAATTTTGAGTCATGAAATTTCATGTACTGTTTTCTTTTAATATTGTAATCACTCTGTTTTAGACACTATATCAGTGACTGAAATTTCAAAAACAAACAAAATATGTTCCTATTCCTGAGCCCTAACAGTCGTCGTTTTCCACCCTGCCTATTATAAATCACTTGGGGAGCTTTGGAGTCTTATGGGTCCCCTTCCAGGAAATGGTGATTGGCTTAATTTTTAAAAGCTCTCCGGTTGGTTTTATTATGCATCCACTGTGAGACCCATTGTCTCCTGAAAGGCGAGGCTGGAATACGCATAAGCAGGTATTCACCACCGTGTAGTAGGAGCCTTGAATAGACATGCACAGGCAGTGTGAGAGAAGGTGCAGAGAAAGCAGCTTTTCAGGATGTCTGGCAGGGATGGGGGGGCTGGGGAGTGGCTTCACAGGCAGTGTGAGAGAAGGTGCAGAGAAAGCAGCTTTTCAGGATGTCTGGCAGGGATGGGGGGGCTGGGGAGTGGCTTCATGATGCTTGTGCTGAGTTTGGAGCACAGAACTTGTGAAGCAGTAAAGAGGAAGGTGGCAGGCAGCGTGGAGCTTCAAGGGAAGGAAATCCAGACAGAAGAAAACTATTTGCAAAAGGAGTCATGTGATAGTCACGTGAGAGCCGATGGCCCGTGGGCATTCTGGAACACTCAGGCGGACATCTGGGAGGGGCAGCCGTGGGGCTGGAGCGGAGGAGCCCATGGGGCATCATTAAAACTTCCCCTACCTGATAACGCATGTTCAAACCCCCCATTTAACAAAGGGAAAAACCCAGACAGTAATAAAGGCAAGAAGACTCTGAACAAGCATTCAGTGTTGACAGTTTACATACAGAAGGAAGATCAATTACATCATCCTAACCTATCCTGGTGGTCATTAAGCAGAGGAAAGATTCTACACATTGTGTACAGTCATGTGTGGAAGTATCGCTTTTGATATATCACAGAAGATATAATGCCTGAAAAACATATAAAATAAAAAGAAACTCCTTCCTTGCTAATTTTATCTCCTTATTCCAGGATAAGGTTAAAAGAAGTATCAACTTCTCTAGCAAATACAACATACTTATGAAGGATATATAATAGTTCAGGCACCCTAGATAGATTTTGGTCTGCAAAAATGAGTCATATATTTTAACCAAAATATCCTTCACCCATTCAATAAAGTCAAGTAAATCATATTGGTTTTATGGCTACCCTTTAGAATTTGTTTTAATGGAAAATGTGCATCTCTGGATTAGAAAGAAACAGCACATGTTTTTAACTTTCCTTCTGAGATGTCATT
Source organism: Redunca redunca (assembly GCA_006410935.1). NCBI lineage: Eukaryota > Metazoa > Chordata > Mammalia > Artiodactyla > Bovidae > Redunca > Redunca redunca. The sequence continues at coordinate 49,074 of SJYQ01003580.1, read as the reverse complement.
AAGATGATATTAATGGAATAAAAAGGGTTTAGAATTCACAGTGGTAAAAAAAGTGGGTGATGACAAGACAAAGGATTCAACATTCTTAAGATATACTAAAAGCTGAGGACAGTCACTGGTGAAGTCTAAGCTGCAGTCTAAGACAAGGAAGTAGGAGGCTGTAGCCAAGGCGATAGAGGTGCTATGTGAACCTTGGGATGGAGAAGGGAGTTGGTGACTGAAGATCACCAGGTTTTAGAACAGAACTTGTAAGTTACATTACAAGAACCCAGTTTGGTTTAGCAGTGTTAATTTCAGGATCAAAAGAGGATTTTTAAATTTGTAGTATTTGAGACATTCAGGAAGATAGTGTATCTCCACAAAAAGAAAAATACAACAAAGTAATAATTAGAACCCAAGAAAGAAATATTTAAATGTTTCATGAGATTTAAATTGCACTAGAATTAAAATTAAATAGAATGGCTGAAAGATAATGAAAAGGAAATATCTCAGAAATATATAAGGTGAAGGGAGTCAGGAAATATTATTTAAAAATTACAAATGCAGATAATTAAAGTAGGAAGTCAAAAATCCAACTGATTGGTATTTAAGAAAAAGAAAATAGAGGAAACGTAAGAAGAAATTATCAAAGAAACAATAGAGAATTTCCCAGATTGAAGATCACAATGCTGTAGACTAAAATTCTTATTTAGATTAAAATTCCTATTCACTGTTTTGGGAACGTTGGGAACACCAAAGCTAAAAAGAAGATCGTGAAATTTCAGAATGAAAAAGCAAAACAAGTTAGAAACAAAATAGATCACCTACAAAGAACGAATAAACTGATTTCACAATTTTGGCAGCAACAGTACACATGAGAGGACAGTGAAAAATGCCTCCCAATTTCTTTGCTTTTCTGCTGACAATTTGGTGCCCAGGTAAATGATCAATCAATTATCAAGTGTGAAGATGGATTGAAAACCCTTTTTAGACACTTCAGAAATCATAATGTTTATTTATCATGCATCCTATGTACCACATTATTTTAACAGATATCAGTACTTCAGTAAAATGAAAGAATAAGCAAAATAAAAAGGTGGATTTAAACCAGTAGAACAATGAATGAAAATCCAGCTTGAAACTGGTACACAGATTTAAATGGTAAGAAGGAGGTAATTCCCTGGTGATCCAGTAATTAGGCCTCCATGCTTTCACTGCCAAGGATACAGGTTTAATCCCTGGTCAGTGAAGGAAGATACCACCAGCTCTGCCACACGGCCTGAAAAAAAAGAAAGGAAAATTTAAGACTGGAGCAAAAAGGAAGATTACTCTGGGAAGCTGGCAAGTTGATCTCCATAGATTTAGATAATAATGGTGGTGCTTGAAAGCATAAAGTACATTAAGAAAGCAAATGGACTGGTTTTTTCTTAATTACTTAAAAAAAAATAAATTTATTTATTTTAATTGGAGGCTAATTACTTTACAATATTGTATTGGTTTTGCCATACATCAACATGAATCCACCACAGGTATACATGTGTTCCCCATCCTGAACCCCTCTCCCTCCTCCCTCCCCATCCCATCCCTCTGAGTCATCCCAGTGCACCAGCCCCAAGCATCCTGTATCCTGCATCGAACCTGGACTGGTGATACGTTTCATATATGATATTATACGTGTTTCAATACCATTCTCCCAAGTCATCCCGCCCTCTCCCTCCCCCCCAGAGTCCAAAAGACTGTTCTGTACATCTGTGTCTCTTTTGCTGCCTCGCATACACGGTTATTCTTCTTAAAGGCAATTAGTAACTGAAAGAAGCACAAAGTATCTAATAACTGAACTGCCATAATGGAATTTTCGACATCACAATAGTCAATACTTTAATATGCACAGCAACTGGGAAATGCATTCATTTCACACTTTAAAATCCACGTAGAGAAAAAGAGCAGAGAACCTACTTTTATGGGTTGAATGGGGTCAATCTTGACAATATGAAAGTGAAAGTACACATGACAGAATTGGACAGAAAAATCAGAAGAAAGAGGGAAGATTATTGATATCCATGTCTTGACATGTTAATCTTTGGTGTACAAAATATACGTTACATCTAAATGTACCCAAACTAAGCAATAGAACATATAGATTTGGTGTTGTAATTACGCTGCAGGCTAAACAATACAGTGAATTTGGTTGAACATATCATAACCAAAAAACACCAAACATTTAATAAGTTGATAAAAGAAAAACATATCAACATCATTATGTAATTGAAAATATAGGTGTGATCACCAGGTAAAATAGTTACAAGAGATGAATATGTGGAAGGATTAGACAAAATAATGTTATATTTCATTGTAAACTCTCTTACTTGGTTCGTACACAAATTCACATATTACTTTAATAAATAGATACAAGTTAAAATCCAAATTTAGATGTGTACTCTGCCGTTGCAATATTTATTAAGGTAGCTATGCTTCACTCTCCAGCAATTATTTTTTGATGATAACCAGTTGGCAGCCACCACTGGGAGTAACTGACAGACTAACCATTTTGCAATCCCTGAAATCTAATGAGCATCATACTCAGTTTATTTGATCCGCTCATCATCCTGACTGCACCTTACTCATCATATTTCTAGCTGTTACTGATTTTCTAAGCGCATTATACCTCAGCTGCCTTACTTTTTTTGTCTTTACCCCTGCCTTCTATAAGATGCTAGCATGTGTTGGCACTGTTGATGACTCACTCTTGAAAACTGTGTATGACCTTATATTCTTGAGAGCATTTCCTCCTCACTCCTCGTATGCCTTTTCACAGTTTCTTTTCAGTCTCTTTAGGGAGTTCTCTTCTTGGTCTTGATAGCAAATCTCTAGTTCCTCTGTTTTCATGCACTCCTTTGAGTGTTCACTTTTATAAAAACTACTTTATGTAACGGCTTCCACATCTATATTTAAAGTCTAACTTCTTATCCAAAGTTATTCTTTAAAATATACAATCAGTTATACTTTGCACCTCTATTTGAATAACTTACTGGGACCTTAAACTCAAACTGTCACAAACTCAAAACAATTCTTACTCCACCTGTTCCATTGCATCAGTATGCTGTTCCTCCTAAAATAGATCCATCATCTATTTATTTTACCCATGAGTAAGAAAAGCAACACTCCACTGGTAATTACTAAGTGGACCTTCTTCACTGATTGTTCCTTTAGTCATCAAATCATGTTGATTCTTCCTTTGTAATAACTTCAAAAGAAAATTTCCTCAACCCTTCAATCTAATATGCATATTGCTTTAGAAGCCCTCTCTTTATGAAAACTTTCAGGGGCTGCTTATATATAATTTTTCCCTTCACAAATGATCTGCCCTAGCTAGAGGTCTTGAGTTTCCTTAAACATATGCTGATTATCTTGTCTTCAAGGTTTTACTTTCAAAAACACTTTTATCTCCTTACTCCACTTGCTTCTATCTTACCCAGACTTCAAACAGAGCTTGATCTCATTCCCTCCATAGAATCTTTACTCATTCTCTAACTTATAGGTTAAATATCTTTTAATGGACGGGCATTTTATTTCAAGTAAAGTCATGAACACACGTCTATCCCAAACTCCCAACCTGTCCCTGCCTCCTACCTTTCTCTCCTGGAAACCATAAATTCATTCTCTCAGTCTGCGAGTCTGTTTCTGTTTGGTAGTGAAGTTCATTTGTATCCTTTGTTTTAGATTCCCCATACAAGTGATATCATACGATATGTATCTTTGATGTACTTCATTTGCTATGACACATCTGGAGAAAAGCATGCTTTGATGGATGCGTGCACCCTGAAGTGCACTGCCACACTGCTGACAGCTGGCAGATGCAAACGCCGTAAGTGTTCACTGATAGAGACGGTGCATGTGTGCAGCGGAATGCTACTCAGCCATCAGAAAGGAGGAAACAATGCCGTTTGCAGGAACATGGATGAGCCTGGCGATTTCGGAACTAAGTGAAGTAAATCATTCTTCCTATACTTGGAGGACATGTACTTCTTTGAAATCTGTGGAACTTTCTATTCATACAAATTACTTGGCATTAAGCCTGTTCTATATTTTCATGCAGTTCAGTTCAGTCGCTCAGTCGTGTCTGACTCTTTGCGACCCATGAATTGCAGCACGCCAGGCTTCCCTGCCCACCACCAACTCCTGTAGTCCACCCAAACCCATGTCCATTGAGACAGTGATACCATCCAACCATCTCATCCTCTGTCGTCCACTTCTCCACTTGCCCTCAATATTTCCCAGCATCAGGGTCTTTTCAAATGAGTCAGCTCTTCACATGAGGGGGCCAAAGTATTGGAGCTTCAGCTTCAGCATCAGTCCTTCCAATGAACACCCAGGACTGATCTCCTTTAGGATGGGCTGGTTGGACCTCCTTGCAGTCCAAGGGGCTCGCAAGAGTCTTCTCCAACACCACAGTTCAAAAGCATCAATTCTTCGGTGCTCAGCTTTCTTCACAGTCCAACTCTCACGTCCATACATGACCAGTGGAAAAACCATAGCCTTGACTAGATGGACCTTTGTTTACAAAGTAATGTCTCTACTTTTTAATATGCTGTTTAGGTTGGTCATAGCTTTTCTTCCAAAGAGCAAATGTCTTTTAATTTCATGGCTGCAGTGATTTTGGTGCCCCTCAAAATAAAATCTTGTCACTGTTTCCATTGTTTCCCCATCTAATTGCCATGAAAATATGGGACCGGCTGTAACTTTTTTGTCTTACCCACAAAATGCTAAGTATTCCTGAAGAGCGAAATGTATGTTAATGCTGATTCAAATCCCCAGTATTTAACACATATTAGATTCTCACAGTAAATTTTTCATTACAATAAATGAAAAATACTTAGAGAATGCATCTTACAATTTTTTTCACATTGTTTATACATTTGGAGAGTTATAGTAAAACACTAACTTTTTGTAGAAAAATAATTTTATCACAAATTCTACCATGGTGTATTAGTATTAAAACAATGTTAGAAGGCATGCATTACTGATTAGTAGAAGCCTAATATGTGCTAGCTGATTAAGATGTCATCAGATATTCCTTTAAGAGCTATAGCTGCTGTCATGTTTCAAACACATTATATTTTTAGGTTAACAAAACAACTCACACTATTCAAGGCTATATCTTTCTCATTTTCTCCTGAAAATGGCTCTGTCTTATGAGATGCATGGATGGGGTATTTAGCCAAATTTTGCTCAGCATAAATGATGTTGGCTTGAAAACACATGGGTCAAATACAAATGAGAATTTTTTTAAGGTGAAACAGAAATAATGAAAAATATTGGGAAGTATACAGAGGGATAGTTATCTGAATCTTTGCCATATCAAAATTGTTGCCTATGGACACCTTATCTTTGAAAAAGGAGGCAAGAATATACAGTGGAGAAAAGAAAATCTCTTTAACATGTGGTGATGGGAAAACTGGTCAACCATGTGTAAAAGAATGAAACTAGAACACTTTTTAACACCATACACAAAAATAAACTCAAAATGGATTAAAGATCTAAACATAAGACCAGAAACTATAAAATTCTTTGAGGAAAACATAGGCAAAACACTCTCCGACATAAATCAAAGCAGGATCCTCTATGACCACCTCCCAGTGTACTGGAAATAAAAACAAAAATAAACAAATGAGACCTAATTAAACTTAAAAGGTTTTGCACAATAAAGGAAACTATCAGTTCAGTTTGGTTCAGTTCAGTCGCTCAGTCGTGTCCGACTCTTTGCGACCCCATGAATCGCAGCACGCCAGGCCTCCCTGTCCATCAGCAACTCCCAGAGTTCACTCAGACTCACGTCCATCGAGTCAGGGATGCCATCCAGCCATCTCAAACTTGGTCATCCCCTTCTTCTCCTGCCCCCAATCCCTCCCAGCAAAAAGTCTTTTCCAATGAGTCAGCTCTTCACATGAGGTGGCCAAAGTACTGGAGCTTCAGCTTTAGCATCATTCCTTCCAAAGAAATCCCAGGGCTGATCTCCTTCAGAATGGACTCGGTGGATCTCCTTGCAGTCCAAGGGACTCTCAAGAGTCT
>SJYQ01003580.1:20030-42904 GCA_006410935.1 Redunca redunca | reverse complement strand
GTTCTAACTGTTGCTTCCTGACCTGCATATAGGTTTCTCAAGAGGCAGGTCAGGTGTTCTGGTATTCCCATCTCTCAGAATTTTCCACAGTTTATTGTGATCCACACAGTCAAAGGCTTTGGCATAGTCAATAAAGCAGAAATAGATGTTTTCTGGAACTCTCTTGCTTTTTCCATGATCCAGCAGATGTTGGCAATTTGATCTCTGGTTCCTCTGCCTTTTCTAAAACCAGCTTGAACATCAGGGAGTTCGCGGTTCACATATTGCTGAAGCCTGGCTTGGAGAATTTTCAGCATTACTTTACTAGCGTGTGAGATGAGTGCAATTGTGCGGTAGTTTGAGCATTCTTTGGCATTGCCTTTCTTTGGGATTGGAATGAAAACTGACCTTTTCCAGTCCTGTGGCCACAACTATAAGCAAGGTGAAAAGACAGCCTTCAGAATGGGAGAAAATAATAGCAAAAGAAACAACTGACAAAGAATTAATTTCAGAAATATATAAGTGATTCCTGAAGCCCAATTCCAGAAAAATAAAGGACCCAATCAAAAAATGGGCCAAAGAACTATACAGACAGTTCTCCAAAGAAGACATACAGATGGCTAACAAACACAATAAAAGATTCTCAACATCACTCATTATTAGAGAAATGCAAATCAAAACCACTATGAGGTACCATCTCATGCCAGTCAGAATGGCTGCTACCCAAAAGTCTACAAGCAATAAATGGCAGAGAGGGTGCAGAGAAAATGGAACCCTCTTATACTTTTGGTGAGAATGCAAACTAATACAGCCACTATGGAGAACAGCATGGAGATTGCTTAAAAAACTGGAAATAGCACTGCCATATGACCCAGCAATCCCACTGCTGGGCATACACAGTGAGGAAACCAGAATTGAAAGAGACACATGTACCCCAATGTTCATCACAGCACTGTTTATAATAGCCAGGACATGGAAGCAATCTAGATGTCCATCGGTAGATGAATGGATAAGGAAGCTGTGATACACATACACAATGGAATATTACTCAGAAATTAAAAAGAATGTATTTGAATCAGTTCTAATGAGGTGGATGAAACTGGAGCCTATTATACAGAGTGAAGTAAGCCAGAAAGAAAAACACCAATACAGTATACTAACGGATATATATGGAATTTAGAAAGATGGTAATGATAACCCTGTATGTGAGACAGCAAAAGAGACACAGATGTATAGAACAGTCTTTTGGACTCTGTGGGAGAAGGTGAGGGTGGGAAGATCTGAGAGAATAGCATCAAAACATCTATATCATCTTATGTGAAACAGATCACTAGTCCAGGTTTGATGCATGAGACAGGGTGCTCAGGGCTGGTGCACTGGGATGACCCAGAGGGATGGGATGGGGAGGGAGGTGGGAGGGGGTTCAGGATGAGAAACATATGTACACCCATGGCAGATTCATGTCAATATATGGCAAAAACCACTACAATATCATAAAGTAATTAGCCTCCAACTAAAATAAATAAATTTAAAAAAAATTGTCTATATATCTCTGACTTGCTGATCATCAAAGATAAGAAAGATTAGATGAAGCTGTAAAGACAAGCAATAGAAGCATCTTCATTTTCTTATCTGTGTTTTTCCTGAGTCTGAGTCCTCATTTTCCACTTTGAAGGGTTAATCTCCCCCACCCAGAATACTGAATTTTTATTACTTGATGCAAATGTGATTCAGCCTAGTTCAAAATATCCTACAATTAGTAAATGATCCTAGAATCGTAATGTCTTACAACAACACGTGTTTATTTCCCCCTTGTGCTGCATAGTAACTACACGCTACCTGTAGTCCCGCTGCCCATGTTTTCATTCTAGGTCCTCAGTTGATGAAGCAGTGTCTATTTTTAAACAGGAGAGTGCTTTTATGATGGCAGAAGGAAGGGAAAGCTTGGAGGCACTTCATGATGGAAGTTGAGGTACATATTTAGAAGTGATGTGTTCCACTTGTACTCCAATGTCTAGAGGGAATTTATGATCTGCCTTCCACTAGAGAAAGTGACAACGAATTTGAAGAACAATGTATTCTTCTGCAAATTATTCTCATATATTCATTTTCCTTNAATTTATGATCTGCCTTCCACTAGAGAAAGTGACAACGAATTTGAAGAACAATGTATTCTTCTGCAAATTATTCTAATATATTCATTTTCCTTCTTTCTGTATATGAAACACCCTTACCTCCTTCCCCAAAGAGATAATTTAAAAGTTATCCATCACAGCACCAGGTTTAAAGTTCTGAGTCTCATGATCATCTCTAGGTTGGTTCTGGACATGGAATCTTCTGATCTGGAGATTTCTGAACTGAAACAACAACATTGTAAACACTCAATTTACAGTGTTGGATTGGGAAAAAATAACTGCAATACGTATTCATATTAACAAAGGGAAGAAAGAGCAATGCCTTGCAGTCAGCTGTTTGTTATGCATCTATGGAGGTTTGGCTGTGGACCATCTCCATTTATTTTCAATTTGGGACTCAGGGAGATGGATTAGTCTCTATCTAGGCCATTGTAGAAGGGCATGACAATCCATTCCAGTGTTCTTGCCTGGAGAATCACAAGGACAGAGAAGCCTGACGGGCTACAGTCCACGGGGTCACCCAGACTTGGATGCAACCCAAGCGACTCAGCACAGTACAGCACAGATCATGAGAAGATCTGAGAAGAAAGGGTTAAAGGGCAAACTGGAGTCTCAGTGATGCTCAGAGCTCTTCTAGGAACATACTCATAACTACCACTCATGTTTTATTGCCCCAGGAAAGCCACTGAGTCAAAACTCACTTCTAGAGCTTAGGAAGAGGTATTTTGAAAAATAATACAATCGTCCACATTAAATTAGCTTAAGGCTAGGCAATGGCACTCCACTCCAGTACTCTTGCCTGGAAAATCCCATGGATAGAGGAGCCTGGTAGGCTGCAGTCCATGGGGTCGCTACGAGTTGGACACCACTGAGCGATGTCACTTTCACTTTTCACCTTCATGCATTGGAGAAGGAAATGGCAGCCTGCTGGGAGCCAGCAGGAGGAATCCTGCCCATGGCAAAGGTCATAAGGAACAGACCCGACAGTCAAAGGTGAGTCAGATCTTGAGGGAACCTCCCTGGACCTACTGGAGCATCTACCCCAAAACCAGAATCTCTCTGCCCTACTGTATTATGCCTTTTACCAACTCCTGTGACATTAACAGGGGGCTGTCCCCCCACCACCTTTTTCTGGAAAAAGTTAATTTAGAGCTTTTAGATAATAAGTCTCCTGGGCATAATAAGAGTGTTTCAATCCAAAAACCCCTCTGATGGCTTTCTAGCCTGCCTGACAGGTTTATCCGGACTCTTACAGGCACCCACATGATTGTTTACAGCCTCCGCAAGAGGCACAGGAAGCTTAAAACATCCTAGGAATGTAGAGCCTTCCGAGGAGTCAAAATCATTAGAATAGGACTGATTAAGTGTTTCATTGTTGAGCCAATACTTGCTGCCAAGTTTTCATATCTTTTATTTGTAGATATAGCTGGTATGTAGAAAAAACAGGTAGTATCCCTGGCATTAGCAACATTAGATCTTTAAGTTAAGTACTTTCTTTGTTATAACCCACTGCACCTTTTTTCTACAGGAATGTAACTTTATTTAGTACTTTAAGGGTGATGCAGATTAAAGAAAAAACACTTCAAGGGAAAATGAGTTTTCTGGTTGATAGACATTTATCTAGGAAGAGAGCCATAAAAATGTTAACAGGTCTCTTGGCCAGAAGATAATGTAAATCACCTGAGACCTTTTGTATACGGGAAGGTATGCAAAAAGAAAGCCTGGTCTCAATACGGGTCAGGACTGCTGCCCCTGCATAGCTCTGCATATTCCACTATTTCTTTATGTACAACTTGGGGTATATAAGCTGCCTTTGAAAATAAAGTTGTGGGTCTTGCACCAATGCTTGGCTCCCCCATGTTGCTCTTTTCTTATTCTCCCTTTTCAGGCTAAATTCCCATCTGGAGCATAGAGGCTCGTCGTGTCTACTTATTTGCCTGGGCTTCTAAGACCCATGCGAGAGGGAGCCCAAGGTGGGGCACCCTCCGCTATTCAAGCGGGCACCTGCGGCCTACATAGACGGTGCAAGTCCCTTGTCTCAGGGCTTTATTGGCTTTCTATGTAAACCAAGGAATACAGCCTCTTTTCTTCTCTATTTTCTCCACTACACTATTCTTTCCTAATGTCTCTTTATATCTCTAAATAAATAAATCTCTCCTCGCCAACTCCATCCCCGCTTCAAATTCCCTGGATCCACTGGGGCTGGACCCCAGCAGCAACCCACTCTGGTGTTCTTGCCTGGAGAATCCCAGGGATGGGGGATCCTGGTGGGCTGCTCTCTATGGGGTTGCACAGATTTGGACATGACTAAGGTGACTTAGCAGCAGCAGCAGCAGCAGCAGCAAAGCAATATCACGTATGTAAGGAGCACTGTATATATTAAATACATAAACTGAAAAAACAGTGAAAATATCTATCACTTCTCAATATATGATATGAAGTCACTTCCCTTAGGTGGGGAAAACACATATATGCATATGTCTGTGTATATATAAAATTTTCTCTAGTATATTCATGAATTTCCTGGCCTTTTTGTTATGTATGATGATGACAAGAATAATATCTTTGCCCTAAATGATGGGCATTATTTACAATTGATCTATATTATCTAATCAAAAAATCAGTTTAATGAAGTCCAGCTTCATCTCTCATCTCCTGCTTTCTTTTACTGAATTATTTGTGTACATAAAACATAATAAAATGGACAAGAATACAACACTGCTTGCAAAAATGAGTTATTCTTATTGTTTCAACAAACCTGTTATTTTTTTTTTAATCCTGATATCACTTCTGATGTTGGTGATCATGACAAGTACAAACCTATGTACAAATGGCAGTTTTAAGGGACTTTTTTTGAAATCGAAAAATTTGTATGTGTTTATGGGCTTCCCTGGTGGCTCAACAGTAAAAAATCCACCTGCCAATTCAGGAGACATGGGTTCAGTCCCTGGGTTAGGAAGATCCCCTAGAGAAGGAAGTGGCAATCTATTCCAGTACTGTTGCCTGAGAAATCCCATGGACAGAGGAGCCTGGCAGGCTACAGTCCATGGGGTCACAAAGAGTCAGACATGACTTAGTCACTAAACAACAACATATGAAGTTACAGAGAATTGCTGAGTTTTTCTAACCGAGCTTTTCTGTCACACTAATCAGCAAAGCATCTGAAAAGCAATATGAGAACAATTGTTGTTTACTGAGTATCCAAGAGTTCAGACATGATAACAAGTTGCTGTACTCACCAGTAACTAAAATGGCAAGAATCACTTTATGCTGTTTATCTGTAGTTTCACCTTTGGTCTCTTAAAGTATCTACTCAAAATAAAACGGACATATTTGGCTTTAATATACAATATATTTCAAATATATAAGCCAGTTTGGGTAACAAAAATTCTTAGAGTGCAAATTAATTTATAAAATATATTTTGCATAATATCCTCAAATGCTGGATAGACCTGGACTCGACACTAGTTTTGTATTTCAAGTAGAGTGTTATGATAATGGAAAGCATAGCAGTAATCAATATTAGCTAAAAACCTTTGTTTGACAATGGTAACATATTTTGAGAGGCATCTAATTTATCTTAACCATATTAGCTATCATTTGCCTTGACATAGATTTTCTATTTTGGGCCAAAATGAAGTATTGCCAGTCTAGGTTCGATGCAGGATACAGGATGCTTGGGGCTGGTGCACTGGAATGACCCAGAGAGATGGTATGGGGAGGGAGGTGGGAGGGGGGTTCAGGATTGGGAACCCGTGGCAGATTCATGGTGATGTATGGCAAAACCAATACAGTAATGTAAAGTAAAATAAAGTAAAGTAAAAAAATAAATAAAAATCATTTTAAAAAGACAGTGAAAAACAGAGCCATACTCTAAGACTTAGAGAACAAACTTGTTACCATGAATAGACTGAGAGGCAAGATTGACATGTACACACTCCTGTATTTGAAATAGATGACCTACAGGGCCCACTGCATAGCACAGAGAACTCTGCTCAATGTTCTGTAATAAATGGAAAATAACTTGGAAAATAATAGATACAAGTATATATCTAACTGAAATCACTTTCTAACACCTAAAACTAACACAGGACTCTTAATCAGCTATACTCCAATATAAAATAAAAGAAAAAAATACAGATAATGGAACTAGAGAAATTGTAGTAGATTCATGCTATATATCATGTAAAATTGTTGAATTATTGAATCTTATGTCACAGAGGAAAGTACTTTTTTTTTCCATTGTCATCACTTCCTGATTACATTTATTAGGATTGTTTCCTCTACAAGTAAAAAAGACTTTAAAAATAATAAACAAGAAGCAAATTAATTTATCATTCTTTATTGGCCCTATTTAATATCAGTTCTGTTCAGTCGCTCAGTTGTGTCCAACTCTTTGTGACCCCATGGACTGCAGCATGCCAGGCTTCCTCGTCCATCACCAACTCTATAATAATCACATCAAGAATATAGCAGCAAAAAAATAGTGGAATCCTCACTTGTTGAAATCACACATGGAACTTTGCATTAAAATCAACCACATTCAAAAACATTTAATTAATTCAAAATTTTATTGCTTCCTGAACACAAAACCATTTATCTAGAAATCAACAGTAAATGAACTACAAGAAAAGTTTATAAGCTTAGAACTAACAAAAATGAGCACTTCTATATAATTCATGAATTAAAAGTATAGCTGATATTAAAATCATTGCAGATGGTTACTGCAGACATGAAATTAAAAAAAAATACTGCTCCTTGGAAGAAAAGCTATGACAAACCTAGACACAATATTAAAAAGCAGAGATATCACTTTGCCAACAAAGGTCCGTATAACCAAAGCTATGATTTAGTCAAAGCTAAATCAAAAATTGGTTCTTTGAAACAACTAGTAAAAGATGTGCCAGTAATTCAAATTAATCAAGAAAAATAATAAGGAATAGAATAAAGACACAAAAGTTGTATAAGGCATAATAGGGGGGATAACTATACAACTAAGTGTATATGTATACAGGAGTGTAAATAATTTGGGACATCCCTGGTGCATCAGGGAAAGTCTTGAGAAATCTGTGTGCAGGTCAGGAAGCAACAGTTAGAATTGGACAAGGAACAACAGACTGGTTCCAAATAGGAAAAGGAGTACGTCAAGGCTGTATATTGTCACCCTGCTTATTTAACTTGTACGCAGAGTACATCATGAGAAACGCTGGACTGGATGAAGCACAAGCTGGAATCAAGATTGCCGGGAGAAATATCAATAACCGCAGATATGCAGATGGCACCACCCTTATGGCAGAAAGTGAAGAGGAACTAAAAAGCCTCTTGATAAAAGTGAAAGAGGAGATTAAAAAAGTTGGCTTAAAGCTCAACATTCAGAAAACGAAGATCTTTGCATCCCTTCCCATCACTTCATGGGAAGTAGATGGGGAAACAGTGGAAACAGTGACAGACTTATTTTGGGGGGGCTCAAAAATCACTGCAGATGGTGACCGCAGGCATGAAATAAAAGACACTTACTCCTTGGAAGGAAAGTTATGACCAACCTAGACAGCATATTCAAAAGCAAAGACATTACTTTGCCAACAAAGGTCCGTCTAGTTAAGACTATGGTTTTTTCTAGTAGTCATGTATGGATGTGAAAGTTGGACTGTGAAGAAGGCTGAGCACCGGAGAACTGATGCTTTTGAACTGTGGTGTTGGAGAAGACTCTTGAGAGTCCCTTGGACTGCAAGGAGATCCAACCAGTCCATCGTAAAGGAAATCAGTCCTGAATATTCTTTGGAAGGGCTGATGCTGAAGCTGAAACTCCAATCCTTTGGCCACCTGATGCGAAGAACTGACTCATTTGAAAAGACCCTGATGTTGGGAAATGTTGAAGGCAGAAGGAGAAGGGGATGGCAGAGGATGAGATGTTCGCATGGCATCACTAACTCAATGGACATGACTTTGAGTAAACTCCAGGCATTGGTGATGGACAGGGAGGCCTGGCGTGCTGCGCTCCATGGTTGCGAAGAGTCGGACGTGACTGAGTGACTGAACTGAACTGAGCTGAACTGGTGACTCATATGGTAAAGAATCTAACTACAGTGCAGGAGGTCTGGGTTTGATCCCTGAGTGGGGAAGATCCTCTTGAGAAGAGAATGGCTCACCACTCCAGTATTATGACACTGAACTTGAAATTTTAGATGTCATGCATATCTCCTTAGAAAAAGTATATTTTGAAAGACACCTCAGGAAAAATAGAAATATTGAAGTTACTTAGCAGTAATTCCCTGCCAGTCCAGCAGTTATGTCTCTGTGCCTTTACTGTAGGGATTCCGGGTTCCATCTCTGGTCAGGAAGAAGGATCCTGCATGCCACCCAGAGGAACTAACTTTGGATAGTTTGCATAACAAACTCATGTCCGTTGAGTCGGTGATGCCATCCAACCACCTCACCCTCTGTTTTCCCCTTCTCCTGCCTTCAATCTTTCCCAGCATCATAAATATATATATATATATATATATGCACATATGTGGAATAGTATCTCCTCTCACAGTTTTTAGAGGATTAAGTTAATAAAAATGAATACCTTTAGAACAGTTCTTTGCATGTGGTGTGTTCTCCATAAATACTAATCTTTAACACTGTTGCAACTAAAGTTGAACTACTAGAATTATTAAAATAAAAAAATAAAAGGAAAAAATATGACTATAACATCTATAATTATCATGTTCCTCACGCTCTAAGATAACAAAGAATGTAATCTGCTCAGTTTAATAATAGTTCTGTTTTTAAAACATAATCACACTGTATATAATAAATATAAAGATTCACCTACATTTTGAAAATGTGGAAGAAATGTATCTTAGAATCTGAGCAATATGGTATTCGATATTGGTCTGAAAATTTAGCAAGTTGTATGTGAAACTGGATTGTGAGAAAATAAGTATTTATAATTATTATTTCAAATTGTATCATTTGTACCTATATAATTGAAGAAGACTAAAGAGAAGATGAAAATATATATTTGCAAAAGTATAACCATTTAAAATAATTAACTATTTGCAACTGATAAAACAATACTTAAATTACATGTATCTATATATGTATATAGGTTTGTGCCTTGTCATGATTGTATAATGCTATGTATTTTATGATACGTGTGCATTATTTATCTGTATTATACTTATGCATTCATGAAAAATTAGGGTTGATCCTATGTTGTTGTTCAGTCACTCAGTTGTTCCAACTCTTTGCGACTGCAGCACGCCAGGCTTCCCTGTCCAGCACCAACTCCCGGAGCTTGCTCAACTCATGTCCATTGAGTCGGTGATGCCATCCAACCATCTCACCCTCTGTCTTCCCCTTCTCCTCCTACCCTCAAACTTTCCCAGCATCAGGATCGTTTCAAATGAGTCAGTTCTTCGCATCAGGTGGGCAAAGTAATGCAGCTTCAGCTTCAGCAGCAGCAGTTCTAATGCATATTCAGGGTTGATTTCCTTTAGGATTAACAGGTTTGATCTCCTTGCAGTCCAAGGGACACTCAAGAGTCCTCTCCAGCACCACAGTCTGAAAGCATCAGTTCTTCAGTGCTCAGCCTTTTTCAAGTTGTCCAGTTCTCACATCTGTACGTGGCTACTGGAAAAACCATATCTTTGACTATATGTACGTGTGTAGGCAAAATAATGTCTCTGCTTTTTAGTGTGCTGTCTAGGCTTGTCATTGCTTTTCTTCCAAGGAGCAAAAGTCTTTTAATTTCATGGCTGCAGTCACCATCTGCAGTGATTTTGGAGCCCAAGAAAATGGAGTCTGATACTATTTCTTTTGTTTCCCCATCTATTTGCCATGAAGTGATGGGACCAGATGCCATGATCTTAGGTTTCTGAATGTTGAGTTTTAAGTCAGTTTTTGATCCTATTTAACTTAGCTTTTGATCCTATTTAACTCATCAAAATCACAACTCTTTAATCTGTAAAAGTTAAATATTTTTTAAAAAAATTTAAATTGTAGGATAATTGCTTAACAGAATTTTGTGGTTTTCTGCCATACATCAAAAAGTTATATTTTTTGATCTTTATGTGTTTGGTATTGTCTTCCTTTTAAGAGCAGTGCTGCTGCTGCTGCTAAGTCACTTCAGTTGTCCGACTCTGTGCGACCCTATAGACAGCAGCCCCCACCAGGCTCCTCCGTCCCTATGATTCTCCAGGCAAGAACACTGGAGTGCGTTGCCATTTCCTTCTCCNATCAAAAGTAGATAAAGCTAAATCCCATGTTTCTTTTCTGAAGTTACATCTTGCAGTACAAGTACAGCAAGAAGAGGGTGTGATGATTTAGTTAAAAAAATAATTCCCCAAAAATTAGGATGTTAAAGAATATCTTATCAAATAGATGATCTAGGATTATTAGGGTTATCCTAATAATCAATAATTTTCATATATAAGATTAGTATTAATTTTCTGGTCTTTCAATTTGACATCACTTTGGGCATAGATTCTATAGAATCCACATTGCTTTTTGACAGTAAGAGCAGTGTGAATAAAATGCATTAACATTTTAACAGCTGTGATGAGGGGAATCTGATACTATTTGATGAATGATTAGGAAGAAAATGAAAATCTATAAATGTGTAAATATTCCGTATGTAGGTATAGACAAGAATATAAGTATAATAGCTATATTATACAATTATTTTAAACAAAATCCCTTAAAATATTTATATAGTGTAAAATATTTTGAAAATATTTTCTAATGGATTTGTTACCTATTAAGTGGATTATTTTCTCCCCAAATATTTTAGTGTTTTGGCATTTTGGGGAAATGTGATAGATGGGAAGTAATTGCTAAATTATGCTAAGTAACTGGTTTAATGTGTTTGATGACATAATCAGAGGGAAAAAAGTTATTGTAGGATTCAGAAGAGTTAAAATTTGTTTGCCTTTATTCTCACTCATTGTTTATTCATTCCTCCTTTAAGTAAACATTTATGTGTTAGTATCACAGCTCTTTGAGCTTCATCCCTTCTTTTCCTGCTCATCATAACAAATTGCTTTATCTATGAGATATTTTTATTTACATTAAGGTGTGACTGATTAAAAAAAATCCACACATTACAGTGTATCTTTTAATCAAATAACTTAGAGTTGAAAATATAGAGAACATAAATATTATGAGTATTAAAATATCTATGATCTTAATTTTCAAAGCTGCTTCAATTCCATCTTGCCTATTCCTAGTGAATTATCACAGGCTAGAATCTTTCAAATTAGTTCTAGTTATTGGAAGTTGTCTTTACTGCTCCATCTGCTGCATCCATTCCTCAACCAAAAAAAATAAATAAATAAAACCAGAAAAGACAAAAGCGAAGCCTCATACCTGTGGTTTGGCTCAGTGAATACCAAAATTTTTGAAGACAAATAATGTTTTAAAATGTAATGGTACATTATATAATTTTAGGTTAAATTGCAGATTCCACACAATGTATGTATAGCATAATGAACAAACATCAATGCGAAGTTGTCATTGAATTAATTTATACTTTGATTTAATTTGACATGTTAGGGACCAAGTTTCAACACATGTTACCTGGTAATACATTAAGCAGTGTCAACGGATCTAAATGTAATTTTATAAAATTAGGAAAAGCCTTGACTCCCTATAAGAACCTAAATGTTGGTGCAATTATCCCATTTCAGGTTCAGTGACAAATTAAAGTTGACAAAGTAGAAACGAAATTAACATACTTTGAAATGGAAACATGTTCAGTCTAATGGATTAATTTCTACATTCACCTGCCATCTTTCTGTTTCAAGAATAACAAGGGAGGAAATTTTAATGAAGTTAGATGGACCTGTAAACTTCCATACAAAGTGAGCTCACTGATATGATTATGGCTTTATCATTTCCTCCATTTACAAAGATATGTACATTTTTGCTGAGGATTCTTTTTGATGAGAATCTCACCTACAATTTAGTTCTTCTTCAATCTGATATTAAAATTGAGACTTAGTCCTTTTTCTTCCTGTGGTTTCCAAATGATTCTTAATGTAATAGTTTGAGATACTTTAGCACTGTTTTTATTAGGTTATTTCCCATCTAGAAACATTAGGTTAAGTAATGGAAAAAACACAGGATATAACTATCTTATAATTCCTCATTGAAGTATATTTTAGCTATATTTCCATTTACTTTATAAGTTTGAGTTTTATCCTATGCCTGTACTAAGCATAATTATTCCAAGTCTAAAGAGAGACATTTCATTTCTGTTTCCTCTTAATATCTAAGAAACAAGGGTCTAATGAACAATGGTAATGGTTAGCTTTAGCCTGTGTCTTCTGGGTACTTTCTTTCTATTTTGTATTTATACAAATATTTCAATTATACAAATGACAGAGGAAAAAATATTTTTTTGGGGGGGGGCTTGTTTTTTAGCTTTAAAAAAATTCATTTTTAATTGGAGGATAATTGCTTTGCAGTGTTGTATTGATTTCTTCCATACAGCAATGTGAATCAGCCATAAGTACACAGATACCCTTTCCTTCTTGAAACTCCCTCCCACACCCACCTGTCGTTTCACCCATCTAGGTGGTCACAGAGCACTGAGTCGATGCCCCTGAGTTATGCAGTGACGTTCCATCGCCGTCTGCTTTACACTCGGTCACATCTATGTTTCATGCTCCTCTCTCAATCCGCCCCCCCCCTCCTTCCCCTGCCGTGTCCACAGGTCTGTTTTCCATGTCTATGTCTGTGTTCCTGTCCTGCAAATAGGTTCGTCAATTGAACTGAGGTGGATGAACCCAGAGCTTGTTATACAGAGGGTAGTAAGTAAGAAAGAGAAAAACAAATATTGCATATTATCACAAATAGATGGAATCTAGAAAAATGGTACTGATAACAGAGGGATCTTAATGGATGAGTAGAATGGCAATATAAAACGGTCCCAATTCTTTGATCAGTACATGGAGCTGAGCTGCCTTTTGTGTGAACAAGAGTCAGGCTTTATTGTCTTCAAGCTCCTATTGAAGCTCATAAGATACAGGTATACCTCAGAGATATTCCAGATTCAGTTCCACCACTATAAAGTAAATATTGCAATAAGATGGCACTCAGGAATCTTTTGCTTTCCCAGTGCATGTAAAAATTACACTATACAGTTTATACTGTAGTCTATTAAGTGTGCAATAGCATTAGGCCCAAAGAAACCAATTTGTATACCTTAATTAAAAAAACACTTTACTGCTGGTCTTTCCGTTCAAGATGGCTGGAGTAGAAGGATGGGTGCTCATGTCCTCCTGTGAGAGCACCAAGATCGCAACTAATTGTTGAGCAGCCATCAACAGGAGGATGCTGAAAGCTACCAAAGAAGGACACCCCACATCCAAAGACAAAGAAGAAGCCGCAGCAAGATGGTAGGAGAGGCACAATCATGGCAAAATCAAATCCCGTACCCACTGGGTGGATGACCCACAAAGATGAGAACAATGATACCAAAGTTCTCCCAGTGCTGTGAAGATTCAGAACCCCACATCAGGCTTCCCAGCCTGGGAATCCCCAGGGAATCTGACCTTGAAACCCAGTGCGATTGGATTACAAGACTTCCACAGGACTAGGGGAAACAGGGACTCCAGGCTTGGAGGGCACACACAAAACCTTGCACGCACCAAGACTCAGAGGAAAGGAGCAGTGACCCCACGGGAGACAGACGAAAGTACCTGCACGTGTTGGAGGGTCTCCTGTGGAGGCCGGGGTCAGCAGGGGCTCACCGCAGGGACGGGGCCCTGGGCGGCATCTGTCTGGGAAGCTCCCCTTAGGTGTAAGCACTCTTGCAGCTTTCCATTAACTTGACCATAGGTCCCTTAGACCTTCAGTCAAAGGCTAAGAATGGGTAGGATGGGTATGCTCCCAGCCCTACCAGGGTGGGAACAGAACCCTACCCATAAGCAGATAATTGGGTTAAAGTTTTACTGAGCAAGGCCCTGCCCACCAGAGTTAAGAGGCAGCTTTTCCCACCACCAGTCCCTCCCATCAAGAAGCTTACACAAGCAGACAGAGGAAGCAGGAAGAACAGCAGTCCCACAGAGACGAAAACAAAACCACATTGCAGAAAGCTAATCAGCATGCAAAAGCAGAAAGTTACATCCCAGATGAAGGGAAAGACAAAACCCCAGAAAAACAACTAAATAAAATGGAGATAGGCAAACTTTTGGAGAAAGAATTCAGATTAATGATAGTGAATATGATTCAAGATCTAGGAAAAAGAATGGAGGCCAAAATTGAAAAATGCAAAGAATATTTACCAGAGATCAACAAGAACTAAAGAACAAGCAAACAGAGGTGAACGATACGCTATAAAGAATCCATAGCAGAACAACTCAGGCAGAAGCAGGGATAAATGACCTGGAGGGCAGACTGGTGGAAGTTGCTGCCACAGAACAGGATATAGAAAAAAGAATGAAAAGAAGTGAAGACAGGCTAAGAGGCCCTTGGGACAATGTTAAACACCCCAATGTTCACATTATAGGGTCCCAGAAAAGGAACAGAGGGAAAGGACCTGAGATAATATCCAAAGAGATAATATCTGAAAATTTCCCTAACATGGGAAAGGAAATAGTCAACCAAGTCCAGGAAGCAAAGATAGTTCCGGGCAGGATAAACCCCAGGAGGAACACATCGAGACACATAGTAATCAAATTACCAAAAATTAAAGACAGACATAAAGTATTAAAAGCAGCAAGGGAAAAACGACAAATAACATACAAAGGTGGAGAAGACAATTGCACCCCACTCCAGTACTCTTGCCTGGAAAATCCCATGGATGGAAGAGCCTGGTAGGCTGCAGTCCATGGGGTTGTGAAGAGTCGGACACGACTGAGTGACTTCACTTTCACTTTTCACTTTCATGTATTGGAGAAGGAAATGGCAACCCACTCCAGTGTTCTTGCCTGGAGAATCCCCAGGACAGGGGAGCCTGGTGGGCTGCCGTCTATGGGGTCACACAGAGTTGGACACAACTGAAGTGACTTATCAACAGTAGCAGCAGCAATGTACAAAGGAACTCCCATCATAGCTGATTTCTCAACAGAAACTCTTCAAGACAGAAGGAAATGGCATAATATATTTAAAGTGATGAAAGAGAAGAATCTGCAACCAAGAATGCAGTACCCAGCAAGACTTTCCAGATTTGATGGAGGAATCAAACACTTTACACACAAGCAAAGGAAGTCAAAGTTGCTTAGTCATGTCCCACTCTTTGTGACCCCGTGAACTACACAGTCCATGGGATTCTCCAGGCCAGAAGATGGGAGTGGGTAGCCTTTCCCTTCTCCAGATGATGTTCCCAACCCAGGGATCGAACCCAGGTCTCCCACATTGCAAACAGATTCTTTACCAGCTGAGCCAAAAAGGAAGCCCAAGAACACTGGAGTGGATACCCTATCCCTTCTCCAGTGGATCTTCCTGACCCAGAAATCTAACCGAGGTCTTCTGCGTTGCAGGTGGATTCTTTACCAACTGAGCTTATGAGGGAAGCCCTGACAAGCAAAAGTTAAAAGGATTCAGCACCATCAGACCAACTTTACAACAAATGCTAAAGAAAANCCTGCTGCAGAAGAGACTGCCTCGGACAGTTCAGTCTGTCCCTTAAGTGTCTCCACCCTTGTCCACAGCCCCATGTTTTAGCCAAAGTTTGAAGCCCAGAAGGCATTTACTGTTGTAACCCATAGGGCTTTTTAGTCTCCAAGGTTTTATAAGAATGGATACATTAAATTATACCTTCTGAAAAGAGTCAGTGTATTAAGAGACTGAATATAAAGATGCCGGGTAACACATTGGGCCAGCTTATCAGAAGGAATGCTCTCTAAGGTGCCTGTCTCTGCCCATCAGAGGAGGTAGACATTTTTACCTCCATCCTTTTGTTTTGACTTCTGCTTATTTATCCTGCAGCAAATATCAGATATGTTAACGAAACCTAATTTTATAAATGAAATTATTGCAGCTCACGCTGTCAAGATGTGAACCTAACCAGACCTCAGGTTTTCTGACTTAATAGCTGGATTGTAGCAGCCTTTCCCAGATAATGGAAGCTTCTGTCAGCTGCAGTCAGCCACCTGTTTCTAACAGGAGGCACCCAGACACACAGAATGCAAATTCTAAGGGTGGCCAGTAGCAGATGGAGAGCCACCAGATGAAGCAGTTTCACTAATCACGGGCATTTCTGAAGAACTGACTTACAGGTCTGGCCTCATGTCCTGACCCCAGGCCAGGCACTGTGACGGACACCAGGCATCTGCTGTCTCATATTCCAAAAGGTTCTTAGTGTATAATGAACTCTGCAGGTGCCCTAGCCTCCCAGTCAACCTGGACTCAATGCCTTCACAGTTGGGTTAAAGCTGGTTGTACTCGTTATACACAGTAATGAGTAAAGAAGAGTAGAAAACTGAGAACTCTTGTTTGGTCTTTGGGGATCTAAGGAATATATTTCTTCTTTGTCTATCTTTTAGTTTTGATCCCACAGCTAACATCATTTGCAGATTACCAAATTCACATGAAGACAAGCCTAAAGCTGTCCTTCTTGTGCTGGGCTTCCCGGTACAGGGTCCACCAGCCACATGTTTCACAGTCACCCTGAGCCATGGAATGTGGCTGTGAGGATGAAAAGAGAAATGAAAATTGTCAAATAGCTCATTAATAACTTTTATACCGATCATATGTTAAAATACTACTATTTTGGATATATAGTATTAAATAGAAGATTAAACTTTCACCTGTTTCTTTTTGCTGGTAACGTGGCTAGTAGAAAATTGTAACCAACATGGCTTACATTTGGACCCCACTATTCAAGGTACATGGAGTAGGAAATGGCAACCCTCTCCAGTATTCTTGCCTGAAAAATTCTGTGGACAGAGGAGTTGGGTGGACTACATACAGTCTCTGGAGTCACAAGGAGTCGGACATGACTGAGGAACTAAGCACATTAAATGTACTGAAAGCCTCTTCTTTCTCTGAGTTTCTATAAACTCAATGACTATTTTGCATATTCTGTTGGATTCCATTTCATGTATGCATATCTGTGTCTTTTTTTCCAAAATGAATCGTCACTTACTCAGACAGGACCTTGGAAGTAGTCTGTCTCATGCCATGAATTTCAGCAGTGGAAAGGACTGGTGGTCCCCCTGCCTGGGGAGGGTTTCTCTCCTTTGTAAGTACAGAGCACGTATGCTCAACATCCTATAGAATGTCATAGAATTCAAAACACACGGTTACCAGGGACATGGGCCAGCAGGGGGTGCTATTCCCGAGCACCTGTTCTTTGCTTTCCTGGTCTGTCCTTGGGAGAACTCTAGACAGCTTTGTGTTTTTGTTTTTCTCCTTTGCGGCTCTGACTCTTGGCTGTACCAGTTGCCAGAGTAGACAAGAAAAGGCGCCGTCTTTAAAGAAGCCATGTGCCCTGTGTCCTCAGGGCGAATGACAGTACAGAAGAGCCCTGCAAGGGGGCTGCTGGTTGGTTTCCAAACCTGATAGATAGCCCCTCTCAGTTAAGTCCTGGCTCTGACTGGTGCAGCCGTGTGAGCCTGGGCAAAGCTCTTACTCTCGCTGAGCCTCCATTTTCTTCTGTGTAAAATGAGAGTAGTGATAGAACATTCCTCATAATCAGATAATTTCAGGAAAATAACAGCACAGCGTCTGGCACATCGTAAGTGTTACCCATTGTTGTTATTACTGTCGTGGTAATGAGAGCCTCAGCCACTAAGCAATCTTGAATGTTTTTTTTTCCTGATCTTGTGTGATTTGGGATTATTCCTACTGCCACATTTTTGAAAATGTATCATTTTTCACGTGACTGAATGGCAAGCCCCAAGTCCAGAGTGGACTGGGTAAACTTACACAAGTATCTAGGATTTGGGGAACAAGGCAGTTTCCTCTGAGCATCTAATTCTGTCCCTTTACCTGTTTTATCATTGACATTTGTGTTCACTGAGAGCACAGCACAGATCACAAGCTGATTTTGCATGGACTCCCATTTACTGGAGCCCAGGGTGCTTTGGTCAGAAATCTCAAGATGTTGAAACGAACTGGGTTTACAAGCAACTTAATTCAGAAACTCAGAAGAGGGTGTGTGTGTGTGTGTGTGCACGTGCGTGTATGCACACGCGTGCGCTTAGTTAGTCATGTCCAACTCTTTGCAACCTCACGGTCTGTAGCCTGCCAGGCTCCTCTGTCTGTGGGATTTTTCCAGGCAAGAATACTGGAGGGTTGCCATTTCCTTCGCCAGGGGATCTTCCAGACCCAGGGATCAAACCTGGGTCTCCTGCACTGTAGGCAGATTCGTTACTGGCTGGACCACCAGGGAGACCCCAGAAGAGAAAAATCACAGGTGAAGTAGAATGAGCGGGGCCCTTGGATTCACACAGACATGGATTGTAGTATCTGCTCTGCCAAACATCAGTCAGTTGATCTTGCTCTAGCCATCTAACCTGTGTCTTTCCCACATATGCAGTGAGATGGATGGACTTTGCAAGGCTGTAACCATGACTAGGAAGTGACCTAGAACAGTCTAAGCCAGTGACTGCTCACTCCTCCCCTCCCTTCCTCACTTGGCCTGACCCTCACTCTTAATTTCACGATCTTTCCTCCCCACCTCTGCTCCCTTAAATTGTGGTATATAGCAGGGGTCCACAACCTCTGCAATCTGATGCCTGATGATCTGAGGTGGAGCTGATGTGATAATAATAGAATTAAAATGCGCTTGAATCATCCCAAACACCCCCACTGCCTGTCCATGGAAAAGTTGTCTTCCACAGAACCAGGTGCAACAAAGGTTGGAGACTGCTGGATAGAAACTAGTTAGTGTTAGATTCCCTGGCTTGCAGCAGCAGTGACTGGAGTACACTTAAGAACATGTGGTTAGTAGTCTTCCATTAGACCCTCTTACAGAAACAGGAGAGAGATTTTAGTTCTTTTTGAATTTACTATTCATTCTGGAAAAGTGGAAGTTTATATCTCACTTAAAAACTTTCAAAAAACTTTCCCCTCCTCTGTTAGAAATGATGGGTTAAAGTGTAAGAATGAAATACAACTAAATGTTGCCATTTTCCTACTAACTTTATTTAATTTAACCCCCGCCCGATTATTTGAAGTAAGTTTTTGCTTGGGGCAAATACCAGCCATCTCCCAGGTACCTGTGATTTTTGTCAGATTTATAGCAACATGGTGGCTAACTGGAATATAGAGTTATTTTTATAGTAATTTATGATTAAGTGCAATTTAGTATTTTATATTGGGCATATGATCTCCTTGACTTTTATCTTCAACTCATGGAATTATAAGGACTAGTAGTTACTTTAGAACTTATCTAATCCTTACCACTTCATTGATACTGAAGTGAAGACCCAGAGGTATTAAATATCTTTCCCAAAGTTCGAAATATGTTATTGACAGATCTAGAACTCATCCTTGCTTGTTGTCTTTTTTTTTCCCCTTACCATGACACACAGTGGCTTCTGGGCTGTTTTTCATATGATACAGTAACAGTCTTGCATAGGTATGGCATTTTAATAGTGTTTTTGTTTTTTTTAACAGAAGTCAAAGAAAGTCTGGCAATGTATTTTAGGACCCTAATTTTCAGTTTCTTTAATAGATTACATTCAAGTAATACCCAGAAAGTATTTTACAGGCTGAAATGAAAGACTTGTCTTTAAAAGACTAATCCAACAAGTGACCAACAGGGGGAAACCTTCTACAGCCTTTTGGATTAATTCACTTAGGTTTAGCCCCTTTTAAAAGCTCCTGTTGAAGTCAGCAAAAAACATCTGTTGACTTATTTATAGCCACGATTTCTAAGAAGCATATTCTATAGCAGATGAAAAAGTAGTTGACAGCTCATAATTCATAAAGTGACTGAGGCCTAATCTAATAGAACAAAATGTACACAACTGGTTCCTGTGGTTCAGGCCCTGTCACTCCCCTTGCAGCTGCAGACAGAATGCTAACAAGAGTGGAGCGCAGGTGGTTCTGGTGGTTAAGACAGGCGGCTTCATAACAGCGTCACAGGTCTTTCAATTGTAGGAGACCAGCGTTTTTCTGACCAATCTCACTTTTCACTGGAACGCTTAAACACGGTGATATCTATAAATTGTTACCAATGTATTTTCTGTTAATCTAAGATGTTGTTAAGAATGACTGATTGAATACTTCTGTATCTGGGTTAAGCTTAACTTGTTACTTCACTCCTTTTCTTTGACCACATATTGTATTATAATATTTGACAAAGCCACGTTGTCCTTGCTGACTTTTAAGCAATTACTAAAAATATACCTAAAAAATCTATATTTTTTAGCTCACTTCTGGTCTTTTTTGGAAACATAGATTTCTTTCTGTAATTAATTCATTTTATATTTTGCTTCTGTTCTATCTGTAGGACCAACCCAGTTGGTTATTTTGTTTCTCGTTTTTCTGGGTTTTTTTTTTTTAGTCACAGTTTAGGGGGAAAGAAAATGGTAGATTGATCTGGCACAATTAAGTCTCTGTAGCATAGTACTATTTATTACCCTGTGCTTTTTTGAGAATTTAATGATAGGATCCAACTGCTGCCAATACTGACCCATCTAAAATTGTTATCCTTAAAAAGAAAATTATATCCAGAACAAGTCTGTGGACTTCTTTAGCTGAGGGGTGAATAGCCTTGTGTTCATTTCACAAATGATTGTTGTACATTGTGAAAATGGGGAATTTATTAACCCACCAGAATTACTCATATTTATCTGAGGTAGTAAAAGTATCACTATTTTTTAAAAACTCTTGATTCCTCACACAATTGTTGATGGTGTGTTTGCTTTTATCTCACAGTTGCTATGCTTTATTGTATATATGAATTGCTTAGTTTTCTGTGATTAAAAAAAACATTTAATCAAAAAGCATGATTAAGTTATCTCTTCCTTGCTTAGTTTTCTCTGTTAGCTGGCAGGGTATTTCTATTCAGTTATTTCAGGTCCCTTGTCTTTCTCACCTTTTTCTTTCTAATCCTGTGGACACATCATCTTTTTCCTTTTCTCTGCCTCTTTTATCATGAGCATTTTAACTCCCTTATCCTCATTAAGCAGGCATACCACATTAATATTTCATTTTGGACTCTTTGAAATATAAGTTACTATGTAAATCTTTAATTTTTTTTGGTAAATTATTTGCGGGGCCCCTTCCCCATCTGATGATTAACCAAAATAAGTCCATCTGTACCTTGCAGAAAGTGAAAAGTTAGTCAGCTATATTTAGCTAAACAAAACCCATTACATCCTTGGGGAAGAATGTGCTTAGTTTAGCCTTATGAGAAAACATTTAATAAATGCTGTCCTGAAAATATTTAGCCTGGCTGAGTAGACTGGCGAGGGTTCAGTCCTGATAAAGCTGAGGTGATGGTGAGAAGCTGGCCCTCTAGTCCAAGCTCAGGCTGAACAGTCGCACCTCTTGTCAGTAAAGGGGTAGCTGTGGGTGTCTCCTGGTGCCAAGTGCTTTACCATGGGCTTCCTGCAAGGACTTTCCACCCACTTCTCGTGGCTCGTAACCTCCAGAAGGGCATATGTGGCGTGTCTGCGTAAGGAGGAAATGAGGTTCATGGAGTGGTTTTATGGCCAATGTGCTGAACTTGGCCTCAGTTTCCTCCTCTGTAAAATGGGACAATCATACTACCACACAAAGTTCTGCACACTAAATGAGGTGAATCACATCAAGTGCTGAGCAGTTTCCAACACTAATTGTTCAGTACATAGAAACCACTGGTAGTAGTAGGAGTAACTTGTCACGTCAGCTTTTCTGATATTTCCTTACCTTCCACCCTCCCACCCACCCTGCAGTTTAACAAGCTGAGTCCTCTGAATGAGGCAAGGTAGGAAAAGCTCTTGTGTGGCCATCAGGACTGGGTTCTAGCCCTTGGCCTGAACTTCTGTGGGACCTTGGGCACATTGTGACTCACGTGATCTCTTCCCACACAATGGTACACAGAGGCACAGGGCAACAGTAATAAGACCACACCTTGGTCTCCATTCTGCTGGTTATCCTTAGCCTTGGAAGAGAAGAAAAATGCTCATCTCTCTCTTCTGATATCTAATTGGGTATGATAGAAAGTGAAAGTGAAGTCGCTCAGTCATGTCCGACTCTTTGCGACCCCGTGGACTATAGCCCACCAGGCTCCTCAGTCCATGGAATTCTCCAGGCAAGAATACTGGAGTGGGTTGCCATTTCCTTCTCTAGGGGATCTTCCCGACGCAGGAATCGACCCAGGTCTCCTGCATTGCAGGCAGACGCTTTAACCTCAGAGCCACCAGGGAAGCCCCTAATTGGGTATGGTAGCAGATCTAATTAGAATTGAGAGCCAGATCGATCACCTGCCTGACACATATTTGGATACTGGGCTGCGGGATCTGGTGTAAGATCAGTCTGTGAAGCCCAGGGCAATTTAAGCGACAAGTTATCAGTGTGCGAAGGTTAATTGTTGAGAGTTTGTCTCTCACAGTGATCTGGATTTTCTCTCTCCGATTGGTGGGCCCAATCCTTGCTATTCAGAGTGGTCTGAGGACCAGCAGCTGGGGATCAGTTGGGAGCTTGCTGGAAATGCAGAATCCTGAACCTTACCCTGATCTACTGAATCAGCTTATTAATACACATTAAAGTTCAGGAAGCACGGCCCCACATGGCTGCCATGGGGAATATTCTATCTGACACAGAGGACGGTTACTAAATACCTATAGAATTGGTATTTGGCATTGATTCCCACCCCCCACCCCTCCCCCA
>SJYQ01003580.1:0-19984 GCA_006410935.1 Redunca redunca | reverse complement strand
CCCCACCTAGATTTACAGCTTCTTTCCTCTCTTTGGGTGTAGTGTGTTGATGTGTTAGGTGGCTCAGTTTGTCATGACAAAATGCCATATCAAAGTGGCTTAAATAGCAACAACAAAAAGTAGTTTTTCAGTTCAGGTCGTGTGGCTGAAAGTCTGAGATCCAGGTGCCAGTGTGGTTGAGTTCTGCTGGGGCCCCTTTCCTGGACTGTGTACAGTAGCTTGTCACATATTGGGAGGCACTAGTGGTAAAAAGAACCCAGCTGCCAATGCAGGAGACGTTAAGAGACGTGAGTTTGATCCCTGGGTCAGAAAGATCCCCTGGGGAAGGAAATAGCCACCCACTCCAGTATTCTTGCCTGGAGAATCGCACAGACAGAGGAGCCTGGAGGGCTGCAGTCCATGGGGCCGCAAAGAGTTGGACATTACTGGAGTGACATTAGCACATATTGGGGCTCTCAGGTATCTCTTCTTACAAGGGCACTAATCCCATCGTGATGGCCCACACCCTTATGATTTTATCTCAGTTTAATTACCTCCCAAAGGTTGCATCTCCATATATCACATTGGGAGTAAGGCTTCAACATATTAATTTGGAGGGATGTGGTTCAGTCCATGGCAACTGATTCCTGCAACTTATTTTGAGATTCATCCAAAAAAGTAAAACAGGCAGATGGAAAGATATGTAATTAAATATAGTAAAATGTTAATAATAAAATCTAGGATATCCACATTCACTGTACAGTCCTTTCTGGCGTATTCAAAATTGTCAGAGAAAAAGCCCTGCTCTCTTTAGTTACTGGAGTGAATCTCCTGGTTCTTTGCTCTGATTTCCATCCAGGCTTTCTTAAAATGGCCTTGCTGGACAGCTTTGCCTCTTTGGCAGGAGACCCCTTTGCATGCCCTCCTTGGTCAGGTAATGTCCTGTTAGTTATAAGGTTCCAGCCTCCACTGAGATGCTTCATTCTGGCCTCTGGTTTCCCCAGTAGTATCTTTCTGTTCGGTTTCTCATTTACCTTAGCCCTCTCCTGATAAGAGGACCCTTCAATTCTTATAAGGTTGGTGCCTCTCAAGTTTCACTGAAAGAGCCTACATAAAGCATTTCTTACTTTTTTTGCACTTGACCATATTATCAGATGAAAGTGGGATAGAAGGATGTGCTTCCATGGTCCACCCTGCCCCTGAGAGAGAGAGAGCGTGACTCACCTGGAGCCCCCATCTCCCTCGTTATTAACGGGGCTCCCATTGTTTTCTTTTTAGGACCATCAGAATCTGAAGTTCAGGGTATTTTCTGGTGAGGGGCAATGTACTGGCTTATTTATTTGGTCAGTTCAGTTCAGGTGCTCAGTCATGTTCAGCTCTTTGCTCCCCCATGGACTGCAGCACGCCAGGCCTCCCTGTCCATCACCAACTCCTGGAGCTTGCTCAAACTCATGTCCTTTGAGTCGGTGATGCCATGGAACCATCTCATCCTCTGTTGTCCCCTTCTCCTCCTGCCTTCAATCTTTCCCAGCATCAGGGTCTTGTCCAGTGAGTCAGTTCTTTGTGTCAGGTGGCCAAAGTATTGGAGCTTCAGCATCAGTCCTTCCAGTGAACATTTGGGACTGATTTCCTTTATGGATTGATTGACTGGTTGACTGGTTGGATCTCCTTGCAGTCCAAGGGATTCTCAAGAATCTTCTCCAGCACCACAGTTCAAAAGCATCAATTCTTTGGCGCTCAGCTTTCTTTATAGTCCAACTCTCACATCCATACATGACAATGGGAAAAACCATAGCTTTGACTACACAGACCTTTGTTGTGTAGTGGTAATGTCTCTGCTTTTTAACCTGCTGTCTAGGTTGGTCATAGCTTATCTTCCAAGGAGCAGGAGTCTTAATTTCATGGCTGCAGTCACCATCTGCAGTGATTTTGGAGCCCAAAAAAAGTCTCTCACCGTTTCCACTGTTTCCCCATCTATTTGCCATGAAGTGATGGGAACAGATGCCATGATCTTAGTTTTCTGAATGTTGAGTTTTAAGCCAACTTTTTTACTCTCCTCTTTCACTTTTATCAAGAGGCTCTTTACTTCTTCGCTTTCTGCCATAAGGGTGGTGTCATCTGCATGTCTGAGGTTATTGATATTTCTCCCGGCAATCATGATTCCAGCTTGTGCTTCATCCAGCCCGGCTTCTGCATAGAAGTTACATAAACAGGGTGACAATATACAGCCTTGACATACTCCTTCCCCAATTTGGAACCAGTCTGTTGTTCCATATCCAGTTCTAACTGTTGCTTGTTGTCCCACATAACAGATTTCTCAGAAGGCAGGTCAGGTGGTCTGGTATTCCCATCTCTTTCAGAATTTTCCACAGTTTGTGGGGATCCACAGAGTCAAAGGCTTTGGCATAGTCAAAAAATCAGAAGTAGATGTTTTCCTGGACCGCTCTTGCTTTTTTGATGATCCAACGGATGTTGGCAATCTGATCTCTGGTTCTTCTGCCTTTTCTAAATCCAATTTGAACATCTGGAAGTTCACGGTTCACGTACTATTGAAGCCTGGCTTGGAGACTTTTGAGCATTACTCTGCTAGAGTGTGAGATGAGTGCAGTCGCGTGGTAGCTTGAACATCCTTTGTTTATTTGGTGGGGAGTGCAAAAACTGGTATTATTAGAGTCATTTTACTTGAAGACACCAGAAAGTATCAATACTATAGCTGCCCACTTGGGGAGCATCCACTGTGTGACAGGTGAATCCCCTGCTACAGTTACCCTTAAACTAGGGAGCCTTGGTGGAAAATTTGGGGAAACTTATCACAGGTTTCTGTCTTTGAAAAGAAGAAATAAGATCCTGGTGGAGAGAAACAGCTCCAAGCTGAACTCAGGGACACTATTCAGGAGGTTTGTGATTAAATGACTTCATTTCTCTCAGTCTCCTCGCCTTTAAATTGGGGGTTGTAAGGAACTGCTATGAAAAATAAGTGAAAGCCTGTCTGTAAAATGCTTAGTGTGGAGGTGTGATTCCTGACTGATATTCTGTAATAGTCATTCACTCAATAAATGGTCAAGCGCCCATTGGGTTTGAGTCACACGATTCTTCCTCTCTTTGCTTCCCTTTTGGGGCCTCTCAGCACACTTTGTATGAAATCTTTCTAAGCCAATCAACCAAAGGATTCCACCTTTTCTTATAAACCATTAGGCTCCCAGATCCTAGGGACTCAACTACAAATTATTTTCTGCACGGGGAGAGGGAGAAGTCTTTTTCTCTTCCGCATTTATCTCTTGCCCAGCATCTTAATTTGCTATGTGCTATAAATGGTAATCTTTAAATCAGACTCCAATTTAGGTGATAAGAATCACAATTAATTAGGCTAGCCTGTCAAAGATTAAGTGTAATCTTGCATTTCAATTATCTCAATGCCTAGACTTCAGCCAAGGCCATCAGAAGTGAAACTAATGTCTGCTTATGTTTAATAAAATCTTTGCCTGCTGTTTGTTTCCTGGACTAGTCTCTTGTCTAGAAATAAATTAGATGGGCAGAGGATCTCAGATCCCTTTCTTCAGCTGTGGAGCAGAAGAGATAAATGGGAGAAGATAAAACTTAAAGGTATTAAAGACTAATTAGGGGATCTGAAAAGATTTGCAAACTTCTTGTTTAAATCTGTTGACAACTCTTTAATTCCCTCCAACTAGTTATGCCTAAAAATAGTGTAGTTATGGCTGAAGATTTCCTTTGATATTTACTTTCTACTCCCATTTTCAGTTGCTCGTATTTTTTTTCTTCCTCCTACTCCAAAAGAAAAATCCTAGTTTCCACCAAGTTCAGTATCATTCCAACCACATCTTTCCTTTACATTCAGAAAACTGAAGCATAGTATTTCAAATAGATAGTCCTTACAGGGAAAAAGTACACTGTAGTGAAAATCATGTGATAATTTAGATATGATTTCTGAAAAGATATTGAGTATTTTTTTATATATAGAAAGGCAAAATGCAGATATCTACTCTAATTAAATGTTTCCTGTTTGCCACCTTAAAAAAAACTTTTGAGAATTCTGTCTTAATTAATAATTTCTGGTGTTAAAACTTACTGTTGCTTTTGGGTATTTTAAAAATCTATGAATAATAATAAAAAAGATTAACTGGATAATTCAAAATTAGTAATAGCTACTCATTAGCTTTTGCTTGCTACATTCTAGGCACTGTGTTTACCCATGTTTGTGTATATATTATTCATTAATCCTTGCTGCACTTAAAATTATTCCCATTTTACAGGTGAAGAAACTGGGGTTCAAGTTAAATTAATATACCCAAGATTATACTCAGTAAGTGGCAAAACCAAGATTAAAACCCAGGTCTCTTTGGCTTTAAAGTTGTGCTTTTAGTAATTTCTCTACTGCTCATTAAACAGTTACAAAGTTAAGGAACTCATGATTATTTTATTTTTGTGGGATTTGTTTGTTTGTTTTGTTTAGCTTTTTTCTGCATTGTCTTAGCCAGCATTTGTTATGGCTTTGCCCATAGAACTTGAGAAGTTTAAATGTTCAGAGTACTAACCATTATAAGCATAAAGTATGAATGTGCTTATAAGGTTTATTTAAGAAAAGTATTATTGGGATTTGTTATATTTTAGCCTACCAGAATGTCCATTTTTCATTTGAAAGAATGAGAGAGATTGTTCCAGGTGGAAAAAAGTTTTGATTGAGCAACAATTAATAGGCAAGCATCTTGATTTAATATTGATCCACACTTTGCATATGCTTTCTTTTCTGTTTATTTGTACTACATTTTAAAAGGTAAGTGGCAGCTTTTTATGTACTTCCAAGCTGCTTCCATCAGTAATGAAATACTTGGCTTGGGCCGTTTCTGGAGTCCCAGAATTTCAGCTTAAATTTTCCATTCATCCCTGCCAGGCCCTAATTCTAAAATATCTTTTTTTTATGGAGAAGGCCTCCAAAAGGTGCAGCTGTGTGCTGGTTTCATCTTGCACTTTGTAGCGGGGTTGGCACCGTTGAACGTGAGGAATGCCACTGTCTCCCACACACCACTGGCGCCCAAGGACTGTTCAGGCCTGTCCGTGTTAGTGATTTGGGAAGGGCCTCCGTCGTCGGGAGGGAAGGCTCTCTTCTGTTGCATGCGATTGGTTGTCGCCAGGGCAAAGAGGGGGAAACAGAATGAGTAGAAAATGCAGCATCTGATGAGTTTGAGCAAGCACTGGGTGTTGGTGATGGACAGGGAAGCCTGGTGTGCTGAAGGCCATGGGGCTGCAAAGAGTCGGACACGACTGAGTGCATGAACTGACTGACTGATGTGTCCTCAAGGATTCTTTTCTACAGCCTGGGGCACCTAGCTCATTAGCTTGTTGTTGGCATCTGACTCTGCGAGCCCATGGAACTGCAGCACGCCAGGCTTCCCTGTCCTTCACTGTCTCCTGGAGTTTGCTCAGACTCATGTCCATTGAGTCGGTGATGCTGTCCAACCATCTCCTCCCTCTGTCGCCCGCTTTTCCTGCCCTCAGTCTTTCCAGTGAGTGGGCTCTTAAACAGTATGACTAGTTCATTGGTGTTCCTGTAAAAGGCTGATTCCTCTTTTTTTTTTTTTAAACAAGATGCATCTTGGCTTCACCATCACTTTTAGAGCCTTCTGCTGTTCTTTCTTGTCTTCTTTCTCTTTAAGTAATACTGATTTCTTTTGAAGAAAAGTGATTCAGCTAAGTGAAAAACTGGTGTCGGTTTATAGTGGAGGAATCTAAAATTCACCCAGCTTTAAAAGTAGACTTGGCTCTCCACACGTTTACACTGATTGTAGCAGGATTCAAAAACCAAAAAACATTCCTCATTCAGGTATACAAATCTGTCTGTAAGGTGAAATCAAAAGAGAATTTATATGTAAACTTGATGAGGATTACGCTCTGCTAATTTGTATTTTGTTTAATGGTCACCATATATGACCTCTATATTGTGTGTGTGTATATATGAGTTCCATTACGTTTTAGTTTATTGACCTGTTTGATGTGCTTTATCAAGGACTTTTCAAAGAACAACTTGCCAAATTTGGTACTTCTTAGCAGTTGTCATTTCCTGCTGAAATTCTTTAAAATGGGATCTAACAGAAGTGTAAATATTGACCTTGAGTATTCAATAAAACTAAAGGAATAGTTGATTTTAGGATTGTTGAAATAATTAATACTTGGCTTTAAAATGCTTTTTAGACTTTCACTGTTAATTGATCCTAATACTCAAAGTAGAAAATGTGAACTTCATAAGTTTCTTGGGTAAAGCTTTCACATCCCCTGTGTTTAAATATTTTTAAGGGAAATGGACTGAATCATAGATATTGTACTACAGAATAGGAAATCCTTGCACAGTTATTTTTAAAACGTTGTGTCTTTGTAAAATTTACTTTTAAAGGATTGCAAAACTTTAATCAGTTGGAATGATTTATACATTTGAGTAATAAGCTTTTTTCAATATTAAGAAAAGATGCAGTGATAAATTCACTCGATGTGTTACAAAGGAGTACCTGTACTTCCTACTGCATAAGTCTAGTATTTTTCTTTTTAAAATATTCTGGGGTGTACTTTGAGAAAGGTGTTGTTAAGATACCTGATAGCCATCACAGTGCTTTTTAGAAACTTCACATTGCACTTGTATGAGTGAAAGAGATGATACTTTGCATCTCAGGATATGGAAAGCAAACTACCATGTTTTGCCAAAGAAACATTGAAAGGACTTAGGAAAGACTTTTTTTCCTTCCTTCAAACTAAATTGAAGAAATAAGAGTTTTATATGTAGTATTTGCCAGCCCAGTAATATAACAACTGTTGGGTGCACATTTCAATCACAGTTAGGTGAAATCTTTAATTATCACTTAATTTAACTTTCATATTTGCTTGCAGAAATGATCATGTTGATAAGATTCTGGGAGAAGATAAACTTTTATTAAGCAATTCCATCTTTGGTTGCCAACTTTTTTTTTCTTAATTAAAAAAAATGCCTGTGTAATTTATGAGGGAAGAGAAAGAGGAACTAGACATGTTAGTTGGATGAATGTTGTACGGATATGTGGGTTCATGTATTTACTATTTAATCTTTAGCTTTTTGCACTTTGGTGTATGCTGAGATCTTTAAATTTGAGAAGGCTAAGAGATGCTACAGTGAGTTCTAATTAATAATATTTCTCTACATCTGAGCTCTACCTTTGTGTTTTTCTCCTGTTACATGTGCTGATAGGAAATTTCATTTTGCTCAGTGTAGAAGTCATCTGTAGGGGAGGATATTTTTTGTGAGCTGACAATCTAAGGCAAAAGGAAGTGTATAGTTTACCAGGGGAAATGAGATGCTGTGCTCTTTTACAGTATTTTTTTTTGTTTGTTTACAGTGCTTTTAATTAAAAAGACTAGTTAAAAAGAAACTTTCGAGATATTTGCGTTTTTTACTAAAGAATAGTTGATTTACAGTATCGTGTTAATTTCAGGTGTACAGCATAGCAAGCAAATCAGTTTCATATGTACATATATATAGTCTTCTTCAGATTGATTTTCTTCTGTATAGGTTACTGCAAAATATTGAGTTCCCTGTGCAATACAGCAGGCCCTTGATTTTCTGTTTTATATATAGTAGTGTGTATATGTCAATCCCAATCTCCTAATGGATCCCTCCCCCCACCGCAAAATACTTCTATTCTAAGGACTTTTCAGGTATACTCATATTTTAACAGATATGGGCAGTGTCATTGCTGGATTTTTTTTCAGGCAGTGGCTAGGGGTCACTTGAGTGGATATGCTTCTCATAATAGCATGTCCTAAAACTTACTACTAACCCAGAACAGATGACTAGCTTCATTCTTGGGTATTCTGATTCAGGGGGTTTGTAGTTGTACCAGCAGTCTGTCTGCATAACGAGTTCTCCAGGTGATCCGTAGGCTCAGGTTGGTGGCGGAAACACAGGTGAGATGACGTTCCCACTCAGCTTTCTGCATCGTGACTGTCTGGCGAGTCAGTAGCGTGTCTGCCCTGCTTTAATGAAGTGTGAAGTTATGTTCAAGTGCTGTTGCAGTAGGACAAAGTGGCCCAGGAAGCTCAGTGATAAACCTTATGTGCCCTGTGTTCAGACGTCGTTGAGTCCCATGTACCGATGCTGGGTGCTCAGTTCAGTTCAATTCAGTCACTCAGTTGTGTCCGACTCTGCGGCGCCATGAATTGCAGCACGCCAGGCCTCCGTGTCCATCACCAACTCCCGGAGTTCACTCAGACTCGCGTCCATCGAGTCAGTGATGCCTTCCAGCCATCTCATCCTCTGTCATCCCCTTTTTCTCCTGCCCCCAATCCCTCCCAGCATCAAAGTCTTTTCCAGTGAGTCAACTCTTCACATGAGATGGCTGAAGTACTGGAGTTTCAGCCTTAGCATCATTCCTTCCAAAGAAATCCCAGGGCTGATCTCCTTCAGAATGGACTGGTTGGATCTCCTTGCAGTCCAAGGGTGCTCAGGGCTGGCTTTATAGTGGGGTCTTTGTAGTACAAAATCAACTCAGGAATCTTCCATGTGCTTTTGACAAAACTTGCCCTTGTTCAGGTTATGGAACTGTGCTCTTCAGGACTGTGGTCAGTAGTCATTTACAGCTGTTTCATTTTAAATCAATCAGTTCAGTTCAGTTCAGTCGCTCAGTCGTGTCCAACTCTTTTCGACCCCACCAGGCCTCCCTGTCCATCACCACCTCCGGGAGTCCACTCAGACTCACGTCCATCGTGTCCATGATGCCATCCAGCCATCTCATCCTGGGTCGTCCCCTTCTCCTCCTGCCCCCAATCCCTCCCAGCATCAGAGTCTTTTCCAGTGAATCAACTCTTTGCATCAGGTGCGCAAAGTACTGGAGTTTCAGCTTCAGCATCATTCCTTCCAAAGAAATCCCAGGATTGATCTCCTTCAGAATGGACTGGTTGGATCTCCTTGCAGTCCAAGGGACTCTCAAGAGTCTTCTCCAACACCACAGTTCAAACGCATCAATTCTTTGGCGTAGACATTGAAAATTCTCTTCCTCCGTTGCAGGAGTTATATTCCAAGTGCTCAGAGCACTTGCTGGGTAGCACAGCTAATAGAGCATTTCCACCATCACAGCAAGTTCTTCTGGAGAGTGCTGCTAGAGGATTTTCTTCCGTAATGTACCTCTTCTCCGTTTATCCTCGGTAGTTGGTATGGCTAATAGAGTTAGGCGGCAAAATCACGATACTATCTCAGGGAATAGAAGGGTCTTATACTACAGGCTCTGGGTTTCCAAAATCAGATAAGCAATACTTAATTTTCTGAGGTCAAAGTGTAATGTAATCTTGCTTGACTGTTGTTGTCTTGTGAGCCTGTTGTTTTTCTGTGCTGTCTCACTATTAGAAAGATGGGCTGCAGTAGAAATTTGCTTAACATGATATATGGCTTTAAAAGTCACACCAAAATTGTCAGTATTTAGTCTTAGATTATATAAACTATGTGCGAGTACATACACAGCCATGGACCTTAAGTGTCCAAAAGTGATTTACGGGTTGCTGATAAATAGACTGCACAGCTGGGTATTTTCATAAAGACTGTCCTTTACCTATATTTTGCATTTTGAGACATTTGAGGTGCGTATATTTAGCTCCCTCTTCTGGTATCTTATGAGAAAAGTGTTTATATTTATATATATTTTTTGGAGTGAAAAATACAGTTACCAAATGTTGAAGGACATTATGTGTGTCACCCAATTAGATTTCTTTTCTTTTGTTATCATTTGGTAAAACGTGTAAATAAAAGCATGGAAAGAACAGTTTGTGACAGTATCACATATGTTAAGATATTAACTGACCAAAACATGTGTAAGCCAAAAAAAGGCATTTCAGTAGCAGGTCCATGGGGCTTGTACCTGCTTTGTATTTGATAGTACACCCACCTTGGCATTTGTGGAGCCTGGGGCAAAACACAAAGGAGGCCCAAGCAACTTGCATCTGAATATTTGAAAGTTAAAGTCACATTAACAGACGGTTTGATAAAAGCTGTTCCATCCTCCTACGTTGACAGCTATACCTTCACGATGACCGGGAAGCTGGATTTGAATTTTGATTTCTTGGGTTCCGAGTTCTGCCTGAGAGCGTGGTGACATGTGGAGAGCTGGTCCACACCGGGCTTGGCCCCGTGCCACCGGAACCTTGCGCGGCCAGACTCCATTCCATCCTGAGCCCACTCCTCTCCACCCCAGCCCATGCCTCGGGCCAGTGGGGCACGAGAGAGCTAGGTCTGCGCTCAGAAGGATGGGCCTGAGGCCGGGGGTCTGGGCTTCTGGGGAGCCTTCTGATTGTGTCCTGGGAGAGGAGCAGCAGCTGTGTCCCCCAGGCAGCTCACCCCGTGGGAAGAGGCAGCGCTGGAGGAACCTTCTAAACACAAGGCCCTGCTCAGGCGCTCTCTCGTCCTGGCCTGAGTTTGCTGCTGTCCTGATTGCAGTCGGTGACCTCGTGTTGGGATCGTTTTCATGGCTGTTGACTGCATTGGATTACCCTCAATCAAACATAACCGCAGGACTGTTTTTCTTGCAGCTTCCACTCTCCCGGATCTTGCAGAGCAGTTCGCACCCCCTGACGTTGCTCCACCGCTTCTTATCAAGCTCGTGGAAGCCATTGAAAAGAAAGGTAATCCAACTGGTCAGGGAAATCAGCTCACAGGTTATAGCCTGATCTTGTGGGTGTCATCAGTTGTATCTGTTGCGTGGATGTTCACTGAATCCACTTCCTGCCACCTGTGCTGGATACATAAGCTGTTTGTGGCCATGACCTGGGGAGATAGTCTTGCTCTGACTTCTCACTCCATACTAATGTGTAGTAACTATATGGAAACTTTTAAATTCTCCCTATCTTAATAAATAGAATTAACTTGTTCCTCAGTGGCCAGATGATTTTGCCAAAATTATTGATATGCCAAATAAGATGAATAGTGGGAGCTGACTTCCAAGAATGCTCGGTACACGTCTCGAATAGACACTGGATGAAAACTGGAATGTCTCTCTGGCCGCAGGCTTGCAGGTTCCCCAGAGAGCTGTGTTTTGCATACTCAGTCTCTTTTGTGTCCTAGGTCTGGAATGTTCAACTCTATACAGAACACAGAGCTCCAGCAACCCAGCCGAGTTACGACAGCTTCTTGATTGTGGTGAGTGTCAGAGAGCTGGAAGTACACAGAGCGAAAGACGGTTCTTACCTTTGCATTTCAGGTAAAGCACGAAACACTTGGGCTTAAGCGTGCAACGTTCTCGGTTTGGAGGGACCTCAGAAATCAGGCACACTCCCCTCTGTGCTCTTCCTGTAAGAGGGCAGACCTTTGATGTTTGTCTCCCGAGCAGGGGTGTCTGTGCCTGTCTGCCTGCAGGTACGTTGGCTGGCATCACAGCCATGAGCCTCTTGGGCCTGCAGAAATTGCACGGGAGAGAAACATCTTGGGATTTCTCTGATTCTGCTCACCTGTCATCTTTCTCCCCCCAGTTCATCTGGACTAGTTGAAAAAATACTTATGAACCTGTCATTTAACAAAGGTCTCTTCTGACCTTTTCCCTTCTTTTCTGTCTTCATTCCTTTCTTCCTTGCTTGCCTTTTCATGCCATATTTTTATCAAGTAAAGTGAAAGTGAAAGTCGCTCACTCTTGTCCGACTCTTTGTGACCCTATGGACTATACAGTCCATGAAATTCTCCAGGCCAGAACACTGGAGTGGGTTGCCGTTCCCTTCTCCAGGGGATCTTCCCAACCCAGGCATTGAAGCCGGGTCTCCCACATTGCAGGTGGATTCTTTACCAGCTGAGCCACAGAACCACACTGTAAAGAATCTGCCAGGTTTGATCCCTGGATTGGGAAGATCCCCTGGAGAGGGAAATGGCAACCTACTCCAGTATTCTTACCTGGAGAATTCCATGAACAGTATAGTCCATGGGGTCGCAGAGACCACTCCAGTATTCTTACCTGGAGAATTCCATGAACAGTATAGTCCATGGGGTTGCAGAGAGTCGGATACAACTGAGTGACTAATGCTTTCAACATCATGATATTGTTATATTTAGTAGTGTGCTGGTAAACCAATTCTTGGAGAAGGGGGGGAACCCCTGGTTTGTAGTGTAGTGTAAATATTCCTACATGATTAATTTCATGTTACCAATGTGTTACCACTTGGGAAGAATTGTGAGCCAATTCAAGTCAACTCTTAGCACACCATAAATGGCATCCATTAATTTAACCAAATGGTACCTTAACTATCAGTTCCTTCTCTCGTTGCCATACAGAATACAACTATAAAAATATAAATTTACTTGCCATCATTCCAGCAAGTCATCTTCTACATCAGCTTCGGGAATCTCTTAGACCCTTTATTCCCTCCTAGTTCTTTTCTTTTTACTGATAATTGTTTTTGCCTTGCACTGTTTTAACTGAATTTGGGTGCTTGAACCAAAAGAAGTAAAATCTAGTTTTAGAAGAAGCATTTTCAGATGTACAGTTATGCAAAGAATACCCACGTGATATTTAATAAATGAAAAAATTTGAAGTGTGAGGCAGCTTCAAAACGAGGCAGCTTATGAAAATTTCTAGAAAAGATGTTTCTGGGAAAAAAAGGAGATTAGATCTTCATCAGTCGATAGTTTGACTTGAAACACACCACCCAAATGTTTGAAGCTTGAAAAAAAATTTTTTTTAACTTTCATTTTTCCTTTGTACATGGAAATCAGTCTTACACACAACACAGGGTACATCCTCCTACACATCCAGAGTAGGTCATTAGAAGTTGACTGGCAGAAAAAGCAAGGTGAAAAGCCGTGGTTTTTTTTTTTTTCTTCTTCTTCTAACAGCTTTACCAGGGTGTTAAGGAAACACTGAATTTTGTCCTAGCCAATTGAACTAGAGATACATGTTTTGGTCAGAAAATTCGTCAAATTGAGCATGTTAAAAGTCACAGGAAATGTTTAGACTTCAGAGACTGATGAAATGGGGGTTATTTGAAAAAGAGTAGTTATGTTTTCAAATGTGACCAAAAACAAAATGATCTAGTTGAGCTTTAAAAAAAAAATCTTCACACCACCTATAAGAGGGAATAAATAACCCAAGCTCAAGTCAACAAGCTATTTTGATGGACAGCTTTCTTCCCCGTTTGAGATCAACACACACACACAGAAAACTGGTTTTCCTTGGAGTCTGTGCTATAAAAGTGAATTTTGTGGCAAAACAAAAAAAGTAAACATTATCTCAGTTTAGGAGTGAGGGTCCTCCAGGACTATTTCTAGCTTGAGGATTTGTCTATTTAAAAAAACCGTAATTTCCAGAGATTAAAAACTTAACTCTGGAGGAAGCTCAGAGATAAGTCACTTAAAAACAAAAAGCATGGCTTTTAACTAACCCCATGGATCACCAATGTCAGACAAGGGTGGACGTGGGTGGAGAACCACAACCCACTTTTATTAGCACCCACTAAGTTACTTTATTTCATCCACACATCAGTCTTGTATATAAAAGTTACTGCTGCTTATAAAGCCATGACTTGCATGCAGATTGTTCTGACCCTAAAAGTCCTTATTCTTTTTTCTCCCCACTGTATTGCCCTAAAATACATTTTCTTTTTAAAAAATATTAATGGTGTGAATTATTCTCCTTCTCCCCACCTTTTTGGTTTCTCTTAACCTGATTCAGGTTTTTTCTTTAAAAGTTCTCATCACAAGAAAAAAGTTTCTATGTGTGACTCTGTGTGGATATCAACCAGACTTACTGTGGTGATGCTTTAACAGTGGTATATGCAAATAAGAAATCATTATGTGGTAATCATATGTCAAGATGCCTCAATTTTAAAATTGAAACTTTTTCAGCTTCAGTGCATGGACACTTTAGGATGGATAATTCTTTGTTGTCAAGGAGCTGTTCTTAGCATTGTAGGATTTCAGCAACACTCTTGGCCTCTGCCCACTAGATGCCAGTGAGATTGTACCCCGCTTGTGATAGTCAGAACTATCTGCAGGTACTGGCTGATGTCTCCTGAAGTCAGGATTAGAGCAGCAAAATTGAGGACCCTAGTTGACAACCCTTGACTCAGCTAGAGATCAGTCAGGGAGGGGACTCCATTCCAGTCGGAGAAGGGCCGGAATGTAAGAGAGGTTACTGGTTACCTGTCAGGCGCAGACTCCGTGAAAAGCAGGGTGGAAGAGAGTATAAATGCCTCCAACCCAGACCCGAAGACTCAGCCAGCTTCCACAGTCCTCATGGACACAGTTCCATGATAGCTATGTCCAGCTCTTGGAAAAGCATGTTAGGATAGCTTTAATACAGAAAAGGAGACTTCTAGAACAGAAGTCATAAAGTCCAAGGAGCTTTAGAAGTTATCTGTACATAAATAGAACATACTACATCAGCTCTGGTGGAATTTGACATAAGGTGAGGTACCTAAAGACTCGAAGTAAGGTTATTTCATCCAAAAGCTATAAAGTCTCTTTGGAATAATACTTCATGTGTTGGAGAAG
Organism: Redunca redunca; assembly: GCA_006410935.1. Taxonomy (NCBI): domain Eukaryota; kingdom Metazoa; phylum Chordata; class Mammalia; order Artiodactyla; family Bovidae; genus Redunca; species Redunca redunca. Next base: position 5,508 of record SJYQ01003580.1, on the reverse strand, counting down.
GGCTTTGGTGAGTTAACATCCCTCTCAGGAAAGTCCTGAGCCCACAAAGTAGCTCAGCCTACGAACATTTAACAAGCACATTCTGTGTTGAGCCCTGAGGGATGTGAGAATAGCAGGTGAGAGCCACAGTCTGTGCCCTGGAGGGACGTCAGCCTAGGAGTGCCCCTCAGTCTCCGAGAGACTCGTAATTACCATAGTGGGAAGTGTCCCAATAGAGGGATGGCTTATCAGCACTGCTCCTGCTCAGAGAAGGCAGCAGATAGCCTGCCTGAGGGAAGGGTGTGGGGAATATTTAGCATCTTAAAGTTTATACCTCATTGTGAAAATGGTGTATTACTCTTTTCAGGATGAGCAAATTAAGAAATATGAATTTTCTGGGCAAAGTGATATTAAGTGGAGTATACAGATGATTTGGTGGGAGTTTGGTTGCCGGTGGGGGGGGGGGGCGTGGCCAGCAGCTATGGAATGCTCCAGCAAGGGTGCACACACAGTTTTGACAGTCACACTAGTTGTATTACTTTCCGCATGGATCCTTTATGCAGAGACCTAGTCTTGCCCTTCCCCACATTCCCACATTTACCTAAAGATGTGATATGTACCTAGTTTGTTCTTTTTGGGACATTTAAGTGGTTTAACCCCTTGCTTCTCCACCTTTTCATTCTTTTCCCATCCATATTTGCTACCAGATGGATATCTCTGAGCTTTATGATATTATATGATTATCTTTCATAAGATCTACCTAGCTGGTTAGACAGGTTTGGCTTATGATGACAATGTGTTCAAGGAACTCTGGTAGCTTCCAGCTCAACCTGAGTGCTTTATACAGTATCACACCTGGTTCATGAGCATCCAGGATGCTGCTTCTCCTTCTCTAGCTGAACGTCTCCGAGTGAACTTTGCTTCTCTCCCCTCCTCTCCTAGGCCACCACCCAGTCCCATCAGTCTCCTAGTTAGGTTACTTCTCCTAATTAGTTTCTAACTGTCTTGGAATCCACACTTCAGCAGTGCTCCTTTCTGACTTACTTCAACGCCCAGTTAATAAAGCTGTTTAACAAATGTCGTGTATTAATGAAAATGTACAGAATCTAGAAAAATGGTACTGATGAACCTATTTGCAGGGCAGGAACAGAGACTCGGACGTAGAGAACTGACTTGTGGCCACGTGGCAGCGGGGGAAGGAGCAGGTGGACAGACAGAGAGGAGGGCTGAGGTGCACACACTGCCGTGTGTAAAGCAGCCAGCGGGAAGCTGCTGTATGGCACGGGAGCTCAGCCTGGGGCTCTGTGATGACCCAAAAGGGTAGGATGGGGCGGGAGGGAGGCGATAAGTATATGAAAGTGAAAGTCGCTCAGTCGTGTCCGACTCTTTGCAACCCCATGGACTATACAGTCCATGGAATTCTCCAGGCCAGAATACTGGAGTGGGTAGCCTCTCCCTTCTCCAGGGGATCTTCCCAGGCCAGGAATTGCACCAGGGTCTCCTGCGGATTCTTCACCAACTGAGCTATCATCATGTATGCTTAATAGTTGATTCACGTTGCTGTAAGCAGAAACTAACACAACATTGTAAAGCAGTTACCCTCTAAAAATTTTTTTTTAATGAAAAGAAAAAGCTGTTTAAAGATGTAGCATTTTGCTCCTCGGCTTCGCTGTTCTCCACTGAGTACACGAGTCCCCAGATAATTGCTCTTGAGTCGTCTTTCCCATCACTAGTGTGTGTCCTTCAGCAGTGACTGTGGTCCTTCCAGCCCCCAGCAGCACTTCTTCCCACTGGGCCGTATGCCTCATTAGACCCCAGGTACTCACAGAGCGGCTGCGATTCACATCAGCCCATGGTTGAATTGCCTGACCTCTTTTCCAGATGAAGGATTTACCGGACAGATTGCACACTGTATATTTCTTTCGAGATAATTCAGTACCCACAGGTTTAATTAGTAATACCTTAATCAGAATACTCTGTCAGTACTAGGGAGAAACATTCTAAGGCTGTTCACATTATTTTTATGGCTATTCTTGAGATTACTAAAATTTTGTAATCACTTGCTGTTAAATCAATCAGTCTGTACCCTCTTGGGTTAAATTGATACTGACATTGAACAACTTAGGTTTTAGGAAATCTGGGGACCGGATTGCATTTCACGTTTCCTCATTGGGATTTTAGGAAGGTTTTATTATGTGATTCAGCAACCTTAGAACCCTTCTCCACCAGGGCAGAACCCCCGTCTCCAGGACATATTTGCAAATGATGTATGGGCTGCAGTAATTTCCCATGGCTGCCATAACAAAATTCCATAGACTGGGTGGTTTAAAACACAGAAGTCTGTTTTCTCACCGTCCTGGAGGCTCGAAGTCGCAGCTCGGCAGGTGTGGCTGCTTCTGGGCTTACAGGCAGCCGCCTCCTTGCTGTGTCCTCGTGGGGCGTGTCCTCTGCGTGCCTCTTTGCTGTGTCTCTGTCTAAATTCTCTCCTTTTATAATGCCAGTCCAGTTGACTAGGGCTTACTCCAGTGGCCCCTTTTACTTTAAACACCTCTTCAAAGGCCCTATCTCCAAATACATTCGTATGTGGAGGTGCTGAGAGTTGGAGCTTCGACATAGGAGTTGCGGGGGACTCAGTTCAGCCCACAGCAGAGGCGGTGTCTTCTGCTGCCCCAAAGTCTGGGAATGTGTTCAGGCACCATGGGCAGGGGCAGGGGCCTTCATGCTAAATGCTTACAGTGTGGGCGACAGACCTGCATGAGGAGAAATGCTCCGTTCGAAATGCCATGCGTAGCCCCTGAGAGACTGCTGATAAATGCTCAGGCATCTTCTATTTGTCTTCATCCTGCTTCCTTTCACGTGTCACATTTAAGTTGCACGTTCAGAAAATCGCCCCAAACAGTGCATAACAGGTCTGATTTTTGTTGTTGTTTTTGCACATTCTATCAACAGATGCTGCCTCCTTGGACTTGGAGATGTTTGATGTGCACATTTTAGCTGACGCCTTCAAACGCTATCTCCTGGACTTACCGAATCCTGTCATTCCGGTAGCTGTTTCCAGTGAACTGATTTCTTTAGCCCCAGGTACATTGTCTCTTCTGAGAGCCTCCTTGAACATTTGTTGAGATGTGGATGGACTTGTAAACTCAGGTGCTGCATATAAAGAGAGATTGCTTAGAAAATGTTAGTGGGACTCTGTCCCTGTCCGCCCCCCAACCCCCCGTCCCATCAGCACAAACTCCCTCCCTTCCAGGGTATCCAGTAGAAGACCCACATTCTCATTTGCATCCCCATGCTGAATTTGGCTAATCGTGAACCCCCTGTTGGTGTTTTAAGGCTCACTATGTCAGAGAATGCCTCACAGTGCCAAGCATCATCACTGGACTCGGAACTGGACTAGGACTGAGGGACTGGGGATGTTCCATCACCTTCCTCCAGTAGAACATGAGTTCAGGGAAGAAGACTCTCTGTTTCAGGAGCTAATGCTCAGTTAAAGTGCTCTGGGGACAGGAAATTGTGGTTCGTAACCTTCACAGTTAAAACCTGTGATACTTATCTGCTGCTCCTCCGAGTTAGCCAATCACACTTGAAGCTGGCCCACGGAAGGCAGCACACCCAGAACCTCCTGGGTTCTGCACACCAAGAGTTTCTTGCGTTTCCATTTGACATGAGATTTCGACTTTCTCATAATGCCTTTTCTAATGAGAAGAGCAAACGTACTCTTGCTGATTCTGGTGCCTTTGTTTTAAACGACTTCTCTGTAGCTAGAATGGATAGCTAGGTGTTCAGTCACTGACAGCTACCAACAGTCTCTTAGTCTTTTCCTTGCTTTCTTGTTTTCACTCACAGAAGTGCAGAGTTCCGAAGAATACATCCAGCTGTTGAAGAAGCTCATTAGGTCGCCCAGCATACCTCATCAGTACTGGCTCACGCTGCAGTATTTGCTAAAACATTTCTTCAAGCTCTCTCAAACATCCAGCAAAAATCTTTTGAATGCAAGAGTACTTTCTGAACTCTTCAGCCCTCTGCTTTTCAGATTCCCAGCAGCAAGGTAAGTGATAGAAGAGAATCCTGGATTTGGGGATGATGAGGGTAGTCCTAAGGTGGTGGGTCATTAGGCTTCTAAAGATATCAGTTCACAAATGCACTTGCATACTTCCATCAGACAGAGTCACCTGGATGTGCAGAAATGAAAATGAGTTTGTTGTTTAGGCAACAAGGTTTCTAAAAGACCTCTCTCTCTCTTTTTTTTTTTTGTAGTTCTGAGAATACTGAACACCTCATAAAAATTATAGAAATCTTAATCTCCACCGAATGGAATGAACGCCAGCCTGCACCAGGTAATGCCTTCTGAACTTTTAAAATTTCCTCACTGTTCATTTTTTAGAGCCTGAAAAATGGTGGCTTTCAACCTCCTCTGACGTAGCATAAGTTTCTCATGAAATTGAGATTGATAATAACATGTTGCTTTATGATTTAAAGAAAAAATATCTGGGTGCTGCATATATAATCAGTATTATCTGGCTTTTGAAATTTGTGGATTTTACATGATCTTGGTTTTAGGTGAGCGTTGTTGGGAGTGCTCCCCCAACCCCTTCAACTTGGTGCTTCTGGTTGCTGCATAAATTATGGCGTTCATTTTACTTGTTGACATTTCTGTTTTTCTTTCTAATACGTATAAAGTAGGGAGTTTATAATTACTGTGTAATTTAAAGTATTTTGGAATGTGTTTTTTTGGAAATAGGTAGGCTAAGAAATGTCTTGTCAAAATAAACATTTTTAGTAATGCAAGCAGTATGAAAATAGGGGTCGACAGCAGCAAGTTAGAGCAAGCCATACACTTCTGTGAAAGCAGCTTGGCATGCAGTTAGCCTTTCAACAAAGCAGGAAATGCAGATGGAACTAGCAGTGGATTTTCTCTAAGCTGACGTATATTTCTTCTACTGTGGAGAGTCTAAACAACCTTGTTCGGCTGTATACTGATTAAAAGTGAACTGGTCATTTAGAAATGGTGATGAGGGCTCTAGAAGTGAAGTGAGAGGTTTCAGGACCAGTAATATCACTTGTAGTCTGAGTTTCTGTCTTGAATTTAATTAAAACATCATGAATTTATTGCTTATTACAAGTAACTCATACAGATTACCAAACTCATCTCTGTATGAGCAAGCAATGGGAACCCCGTTATCAGTCATACATTGGGACATTATGTTGTGCTTATATGTGTACGTGTGTGTGTGCACAGATTTTTTTTAAGGGTGTTACATAGCCAGGCTTAGTTGTATCTGAACTGGGTGGACAGAGAGGGGAAGGCCTCAACTTAAAACCCACCTAAAGGATGGGATAGGTAACCATTCATGACACAGGTATTGGGCAGGACTTTTGTGGACAGACCCAAAATATGGGATCCACAGGTGAAAGCTGTAGCAGAAACAGTCTATAAGGCAAGCCTGGTCCATTCCAAATGTTCCAGATCCCAGCAAGGAGGATATATAACAGGGATATCCTGGATTGTAGGTCCACTGCATCAGAGAA
>SJYQ01003579.1:48028-68837 GCA_006410935.1 Redunca redunca | reverse complement strand
CTCTAATTTTCTTGAAGAGACCTCTAGTCTTTCCCATTCTGTTGTTTTCCTCTATTTCTTTGCATTGATCGCCGAGGAAGGCCTTCTTACCTCTCCTTGCTGTTCTCTGGAACTCTGCGTTCAGTTGGATACATCTTTCCCTTTCTCCCTTGCCTTTCACTTCTCTTCTCTCCTCAGGCATTTGTATCCTCAGAAAACCACTTTACTTTCCAGAATTTCTTTTTCTTTGGGGTGGTTTCGTCACTGTCTGCTGTACAGTATTACAAACCTCTGTCACAGTTCTTCAGGCACTTTGTCTACACCAGGTCTAATCCCTTGAGCCTACTTGTCACCTTCACTGTGTAAGCTGTAGAGTCATAAGGGATTTGGTTGAGGTCATACCTCAATGGTCTAGTGGTTTTCCCTACTTTCTTCAATTTAAGTCTGACTTTGGCAACAGAGAGTTCACGATCTGAGCCACAGTCAGCTCCCAGCTTTGTTTCTGCTGACTGTATAGAGCTTCTCCATCTTTGGCTGCAAAGGATATAATGATTTTGGTGTTGACTGTTTGGTGATGTCCATGTGTAGAGTCTTCTTTTGTGTTGTTGGAAGAGGGTGTTTGCTATGACCAGTGCGTTCTCTTGGCAAAACTCTATCAGCCTTTGCCTGTTACTCCAGGTATCTCTTGACTTCCTGCTTTTGCACTCCAACCTACTAGGATGAAAATTACATCTTTTTTTTTGGTGTTAGCTCTAGGTCTGGTAGGCCTTCATAGAACCGTTCAGCTTCAGCTTCTCCGGCGTTAGTGGTTGGGGCATAGACTTGGATCACTGTGACGTTGAATGGTTGCCTTGGAAACGAACAGATCATTCTGTTGTTTTTGAGACTGCACCAAAGTGTTGTATTTCGGACCCTTTTGTTGACTGTGAGGGCTATTCCGTTTCATCTAAGGGGTTCTTGCCCGCAGAGCGGGCTAAGTCACTTCAGTGTGTCTGACTCTTTGTGACTCTGTGGACTGTAGCCCCTAGGTTCCTCTGGCCATGAGATTCTCCAGGCAAATTCTCAAACCCACTAGAGTGGGCTGCCCTTTCCTGCTCCAGAAGCTCTTCCCCACCCAGGGAGGAAGCCCGCCTCTCGGGCATGTCCTGCGTGGGCAGGCAGGTTCTTTACCCCTAGTGCCACCTGGGAAGTCCCACAGGAGTGGTCATCTGAGTTAAATCCACCCATTCTCGTCCACTTAGCTCACTGACCCCTAAAAGGTCGACATCACTCGTGCCATCTCTTGCCCGACCACATCCAGCTGACCTTGGTTTTTGACACTGACTGCACACACAGGTGTCCATCCTCCCCCACACCCTGCTCCCGCCCAGGCTGCCGCATCACGCTGGGCGGCTTCCCCGTGCCATGCGGTAGGCTCTTGGACTTTGTTTTTGTTTTCTTCTTCATTTACTTCTGCCCCCGTTTTTGTCACCTCCTTCCTCCCGGTAACTCTGAGTTCACTTTGCTCTTTTATTTTTCTGCCCTGTTGAGGTGGAATCTTCGGTCACTGAACTTGAAATCTTTCTTTTTTTCCCATGGAAGTATTCATAGCTACGAGTGTCCCTCTAAGCCCAGCTTTAGCTGCATCCCAGAAATATTATACTGAACTTTCTTTCTCACTCTGGTTAAAATATTTTCCAGATTTCCTTATAATTTCTTCTTTCATCCATGAATTATTTAGCAGTATATCATCTCATTTTTCAGATATGTGTGGTTTTCCTAGTTACCTTATTGCTATTAATTTCTAATTTAGTCTCATTTTGATCTCAGAGAATATACTCTGTATGATTTAAATGCTTTTAAACTTATCAGCACTTGTTTTATGAAGCATCGTATCATCTGCAATGATTAATAGATGGTGTGCACTTGAAAAGAATTCCTGCTGTGCAATTATTGGGTATGATTTTCTAGAAAGAACATTAGGGAAACATGATTAACATTATTGTTCAGATCTTCTATTTATTAACTTTTTGCCTGCTTGTCCCATCAGTTGCTAAGAGAAGGGAGTTCAAAACACCAGCTGTGCTTTTGGAATTATTTCTCCCTTTAATTGTTTCTGTCCATTTTTGCTTCGCATATTTTGAATCTTCCCTCTGGCCCCCACGTTTACGGTTTAAATGTCTTCCTACGAGCTAACATGGATGTCATTATGAAATGCCCCCCTTTCTGTCTTTTCTTACAGTTTTTTTTTCCGGTATTAACGCAGCCACTCTGGCCTCTTAGACTCAGTTTGTGTAGATAGCTTTATGCATCCGTTAATTTTCAGCCACTGTATGTGTTTTTTTAAAGTATTTCCTCCTACTGTAGACAGCATGTGACCGGGCCTTGCTTTCTTGCTGGTGCTGATGCGCTGAGGATCGCTGCCTTTGAACTGAGATGCTTAATCCGTGAGATTTACTGGCTCTGATCTTGTCCCCGTTTCCCTGTTTTCCGTTTTTACTTTTTCTTTTTTTTCCTCTGTTCCTCCTTTCCTTTTTTATTTTCTTCTTTTGAGTTATTTTTAATATTTCATTTTAATTTATCTGTTAGTTTTTCGCTTATTACTTTTCATGGCTGCTTTAGGGATGACCACAACCTTTTCACATCTCTATAGCTTGAAAGTCACACTATTCCATGTAAAAACCATGAGAATTAGAAACTTTGCGACCCTGTGCCCCCCACTCTTTCCACTACAGACATCATCAATGTTGCCCCACATACACTGTAAACTCCACAAGTGAAAGCGAAAGTGAAGTTGCTCAGTTGTGTCCAACTCTTTGCCATCCCATGGACTGTAGCCTGCCAGGCTCCTCTGTCCATGGGATTTTCCAGGCTAGGATACTGGAGTGGGTTGCCATTTCCTCCTCCAAGGGATCTTCCCCACCCAGGGATTGAACCCGGGCCTCCAGCACTGTAGGCAGACGCTTCACCCATCAGGCAAGTCCTGCGAACCCCACAGGGCAGTGCTAGATTCTCTCTTTAATCAGTAACGTCTGCTTTAAAGAAGCTAGGAGGAGGCAGAATGTTTCCTCTTCACCCAACACCCAGTGCTTCTTGCGGCCTTCGCTCCTCCAAGTCTCTATTTATGCCGTGCACCTTCAGCCTGAAAGCTTTCATCTGGCATTTCCGAAGTGTAGGTCAGCTGACAAGGACCCTTCCCGGCTTCGTCTTTGTCTGGGACGTGCTTTCCTTTGCCCTTCCTTCTGGAGTAGACGTTCTGGGGGCGCAGAGGCCCCGACCGTCACAGGGTAACCGCGTGCAGGTCTCCCAGCTCTCCCCCGTGGACCCAGAATCGTTCCTGTCACTGGGGGCCTGGCGCCGTCGAAGTGATGTGGGTGCTTGTGGCATCCTGAGAATGACATCCTCTTGTGGGGGTCATCCTGCGCTGTCCCCCAGGCTCCCCCAAGGCTGCCCCCTGCGCGTGTGTGACAGCCACGTGCTGTGGCCAGGCACCCACGCTCACGCCCCCAGGATCCCACGTCGGGCAGCACCCTTGGGTGGAGCTGTTGGCTGAGGCCCCGCAGATAGGAGAGTCAGCTCCATCTGAGGGTCGAACTGACCCCCACCCGGATGAGTCCCTGCCCCTCCAGAAGGGTCACACGCCAGAACCTGCCCCAGGCCGCAGATGACTCGGCTGCCAGGCTCGAGGAACTGCGGCTCCGAGCGCTTCCTCCGGAGGCGGCCGGCCGGCACACGCACCTGCTGAGAGCGTCCAGCGCAGGCCCAGCGACACCTGCTCCCGAGGGGGTCGCCTGAGCAAGCACCCACCGCAGCGCCAGGCCGTCCCTCGGGGTGCTCGGCCCCGCCCCGTCCACCGCGGCCCACCGCCACCCAGGGCCTTCACGTCCTGGTGTTCTTGCTGAACCAGGGCGCCGCCCGCCCGCCCCCAGACACACGCGCTGGGCCCGGCCAGGGTCATCTCTGTGCGGGCAGAGAGGCGAGGGGAGGACACGTGGACGGGGTGTGTGGGNTGGGAGGGGATGTGGGGGCTGGGGCGCGGGGCAGGCCAGGTCCGGCGGACACACGCAGCGCTCTTCAGTCGGGTCGGGCTGCTGCCGCCTGGGCAGCGGACAACGGGGCCTCCCCCTGCCTTGCCCGCGGGCGGCGCAGGGAGCGGGGCTGCCCTGGGGTGCGGGGACCCGAGGGCAGTGAGCGCCCCCTCCCCCGCAGGTTCTACCTCGTCGGCGGCGGGGCCCCTCTGGTCATCTGCGGCGTCACGGCCGCCACGAACATCAGGAACTACGGGATGGAGGCCGAGGATGCGGCGTAGTGAGTACCGGGCGCCCCGCGGGGGCGCAGGACGGGCCGCGCGCCTCCCAGGGGCCCAGAGCCGCCTCCCCCGGCTCGGGCGCCGCCACACCGCCGCCCGCGCTGCGGGCTGGTTTGGCCGCACAGGGAGGGCCTGGTGGGGCGCGAGGGACGGCTGGGCGGCCCCGGCCGCGTGCGGCGCCCAGACGGCGGCCAGAGCGGCCCTCCGCGCCGGCTATCTGCCCCGCCCCACTCCCGCCCCAGCCGCGCCCCCTCCAGCGCCCCCGCCGCCCGAGGCCCCTCTGGCCGGCGGACGAGGTGGGGCCCTTCGCCCCGCTGGCCCTGCACCGTGGGGCCGCCTGTCAGCTCCACCCGGCCGTGACCTCTGTGGGTCGAAGGCTGTGGGGCTGGTCCCCTGGGCTGCCCCAGCGGTCCCTCCGCCCTCCTCAGCAGAGCCTCCTGGGGGCCCAGAAGGCCCCCAGACCCCAGCGCTCCTCCCACAGCTGCCCTGGGGGGCGAAGCCCCACGTCCTGCCCTCGAGGGCCCAGCGCCTCCTGGGCCCCCGCTCTGTCCTGCCTGCGCCCCGCCCCGCCCAGCCCAGGTGGTGTCTCCTTATCACGTGACCGCGGGGAGGCAGTATCCCTGCTCCAACCCAGCGGGCTGCCCGGAGCGACCCCTCGCTGACCCCCTCTCCCCCGCAGCTGCTGGATGGCCTGGGAGCCCAGCCTGGGCGCCTTCTATGGGCCGGCGGCCTTCATCGCCCTGGTCACCTGCGGGTACTTCCTTGGCACCTACGTCCAGCTCCGGCGCCACCCGGAGCGCAGGTACGAGCTCAGCGAGCGGGCGGAGGAGCGGCAGCGGCTGGCAGGCCCCGAGGGCGGCCCTGGGAGCCCGGGGGGCGCGCCGCGCGCCCCCGACGGCCGGGCCGCCTCGCTGCTGCAAAACGAGCACTCGTTCAGGGCCCAGCTGCGGGCCGCCGCCGCCACACTCCTCCTGTTCGCGGCCACGTGGGCCTTCGGGGCGCTGGCCGTGTCGCAGGGCCACTTCCTGGACATGGTCTTCAGCTGCCTGTACGGCGCCTTCTGCGTGACCCTGGGGCTGTTCGTGCTCATCCACCACTGTGCCAAGCGCGAGGACGTGTGGCACTGCTGGTGGTCTTGCTGCCCCGCCCGCCGGGACCCCCACCCTGCGAAGCTCAGCGCCCGCCCTGCCCTCGATGCCAACGGGGACGCGCTGGGCCACGTGGCCTGCCTGCAGGACTCGCCGTGTCCTGGCAAGGCGTTGGGCTTCAGCCACCCATCCGCCAGCCACTGCAAGATGACCAACCTGCAGGCCGCCCAAGGCCACGTCAGCTGCCTGTCGCCAGCCACGCCCTGCTGTGCCCAGATGCCCCGCCAGCAGCTCATGGAGGACGCAGCTCACGTGCACGAGGGGGACGCCTTCGAGCATGACACGCACCTGCACACGTGTGTCCAGGGCAGAACTAAGCCACACTACTTCAGCCGGCACCGGGCAGCCGCGGCCGAGCAGGAGTACGCCTACCACATCCCGTCCAGCCTGGACGGCAGCCCACACAGCTCGCGCTCGGAAAGCCCGCCCAGCTCACTAGAGGGCCCCGTGGGCCCTCACGCGCTGGCCTGCTGTGCCCAGGGCGACCCCCTCCCCCTGGTCAGCCAGCCCGAGGGCGGCGCCCCCAGCCCCGTGGGCGCTCACGCGCTGGCCTGCTGTGCCCAGGGCGACCCCTTCCCCCTGGTCAGCCAGCCCGAGGGCGGCACCCCCAGCCCGGTGCTGTACAGCTGTCCGCCGCGGCCCGGTAGGGAGGCGGCCCGCGGCCCGGCGCGCCTGGAGATGCTCCGCCGGACACAGTCGCTGCCCTTCGGTGGCCCCGGCCAGAACGGGCTGCTCAAGGGTGACGTGCGGGATGCTGCCCCGTTCAGCTCGGACAGCACAGGCAACATCCGCACGGGGCCCTGGAGGAACGAGACGACGGTGTAGCGGCTGAGACTGCCTCAGAGCAGAGCCCTCTGCCCCTGGGGTGGGTGGGGGTCGCCTCTCGACCCAGCCTTGGCAGACGCCCCACTCACGCCTGCCCGGGAAGGACACGAGAGGGAAGGCGCTCTGGGCCACGGTTCCCTCCACGGAGCCCGCACTCAGGAGCAGCAGCTGCCCGCCACCTGCTTCCAGCGCAGAGCGCCCGGTCCCCGGCAGCCAGGGGGAGGACCCGCCCCGCGCGCCTGCGTGCACCCGGCTGAACCCTGCTGCCTCGATGGCCCTGGCTGCGGCAGGAGGCACCGCCTCGTCTCCCAGTGTCTCACCCGTCCATTCTGTTAAGGTTTGTTCTTAGAGGCGGGCAGCCTGCCTGTTGGTCCGGAGCATCAGAGGACTCAGCCCGCTCCTCAGCCCAGGCCGGCTCTCTGTTCACCCCGGACCAGAGAGCATCACAGACCCCGGGCAGCTGCCTCACTCCGGGGACCCTAGGCCTCCCCCGGGGCCGGCAGGGTCTCTGAGGGGTCTGTGCCCTGGAAACGCCCACCACACATCCTGTAATGTCGACTTCTGAAGCCAGGCACTGTCGGGACCGGGGCCTGCCCACCATGGCGTTTGGGAACAATAAAGTCCCTGCCACAAAGAGAGAGGGTCTGGCATTTCCACGAACACGTGTGCGCAAAGCCCCGACTCAGAGGACACACGTCAATGACCAAAGTCCTTCTGTGACAGCAGCCGCGTGTCCCACAGGAGGTCTGGGTCCCTGCAGAGGCGGAAGCCCAGACAGCCCGAGGGGAGAGCTTGTGCGCAGCCTGGACTCCGCCCCAGGCCTGTGCATGTGTGCACCCACACCCACACCCACGTGTGTGTGTTGGTGCACTGCCACACGTGTGCACTGCTGCATGCATGCGCACACCACATGCGTGCACGGTACGCCATGGGCACACACACTCGGTGTGCACGCCACGTGCCCTGCACACGGCGTACGTCACACACGCCACCCACATGCAGATGTTGCTGCACAGCCACGCACACACGTGTTCCCCAGCCCCCCGAGCGCCAGGCTTTCCTTGCCCTGCGCGGCCTCATCACCAGGCTTGTTAGCATCTGTGTGGGGGCAGGGGGCTCCAGGAGGACCAGATCTTTCCCCACACCTGCTGGGGGGGCGGGGAGGGGCGGGCGTGCCCAGGGTCCCAGGCACGTTGCCCAGTATCTCAGCACAGGGGCCTCGATTCCCGGGGTTCTTGTAGACCTAACAGTGACCTTGTAATAGACCATGGTGTCCAGGACCTGCATCCTCACAAGACAATCAGACAAGCTACCGATGACCGCCGCAGGGTGGCTCTCGTCTCCAGCCCCCAGCCTGGTGCCTGCCCGCGGCCCTCGTGACCAGCGCCCCGGGGCAGCACCGAGCACTCTGCGGACGCAGAGCCGGGGGCGAAGCTCCGTGCCGCCCTCGTTGGTGCTTTGTGAGGCTGGTTCATAGACCTGCTGCGAGCCTCTCAGTCCCTCTAGGGGCAGGTCCCCTGGTGCCCGGCTCAGGGCAGGCCAGGGAGCCAGGAGGCTGCCCCCAGCCCCTCCAGAAGGCTTCCCCTGCTCTCCTGCCCCGCCACCCCTGGCAGAGCAGAGAGAGGCTCATCCCTGAGACCAAAGAGACTGGATGGGAGCCAGTGAACCTCGGGGTCCCGGGGCTGCACCAGCCTCCCGAGCCCACTGGGCAGTGTGGTGACACAGTTCACAGTGAAGTTCTCCAGGAATAAAAATCCATAACGACCACATCTGGGGGCACCCCACATGGACGGTCCCACCAGAGATGCGAGGTCGGAGGTCAAAGCTGCAGACCGCTGTCCGAGGTCTAACCCTGGGTCGCCACTTCCTAGTGCTGTGTGAGGACATACAGGCAGGGGTGGAGCCAGAGTGTGCCTCCTGCATGCGTGAGAGCATGCACGAGTGTGCCCGTGTGCTGAGTGCATCTGTGCATTGTCTATTCGAACTGGTGTGTGCACACTTGTGAGTCTGTGCATGTCACATGTAAGTCTGTCACGTGTGTGTACGCTGTGAGAACACATGCTTCTGAACGTGCTGTTGAGCGCTGGGTGGGTGTGCGCATGTCTGCAGTGTATGCGTGAGAGCACAGTAGTGAACGTGTGCAGATATGCGTGCGTGAATGTGTACGCACTTGTGAGTGCATGCGAGTGCATGTGTGTGAATCATGTATACATTGTACATATGAGTGCAGAAGAGTACACGTGTGTATGTGGGAGTGTGTGTGCAAGTACATGCCCGTCACAGAGGGTGTGTGCAGCACCCTTGCCCTGGTCTGGCTGCTGTCTAACTGCCCCTCAGGGCAGCTCGGACAGCGTCAGCTGGCAGGGCCTCAGGGTGCCTCAGCCACCCTCTCCCCAGCGTCGCAGTCCACCCCCAGCATCAAGGTCCATTCCCAACATGAGGGTCCATCCCGAGTGTCCACTGTTGGGGAGCCAGCTGCCGCCGGCCCGGGAAGCATTAGCCCACAGGCATGGCCAGCCCAGCCATCTGCAGGGAGTGCTGGCACTCAGTAAGAGACCCCTGCTGACCCCCTGGCTTCTCCAGAAGCCCCTGAGCCACCTCTGGACGCTCCAGCCCCGGGAGCCCCTCGGGGTCTGCTGGCGTCGGCACAGCCAGGCCCACAGGAGGGGCGGGGCCAGGATCTGGGCTGCTGGGCTCTATGAGACAGACGGTGAGGGGCGTCTCGGGCCCCAGGACCCCGAGCCTGGGACAGAGTCGGCTTAGAGAACAGAGCGCCAGCTGTCGGGTGGTGGGGGGAGCCCAGGAGTGGCCTCAGGGGTCGGGTCATGGGGCCTGGGTCAAGTCTGCAACGGCAGCCGTCAGGCTGGGCCATCGCACCGGGCAGCGGGGGCAGCAGCAGGGACCGCGGCAGAGATCGCAGCTTCGGGAGGCCTGTCCTCTGCCAGGCCAGGCACCCCCAGGACCCGGGGCCCTGGGAAGGGGCACAACCAGCTGCAGGAAGGGGGCCGCAGCACCCTGGAGAGAACCCGGAGCCCCGCAGCCCTGCCACCGGCCCCAGACCTTCGGGGTTCCGGGTGGGGAGGAGACACTGGCGGGCCTCGGGGCTCAGGGACGCCAGCAGCCAGATGTGGGCCAACCGGCGAAGACCCGCCTGAGTCCCGGCCGGGCGGTGCGGGTGCGCCCCGGCCTGCTGGCCGCACCCAGCCTGCACACCCAGTTCTCTGGGCCGAGGCTTCAGCAGCAGCTTTCCCTACGAGCGACCATCAGGCGCCTGGGGTGTAAAGTGGCCTGTCGGATCCACCTGCTGAGAGTGATCTGGGGTCTGCAGGCCGGGGAGGGGCGCCTGCCAGAGGCTGGGTCTGTGGCTCCAGAAGCTGGGACAGGAGGTGACGAGAGGACATGGGCAAGGTGCCAGGGCGCTCACGCCAGAGCAGGGAGGACGGCGCGGCGCGGGGCGCTGGGAGGCCGGGGGTGCAGAAAGGCCACACGTGGGCGGTCACGCTGCTGAGAGGTGGCTGCACCACACAGCTGCTACACCAGACAGCCCGGGCCAAGGTCTGCACACACGGGTGCGGAGGCCCTGCTCACACCCCCGGGAGGCCCAGTGGGCTCCGTGTGGCCTGTCACACAGTCACCTCTGGATCCTGGACGAGCACTGGGGGCTTGCAAAGGCAGGAGACCCCGCACAGCTGGTCAGACGCCGAGACCTCCTCTGGGGAGCACGCGGGAACGTCAGCAGGGGTTGGGGAGGCCTGGGGACCAAAGCAGCAGGCACAGGGCTTGAGGGGCCAGTGGGGCCAGGAGCCCAGAGCCCCGGGGGTGAGATGGGGGCGCCCAGAGGGTGGGGCCAGTGAAGAGCACAGGCCAGAAGCAGCCAGCTCCTGGGGGGCTGGGTGAGCAGATGCTCAGGGCAAGATTTCAGAGGCCCCCAAACTAAGTAATCAAGACGAGTAAGGTTGTGATACAATGTTTCCAAAAAAAAGATGCAAAAATGCATGATGACCAGCATCAAAATCTTAAGGAGCCAGAATCAGTGTCGCTGGTGGGCCCCGGGGGTCCCAGCGTGGGCGTCGGGGAAGCCTTGCTGACACGCGGCTCAGAGGACAGTCCACGCCGGCATCCACCAGGGCCTCCCCAGACAGTGACCAACGCGGCCACAGGGAGAGGGACAGAACCACCCGGAGCCGAGAGAGAGAGAGACGGAACCACCCGGAGCCGAGAGAGGGAGAGACGGAACCATCCGGAGCCGAGAGAGAGAGAGAGAGACACGGAACCACCCGGAGCCGAGAGAGAGAGAGACGGAACCACCCGGAGCCGAGAGAGAGAGAGACGGAACCACCCGGAGCCGGCAGAGAGACGGCCCGAGCCAGGCGCAGTGGACAAATGTGACGGACACGCCAGAATCAGCCTGCAGAGGAGAGGCAGCCCATGGCTGGGCGAGGGGCCAGAAGTGTGCACTGCACTCCACAGTTTACAAAGGGCAGGGGGACGCCCTGAGGGAGGAGGGGGCCCACACGGGTGTGCAGCCCCTTCCAGCCCCTCAGCTCGGGGTCCCAGCAAGCCCCGCGCGTGCAGGAGACATGGGGTTCACGGAGGAAGTGGCCCTCCCACCCCACCCTCAGGATGGGTCAGGGACTCCCTTTCTTCCCTTCGTCCTCCCCCGCCTCCACTCAGGACCCACTGGAGGAAGCGCGCCCCCAGGGTTCACATGGGACCACTTCCCACCTCCTCCAGGGCCCACCCCGTCTCCACCCACAGACTCCACGCCCCGCCTGTCCTCCCCCTCTGCCAAACCCAACACGTGGGCCAGGAGCCCTTCACGCGTCACCTGTCAAATGCCCACATCAAGCCCAGGCAGCAGGCTCAGAGGAGTCAAGTGACTTCCGTCTTCTCACGGCAGCTGCCACCCACTCTCCCGGAGGCCCCGGGGCGTCAGCTCAGACAGCATGCTTGCCTGGCCCCACCTGTGGGGCCGGGGTGGTCGATCCGCCAGAGACCCTCCGTCTTCACACGGCAAGCCTGCTGCAGGCTCGGCTCACTGTCTGCGGCCCACGGTCCACGGCTGTTTCCTGTTTGGTCCATGTCCTCGGAGCTCCAGAGCGGGTGGGGGGCTCTGGGACCCCAGTGATCCCTGTGTGGGCTGGGAACCCGGAAGGGCAGGACAGGCGCCTGGGGGCCACGTTCGCGGGAGGACGTCACAGGGCACCTCCTGGACCAGGGAAGTGGCATCGATGGATGGGTGGGGATTTCCAAGTGAGGACTTCTTCAAGGCCTCAGAGAGAGCTCCTGGGATGAAGCCGACAGGCAGGAAGCAGTCCTCTCGTTTCCTACAAAGGCTCCAGAAACTGAGGCAGTGAGTACAAATGCCTGGAAGGTGCACCTTCTGGAAAGTTCACTAACGTGGAATTCTCTCCACGAGCTGCAAGAAGACATCCTGCACAGGAAGCCTCGGCCTCGGGTTGCAGGGGAGGGCAACCCCCACCAGAGGTGCCTCGCTAGAGGAGGGTCACGGCCAGCAGGCCGAGCGAGCCCCACCTGGGGAGGACCCGGCCAGTGTTTGAGTGAAAATGATGGAACTGAACCCCCGGGAAAAAGGGAAAAGCCAGTCCATGAGCCGGATGGTGGGAAGCGCTGACCAGTTGGCAGGGGCCCCTGAGATGGCCCGGGAGCCCGGCCCAGGTCCCCAGCTGCGCGGGAGCCTCCACAGCTGCGCCCTGCGGAGACACTGGGGAGGGGACGCTGAGAGCAGACAGGGCGGCCCGAAAAGCAGGAACCTGGGTGGAGTTTGGAGCAAAGGGGAGACACCCCAGGCGGTTCCTGGGCCCTGCTTCCCACCACGGCTCTGAGGCCATTGCGTTCAGTAGGTGCAGAAACAGACAAAGGAGAAACATTCCTGTGAATCTGAGCCTCTGCTTTTTTTTTTTTTTTTGAGAAATATACCACATTGAAGTGAATGAAATGGAGCTCTGCTATTTTTCAAGAAACGTGAGACATCCAGGAAAGACGGTGGTACTCCAGCGTCTTGCTCACAGGAACCCACGGCATAAAGTCAGTTCTGTGTTTCACATAGGGAAAAGAGCCAACAAGCTGTGTCTTGGCAACGTCTTGTTTAAACTGGGTTTAACTGTGTTTTTTCTGTAATTTTGTTTTTAGTGATCAACATTTGCTTATGATGGATCAGTGTTAGTCCAGGGGCGAAGAAAGTCTCAGCTGGGCCTGCCTGTGGAGCCTGTGGGATGAAGAGACCCCCTTCCTGTAATTAACACAAAGGAGATAGGCTTAGGCAAAGAAGCAGAAAGCCTGCAGAGAACCCAGAGCACTGCAGAGTGGGCGTGGGGGGATGGAGGGGGTAGAGTGGGAAGATGCCCCACCCACGGGTGGCAGGCTGACTCTGCACTTGAAGGGTCCCGGTTCCGGCCAGCGAGAGGCCACTGGCCAGCAGGGAAGCAGCAGAGCCTGACCCTGAGTGCCAGGCCTCTGCTGTCCTCGGCAGGAGCCACTCACAGACAGCCTGAAAGGGGGCACAGCAGGTCCCAGCCGTCCAACCCTCAGTCAGGGCAGCAGCCGGGCAGCGTGGGGAGGGCTTGTGGGAAGGTGGGCTGGAGGCCCCCAACACCTGGGCCTGTCCCGTGAACCAGTGGGAAGATCTACCTGGCCACCCAGTGAGAACACCATCTCTGTCTAGCAGCGGCACAATCAGGACCCTCACGAGCCCCCAGCCTGGGGGCACAGCCGTGCCTGGGGCCGGCCCTGCAGCGGGTGGTCACAACAGGGGGAAGGCTGCTTTCTGCAGCAGCGCCAGTGGAAACACAGATACGTAGCCTGCTCAGCAGTCCAGAAGGCTGCACGTCAGGGAAAGCCTTGTCATTAGATCTTAAAAGTCCTCCCCGAAAGCTGCAACTACGTGAAGTGACAGGCTTACTGTGGTGATCATTTTGCAACATTCAAATATAGAATAACCATACTGCACACCCGAAACTCACCTGATGTTAGAGGTGATTACCTCAGTTAAAACAATTTAAAACTGGTCTTGCTAAAACTGTGTTTAGAGAAAAGCTATAGCTTTAAGTGAATTATAGAAGAGGAAAAAGCTGGACTCCCTGGTGGCTCAGTGTGAAGAGCCTGCCGGCCAGGGCAGGAGACACAGGTGTGCTCCCTGGTCCGGGAAGCTCGCACGCGCCCCTGGGAAGCTAAGCCCGGGCACCACAGCTACTGAGCCTGCACTCTGGAGCTTGGGGCCTCAACTCCTGAAGTCCGTGCTCCAAAACAAGAGAAGCCCCCGCAGGGAGAGCCCTTGGCACAACCAGAGAGCAGCCCCTGCTCATGGCAACAGAGGAAGCCCAGGCGGCAACAAGGACCTGAACAGCCAAAATAAATCGGATTTTCAAAACAGCATAGGAAAAGGTTGAAAACTGGTGAGCTACACATCCATCTCAAGAATTTTGAAAAATAATAGTAATTGGAACTTCCCCCGAGTAAATTAAATGAAATAATGAAGATAAAAATGTCGATT
The DNA here is from genome assembly GCA_006410935.1 of Redunca redunca. NCBI lineage: Eukaryota > Metazoa > Chordata > Mammalia > Artiodactyla > Bovidae > Redunca > Redunca redunca. The sequence goes on along the minus strand of SJYQ01003579.1, from coordinate 55,084 downwards.
ATCCATTCTTTAATAAACAGTGTGATCAGCACTGCCCTGGCAGATCTAATCAAGACAAAATAGAGCAGCAAACGCCAAGAACTGAGGGAGGCGTTAGGACAGATCCCAGAGACACTGAAAGACAGGGGCGATGCACGCAACGCGGAGCCAGCGAGTCTGAGAGGCGAGATGAGACAGACAAAGCCCTAGGAAGCTCCGCTCACCAAGACTGACCTGTGGAAACGCAGGAGCAGCTTTAAGACTTGTACAATCATTAAAGAAAAAGAAAGTGAAAGAAATGCAAAAAAGCAAAACGGCTGTCTGAGGAGGCCTTACAAATAGCTGTGAAGAGAAGAGAAACGAAAAGCAAAGGACAAAAGGAAGGATATACCCATCTGAAGGCAGAGTTCCAAAGAATAGTTGCAAAGTAAAGATAAGAAAGCCATCCCCAGTGATCAGTGCAAAGAAATAGAAGAAAACATAGAATGGGGAAGACTAGAGATCTCTTCAAGAAAATTAGAGATACCAAGGGAATATTTCATGCCAAGATGGGCTCGATAAAGGACAGTAATGGTATGGACCTAATGAAGCAGAAGATATTAAGAAGCAGTGGCAGAAATACACAGAAGAACTATACAAAAAAGATCTTAAAGACCCAGATACCCACGATGGTGTGATCACTCCCCTAGAGCCAGATATCTTGGAATGCGAAGTCAAGTGGGCCTTAGGAAGCATCACTATGAACAAAGCTAGTGGAGTTGATGGAATTCCAGTTGAGCTATTTCAAATCCTAAAAGATGATGCTGTGAAAGTGCTGCACTCAATATGCCAGCAAACTTGGAAACCTCAGCAGTGGCCACAGGACTGGAAAAGGTTAGTGTTCAATTCAGTCCCCCAAAAACGCAATGCCAAAGAATGCTCAAACTACCACACAATTGCACTCGTCTCACACGTTAGTAAAGTAATGCTCAAAATCCTCCAAGCCAGGCTTCAACAAAACATGAACCGTGAGAAAGCCATGGACAAGCTGGCTTTAGAAAAAGCAGAGGAACCAGAGATCAAATTGCAACATCCACTGGATCATTGAAAAAGCAACAGAGTTCCAGAAAAACATCTATTTCTGCTTTATTGACTATGCCAAATCCTTTGACTGTATGGATCACAATAAACTGTGGAAAATTCTGAGAGAGATGGGAATACCAGACCACCTGACCTACCTCTTGAGAAACCTTCCTGCAGGTCAGGAAGCAACAGTTAGAACTGGACATGGAACAGACTGGTTCTTAATAGGGAAAGGAGTAATGTCAAGGCTGTATATTGTCACCCTGCTTATTTAACTTCTATGCAGAGCACATCATGAGAAGCGCTGGGCTGGAAGAAGCACAAGCTGGAATCAAGATTGCCGGGAGAAATATCAATAACCTCAGATATGCAGATGACACCACCCTTATGGCAGAAAGTGAAGAGGAGCTAAAAAGCCTCTTGATGAAAGTGAAAGAGGAGAGCGAAAAAGTTGGCTTAAAGCTCAACATTCAGAAAACGAAGATCATGGCATCCAGTCCCATCACTTCATGGCAAATAGATGGGGAAACAGTGGAAACAGTGGCTGACTTTATTTTGGGGGGCATCAAAATCACTGCAGATGGTGACTGCAGCCATGAAATTAAAAGATGCTTACTCCCTGGAAGAATATTATGACCAACCTAGATAGCATATTCAAAAGCAGAGACACTTTGCCAACAAAGGTCCATCTAGTCAAGGCTATGGTTTTTCAGGTAGTCATGTATGGATGTGAGAGTTGGACTATGAAGAAAGCTGAGCGCCGAAGAATTGATGCTTTTGAACTGTGGTGTTGGAGAAGACTCTTGAGAGTCCCTTGGAGTGCAAGGAGATCCAACCAGTCCATCCTAAAGGAGGTCAGTCCTGGGTGTTCATTGGAAGGACTGATGTTGAAGCTGAAACTCCAATACTTTGGCCACCTGATGTGGAGAGGTGACTCATTGGAAAAGACCCTGATGCTGGGAAAGACTGAAGGCAGGAGGAGAAGGGGATGACAGAGGATGAGATGGTTGGATGGCAACACCGACTCAACGGACATGAGTTTGAGTGAACCCCAGGAGCTGGTGATGGACAGGGAGGCCTGGCGTGCTGCCATCCATGGGGTCACAAAGAGTCAGACCTGACTGACCGACTGAACTGAATTGAACTGAACCAGTAAAGAATTGAATCTATCATTTAAAACTTTCCCATTAAAAAAAAAAAAAAAGCCTCAGGTCCAGATGGTCGGATGGCTTCACAGAGAATTCCACTAAACATTTAAGGAAGAAATTGTGTGAATTTTACAAAAACCTTCCGGAAAATAGAAAAAGAAGAAACACATCCCAATTGTTTCGTGAGGTGAGCATAACCTTGATGTAAGGGCATCATGGAAAAAACAAATCTATGGCCAGTGAAAATAATTCAAAAATCCCCACGAAAACCATCAGCCACAGAGATGAAGGACATCTGCAAGACAGCATGTGGCAGAGGCGGTAGGTCTGCTCCCCGAGCACAGAACTAGTCTGACCGAGACACGAACACAGTAACAGAAGAAAGGGGTTAGACCGCCACCTTCACAGACGCAGAAAACACCTTCGATAAAATTCAACATCCGTTTGTGATTTTAAAAGATTTGGCAGGGACTTGCCTGGTGGTCTAGTGGTTAGGAATCCGGCTTCTAATGCAAGGGACATGGGTTCAATCCCTGGTGAGGGAACTAAGATCCCACCTGCTGCCAGACAACTAAGCCCCCGAGCTGCAAGGAGAAGCCCCCCGCTGCAGTGGAGACTCACCTGCCAAAAAGTGTTTTTCTTAAAAAAAATAATAATAAGTGTGTCTGTTAAGTCACTTCAGTCTTGTCTGACTCTTTGCAACCCCATGGACTATAGCCCGCCAGGCTCCTCTGTCTGTGGGATTCTCCAGGCAAGAATACTGGAGTGGGTTGCCATGCCCTCCTCCAGGGATCTCCCAGGCCCAGGGATCATACCCGCATCTCTTACATCTTCTGCATTGGCAGGAGGGTTCCTTACCATGAGGGCCACCTCGGAAGCCCCTTTTAAACAAACAAACAAAAAAGAGCTTTTGCCAAAGCAGTAAAAGCGAACGTCATTGACCTATAAAAGTCGACAGCAGGATATCCTGGACCCGAAGTGAAGCCCCACCGCTCTCCTGGGGGCTCAGCCGCAGAGTATCCTGGACCCGAAGTGAAGCCCCACCGCTCTCCTGGGGGCTCAGCCCAGGGCACCGTCTCGCCAAGCCTGCTCAGCGCTGTGCTGGGTCCCACGGTCCTCGGGTGGAAGGCGTGGTAAGGATGGGAAGCCGAGAAGCTGAGCTGACTCCCAGGGAGTGTGATCACCACGGGAAGCCCAGGTCAGGCCCGATCAGAACCACTCAGGAGGGTTAGTGTGCTGCTGGACACAAGGTCATGGGCAAGAGCCAGTCTGACCCCTGAAGGCCAGCGCTAAACAGGCAGCAGAATTCTTACAAAGATAACAATTCACAGCAGAACCGGAACACATCCGACATTCGTGAACCCAGCAGAAGAGACGGCAAGTCCTCCCGCTGAGAACCACAAGACATAAACGAGAGAGGAGAAGGGAGCCTGGTTCTGCAGGGAGGGGCCCACGTCGGGGGCTGGGACACCTGCTGCCCCGCAGGCCTGGGGGAGTGCAGACTGCAGCCAGACCCCACCGGGACGGCTCGGCTGGGAGCCACTCTCACAGGCCAGGATGCTGAGGTGCTCAGGAGGAAAAGGAGGGGTTGGGGGCGGAATCAGAGCGTGGGGACTTCCCACGGGCGCTTCTGCCAGGCTGACCACAGACTGCCGGACACAGGCTCACACACGTGCACGCTCAGAGTCTTTCCCGCAGAAGGAGGCTGGGCACGCGCATGGACTCAAACACCAGCGTCCAGAACGCGCGCACGCTGCTTGCGCAGTTCGAGCAGCATGTGTCCAGCTGACACCCCAGACCTAGGGCGGCCCAGACGTCCGCCAGCGATGGTGTCATGTACTTAACACGATTCAGTAACAACGAGATTCCTGCTCCCAGAATAACTCTAAGGGAGAGAATCCAGACAAAAAAAGAAAATGTGCAGTGTGATTCCCCTTACACAAATTACAAAAAAGAAAAAAAATGAGCAAAACTAAATTATGTGTTTAACAACATATGCTTACTGGTGAAACTATGGAAAAAAGAGCGCAGGAAACTCCTCTGCAAGGCGGGATGGCGGCTGCCGTCGCGGCTCGGGGTGGGTCTGCAAGGCGGGATGGCCGCTGCCGTCGCGGCTCGGGGTGGGTGGGGGTGAGGCCGGCGCTGCTGTTCCTCCTGGTACATCGCAGGGGACCCTCAGTCTGTGACCGCACGCTTTCCTGCAGCCCCTTCTCCAGGGCCCCAGGACATGCCCGCCTCGGTCTGTGGCTCCCTCTTGCACGGGACCTGTTACCCGACAGCATGCTGGCGGCTTCACCTGTGTCCCAGTAGAAGGCAGGCTCACTGCCAACACCTGGTGCGGGGCATGTGTCCACGCCAGAACCAAGGGGCTCCGAGGCGGGCCCCCAGCACTGCAGCCCAGCTCCGAGCTCTGGGGCCAAGACTTCCCCTGGACGTTCACAGGGGCAGCAAAGACCCGCAGCGGGAGGGCCAGGGGACATCTATGGTCAGAGTTAAAGGGACGGCTGATTTAGCGTCAGAAGCACACAGCTTTGGGGAGGAAAGAGTGTGATAGAGACACGGTTTTCTGACCAGGATTCCCTGTCAGTCTGCCCACCTCTAGCAGGCACCCTGCCAGCTCCCTCCATAAGGGGAACCCTGGCTCTCGAAAGCTCCCCAGCTGTGAGAAATCGCATCTGGGGTCTTCGAATGCTCCCCATCAGGAATGTTCCAGCTCAGCTCAGCTAGACAGGGAACTTTGTGGGCAGAGACCTCACCCTGCCCCCCAGCACTGGCACGTGGCCTCTGGGAAGGCAAGGCGCTTGGCTGCAGGGCATGGGCAGCACGTGCCCTGAGGTTCGAGCCCTCCAGCCTGGCCACGCCGTCTCCTGGGAAGCATGATGCACGCTATGTGACTGCAAGGGCATACGCCATCCGTGAGTGAAAGGAAGTGGTTTGGGTACCTGCCGGGTCTGCCACACCGGTAAGGTCAACAGAGTCCACGTGCGGGGAACCGGGGCTGGAAGGAACCAGGCACAGGTCCCCGCGGACAGAACCTGCAGGAGGGGCTTCCCCGCCAGGGGGAGGGGCGGCGCAGACCTCTGAGGAGGGCCCCGTGGGGCTGGAGTCCTGGGGGAGCTGGAATCAGGACCAGCCCTGCCCCAGGGAAGAGCAGTAGAGGGGGCCTCCTCCTGCCGGCCAGGCCCTCACCCGCCCCACGGAGGCCAGCAGCACAGGGACAAAGCGACAGGCACGGAGTGGCGGCCACTGAACCGCAGCCCGGCTCAGGCTCCCCGAGCAGAGCCGGTCGGCCGTCTAGGTCCTCAGTGCGCGTCTCTCAGGAGAAGCGCAGTCAGAATTTTGATACCATAAAAGGAGTCTTACGGTCACTGAAAACAAAAATGTTTAAAAATTTTTTATCTAAGAAGTATTCACCTTAACAAAACTTACATGCATTTTGTTGCAACGTATTATGGAGAATCTACAGAAATTTTCAAGCATAAAAATATACCACAGTAGGATAAAATTCTGACTGTAATGAGTTTGAGGAAAATGTTACGGCAGAGAGGCCACATTCTATGTGGTTTTTTACGTTTTTTTCTGACTGATCGATAGTGGGCATGAGAAGCACTTTGGTTTTTAGCTCCTTGGGTACATTTACAGGAATGATTAACAGCTTTATTGCCAAATGTCAATATTTATACCACAACAGAAATTACATTCTTTGCAGTGATTTACATTTATTTTTTCAAAGCCATGGATGTCAATCTCAAAATGTACAAGTGGTGTGACCACTTTTCAAGATTCTTTCTGGGAAAACAGGAGCCAAGGCTTTGAAAACCCACCCTCAGTGCCCCCTCCCAACCCCAACCCTGCACTCAGAGGGACCACACTCGGAAGCCAGGAGAGACAGGTTCCGAAGAACAGGCGGGGTCCACGCATGACAAGGGCCAAGCCTTGCGTGAAGCACGGCCCTCCCGGTCACTGAGCTGGAGGGAGCCGGGGGGCCCAAGGCTGGGCGTCTGGGGAGGGCGCTCAGTCCGGGGCCTGCTCGGAGGCCAGCGGAGGGTCTTGGAGGAGTTGGGGTGCAGCAGAGCAAGCCTGGGGGTCAGAGGACGAGGAGTCAGACCCTCTGGCCGGGGCCTCAGCCGTGCAGCTGATGGTGTAGCTGGGAGCGTCTGCAGAATCCTGGTGGCACCAGGGCCCCCAGGAAGTAGGCAAGTCCGGAAACGCCTCGGCCAGAGCGAAGGGGCCCTTCCTGCAGTCTGCTCGTGAGGGCTCCGGCCTGTCTGGGGCTGACATTAACTCTGCATGGGCCCAGCTCTGCCTGGAGGTCCTTGTCCCACCTGTGCCGTCCCATCGGCTCTGGGGAGGCCGAGAGGCGCAACCTGGAAGCCCTCTCTCTCAGGCACAACATCACGGTCACGTAACCACAGACAAGCACCCACCACAGGGGCCACACCCTTCCTGGGAGCAAAGCCTGCCGTAAGCACGGCAAGTGTGCAAACACACACTGGGACTCGGGGAACACCCAGCACAGGCGTCCGGCCACTGCCGCGAGCAGCGAGGCCTGACGGCCACAAGTCTCCAGGAGATGAGGGAAAGGCAGCGTGGGCCCTGCCGGGAGCACCTGGCCCAGGGCCCCGATCCCCGCCTGACCACGGAGACGGGTGATGCCCACTGGGTACCTGTAGGCTGCAACAGCCAGGGCTGACTCAGCCCGCATCTGCAGCCCGCATGCTCGGCATGTTGCCCAGATCGGATGCCCCTCTTCCCAAAGCAGAAAATGCCATCAGACCCAGAAGCACCCACAGTGAGACGGCTCCTTCAGTTAGGGGGTGATCTTTGCCCCCAGACCCCGGGCCTGGCAGCCCGGAGACCCAAGGAC
>SJYQ01003579.1:18173-44790 GCA_006410935.1 Redunca redunca | reverse complement strand
CGGTTTCTGCACTGGGCATCACACCCTTCGTTGGGCGGGGGCAGGGGGGGTGTTCTGCACTGCGCATCACACCCTTTGTTGGGGGGGGTTCAGGACTGCTGGGGCTGGTGCTGCTCTGCGCGGCCTCTGAGCATCCAGAACAAGCTCCTAACCTGGTCCCTGCAGAGCCAGGAGGGCCCAGGGGCACGCTCCCCCCTCTTGGAGAGACCAGCATCTCCACAGGCCTGCCTCCCCAGGGTGGCCCGGGATGATGGTCCTGTGGGTGGGGTGGGGCCTGGCAGGCCCATCTCTCTCCAGTTGTTCTGCCTTTCTCCACGTATTTTCCTCCGTTTTGTCAGGATTGCAGATGTCGTGTTCACTGTGGAATGTGACGTCTCACTCTCTTGAGGCAGCAGTTCTCAAACTCTTTGGTTCTTGGAACCCTTGTGCTCCTAGAAATTAAGTATCTGAAGAGCTCTGTGTGAGTCGCAGCTGCCAGGAGTCCCTGTGTTACAGATAAAGTGGGGAGACGCAGAAAAGCCCACCTGCTGACCCATTCAATAGTAACGATCATAAACCCATTCCCTGCCAACACGTACGGCATACGTTCGTGAAAAGTGACAGTATCCTCCCCCACAGAGACAGTGAGGACAGTCGCGTTGTTTTCCGTGTTTGCAAACCTCCCAAAGGCCCAGCTCGGCGGAGGCCCGGCTCTCACCGCGGCATCTGCGGTCAGTCTGCCATGCCCGCGCTCAGCCCACGGCCCAGGGAGCCCCCGCAGTCTTCCGCTGGGCAGCCGTGTGGCCTCTGCTTTGAGAAAAGCTGCCTGAAGGCATCTTCTGATGACAAAAAAGTTCATCAGTCCTTCCTGTTGAGAAACTTTTTTCTGGATGGATTAATTTATTGCGCACGTCTCTGTTGCTTTGTGCGGGCTTCCTCTAGGTGCGTGGGCTTCTCACTGCGGCGCCCTCTCTTGTTGCTGCTCACAGGCTCCCGGCGCGAGCTCAGTCACCTCGGCTTGCAGGCCCGGGGCAGTGCAGGCTCGGTCGCTGGGCTGGCGGGCCTGGGGGAGTGAAGGCTCGGTTGCTGCGGCTGGCGGGCCCTGCAGATGCAGGCTCAGCTCCAGCTCAGTGGTGGCGGTGCTTGGGCTTAGTCGCTCTTGGAGCTTCCCAGCCCAGGGGTCAAACCCACACCTCCTACACTGGCATGTGGGTTCTCAGCCACTGAACCACCCAGGGAGCGCTGTCATTCATAAAACAGTCAGATTATTGGTGTTGACTTTAAAAAAATGCACAATGTGAGAGCTGCAAGTTAAGCTTTATTTGGGGCAAAAGGAGACAGCAGCCCAGGAGACAGCATTTCAGACGCGTCTGAGAAGCTGCTCCAGAGGGCAGGGGGAGGCCAGTATGTGCGTGATTTGGCGAAGCGGAAGCGGCGTGGGTGGGTGCTCAATTGTTCAGTCATGTCCAACTCTGTGACCCCGTGGACCGGGGCCCCCCAGGCTCCTCTGTCCTTGGGATTCTCCAGGCAGGAGTACCGGAGCGGTCGTTTCCTCCTCCAAGGGATCCTCCCGACCCAGGGATGGAACCCAGGTCCCGTGCGTTTCCTGCACGGGCAGCAGATTCCCTACCGCTGCGCCACCTATGTGCAGTCAAGCTCCTGTTCTCTCTTTCTTTTCATGTTATTATTCATTGATGTATTCTCGGCCCTGCGGGCCTTTCTCCAGCTGTGGCCAGCAGGAGCTGCTCTCTCGTCGCAGTCTGCGGGCCCCTCACTGCTGGGTCTTCTCTTGCTGCGGAGCGTGAGCTCTGGGACGGGGGTGCTCAGCAGTTGCAGCCCCCAGGCTCCAGTGCGCGGGCCCTGTGGTCATGGCTCCCGGGGCTCCTTGCTCCACCGCCTGTGCGCTCTTGAACCAGGGATTGAATTTGTGTCTCCTGCATCAGCAGGCAGATTCTTCACCGCTGAGCCTCCAGGGAAGCCCAGCACATATCCTTGCAGAAGGTCTGCTAGTCACAGGGAGCAGACGTCACCATGAAGGATTTCAGGGCTTTTCCAGAAATGAGACTCAGAGACTGGGCTCATACAATTGGGTCCCGACGGCATCTGTCTGAAGACGGGTCCCGCCGCCTCCCCGGAGGTCTCCGCGCGAGCCCCTTCCGGGAGCGCTGCGGGTCAGCAGCTGCGAGGCGCTGCCCTAGCCCTTGCAAAGGCAGGCGGGGCCCGCTTGTGGGTGACAATGTTTTCTGTCGCTCCCAATCTCAAGGCCCAACAGACACTTGGCATTTTCTACCAGGAGTTTTAAAGGGTTTGTTTTCACATTTAATCCACCCAAGGTGCATTTTTTAATGTAATGTGAGGCAAGGATCCAAGTTCATCCTTTTCTGTGTAGAAAAGGGTCTTTCCAGCTGTTTATTGGCTCGCCTTGGGCCTACTCCAGAGACACACACACCCCAGTCCAGACAAAAGTGGGTCTGCTTCCCAGACCTCTGCTCTAGCCCAGGGGGGTCTGCACCCTGCATTTATTAGCAATCCCAGCTCCACAAGGAGCCCAGTGTCTCACAGGGAAAGGGCTCGCTCCCTGTTCCTTTCAGAAGCATCCTGGCTGTTCTGAGGCTTTTCTTCTTCCACAGAAGGCTTGGATTGAGTGTCAAGTTCCATGAAGAGCTCTGTTGGCATTTTGACGAGAATGGCTCTGAATCTCTACCTCAGTCTGGGGAGAACTCACACCATTATCATATGTGGTCTCCTCTAGAAACACATTATTCCTCTTCACTTATTTAGCTCTTGTTTACTGTCTCAGTAACAGTTTAAAACCTCTCCTGTGTTTTTCTTGAATGTCCTTGACTAGGCTACTCTCAGGCACGGGACGCTTCTGACTCTGTGTAAATGGATGATCATCTTGGGAATCATATTTTCCCGTTTTTCGTGTTGGGGCTACAGAAATGCCGTTCACTGTAACATCTTAATCTTGTATCAGCCCTTGTGGTAAATTATTTGATTATTTCTGATAACTTTCTATTTAGCTGATCAAAGTGTTAGTTGCTCAGTCGTGTCCGACTCTTTGCAGCCCCGTGGACTGCAGCACACCAGGCTCCTCCCTCCAGGGGATTCTCAGGGCAAGAATACTGGAGTGGGTGGCCATTCCCTCCTCAGGGCATCTTCCTGATCCAGGGGTTGGACCTGCGTCTCCTGCACCGTGGTTCTTTACAGTCTGAGCCTCCAGGGAAGCTTCCCAGGCGGCTCAGTGGTAGAAAATCGGCCTGCAGCTGATCAAGTCACCAGCAGAAGCGGGCGGGCTGTGTCGCTGTCCACAGCTTTGGTGCCACGGCCGCCGCTCGACGCGTCCCGCGTGGGCTGGAGCAGGGGTGAGCAGGTCAGTGATTCTCCGCCACCCTGAGGCCCCTCCCACCTTCCCGGCAGGAAGGCTTCTGCCTGAGGCCCCTGCTGTGCGGAGGCGTCCCGTTCTATTGTGCAATGCTTCCGCAGCTTTGGAAATGATTATTGAGACGTCAACCTTTCCCACTTAGAAATACCTAACGGGCAGCGTCCTGTGTGTTCTTCAGCCGTTGCATCTGACCGACTGATGCCTGCTTTCATCTCTGCGCATTTTCATGAGTGGCTGGTGGTTTTCCATTCTGTTGATGTTTCTGAACATGTTGCCATCAGGAGTATCTTTGTCGTGTGCAAACGCCCCCGCTTCCTTTGCTGTGTTACAGCTTACATAAGAATGGGGTAGTCTGGTCCTTGAAAGTCTGGTCGGACTTACTTAGGAAGCCATCTATTTCCTTGGAGCAGAGAGTTAATTGCTGCTCTATCTTTAATAATTATAGGACTTACCTGTTTTGAATTTCTTATTGACTCAGCTTTTGATAAACCACATATTTCTAAAAATTTACCCATTTTTACCTGTGTTTCTAAAGTTGCAGGCGACATCCTTTCTTAATCGATGCTTTTATTGTAGGTACCCCCTTCCACTCCTTGGATGATTTATTTGTGCCTTCTCTTGCTAGTCTTGCAGGTAGGAGTACATCCTTTCTGTACCCTTTATTTTGTTAGTTTTGCCAACAGAAATAATAACAATCCATAACAGAAATGCAAAGACTGCTATTTGAGCCAGACAGAGGCCTGCAGCCCGAAAGACACAGTCAGGAAGCACTTGCATCATGTCCCCAGGGCACAAAATGCGGCAGCTTTAAAGGCAAAACCCACAAAGTTACTTAGGTTGTCTGTCGAGAATTAGGGTTGAGCTGCAAGAAGGAAGGGTGCTGGTTAGCAGGATTTGTTGGGGTCTGAAATGGCTGCGTAGGCACAGGGGGAGGCCTGAGACCTAAGGTTACAGTTTGCAGCTGCTGGCAGATTGTTTTGAGAATGGCTGGTGGCGTCCCTGAGTCTGATAGCAGCATCCCGAAATCCAGGTTCTCAGGGATGCAGGAACGTGTCTGAACCCTCAGCCACCTGGACCCCCCGCAGATGCCTGAACTGCAGTAACACCATTCTGACTTTTAAAGGCATCTTCTTCTCTAATGGTTAAAGCAGTCGTACGATGTGTTTTCAACAGGCCATAATCGAGCTGCTGTAGATGAATGGACAGCGAAGAGGGAGGGGTGTCCCTGTGGCCCAGGGGTTAGGACTCAGCACGGTCACTGCTGCGGCCTGGGTTCATCCCTGGTTTGGGAACTGAGACCCTGCCAGCCTCATGGCATGGCCAAAAAAGAGAAGAAAGTGATGTGGTGCGTATACACAACAGAATACTACTCAGTCACAAAAAAGGATGAAATAACGTCCTTTCCAGGAACACGAATGGACCCAGAGATGATTACCAGAGTGAAGTAAGTCAGGCAGAGAAAGACAAATACCATATGGTGGCACTTACATGGGGAATATGCAGTGTGGCACAGATGAAGTGAAGTGAGGTGGCTCAGTCGTGTCCGACTCTTTGCGACCCCACGGACGGTAGCCTGCCAGGCTCCTCTGTCCATGGGATTTTCCAGGCAAGAGTACTGGAGGGGGGTGCCATTTCTTTCTCCAGGGGATCTTCCCAACCCAGGGATCGAACCCAGGTCTCCTGCATTGCGGGCAGACGCTTTAAACTCTGAGCCACCAGGGAAGCCCAAATGAACTCGTCTACAAAACAGACGCACAGCCACGCAGCCCAGATGTGTGGTTACCAGAAGGGAGGGAAAGACTGCAGTTCGGGGTGAGTGGATGCAAATGGTCACGTGTGAGATGGTGACCAGCAAGGGTCCTGCTGCCCAGAGCAGGGAACTGCGTTCAATATCCTGTGGTAAGCCATAATGAGAAGGGTTCCTTACAGTACGCATATGAATGATATCCTGTGCTAAGCCATAATGAGAAGGGTTCCTTAAAGTATGCATATGAATGAGTCTCTTTGCTATACAGCAGAAGCTAACACACTATTGATCAACTGTACTTCAGTCAAATAAGTTGTTTAAAAAACAGGCTTCTCGGGTTAGCATGGAGTTCAAGCCAAGTCAGGTCTGGGCCAGAGTGACTGCCCCGTGTGGCGGCTTCTCCAGAGAGAGCCCGCCTGTGCCCTGGGCTGGGTCCTGCCCTGGACGCTCCTCCATCGAGTCTGCTCCTCCGTTCAGTCTCTTTCTCCTTGTGCTTGTTTCAAGTTAACGAGTCTTCCTAACTTGAGTTGGACACTCAGCCCATTAGTCTGAGCTTTCCTTCTTTCCTAACATTAGGGTCAACGCCTGAAGCTAAGACTTTCCGTCCAAACATGAGTTTTGCCTCATAGCATTTTCAGTATCCTTCACTTCTAAGTGTTATGGCCGGGGATCAAACCCACCTCCCTTACATCACAAGGCAGATTCTTGAACCGCTGCACCGTCAGGGAAGCTCCTGGTTGCCTTACTTCTTCTTTAGATATTTCACTGTTAATGTATAAAAATGTAGCTGATTCGTGTGTGCTGATTTTGTATCCTGAAACTTTACAGCATTTGTTGATTAGTTCTGAAAGTTTCTTGATGGAAGCTAAGATTTTCCGCATGAAAGATCACATCGTGCAGAGACAAGTTTATCTCTTCCCTTCTAGTCTGGATGCCTTTTATTTTGTTTTCTTGCCTAATTGCCCTGGCTATCAACAACTTCCAGTGTGTTGGAAAGGAATTATGAGAATGGGCATCCTTGTCTTGTTCTAAACTTAGAGTTCAGCATTTCACCATTGGGTATGATGTTAGCTGTGAGCTTGTCGTATGTGGCCTTTGTTATGTTGAAGTACATCCCTACCATACCCAACTTATTGCGAGCTCTTATCATGAAAGTGGTGAATTTTTCCAAATGCTTTTTCTGCTTCTATTGAGATGATCATATTATTTTAACTTTTATTCTATTAATATGGTGAATTGCATTTATTGATTTGCTTATGTTGAACCATCTTTGCATCCCAGGGACAAATTCCAGTTGACCATGGCATATGATTTTTTAATGTACTTTTGAATTTAGTTTGCTAATATTTTGTTAGGACTTTTACATCTGAATTCATCAGGGATGTTGGTCTGCAGTTTTCTTGTACTGCCTTATCTTACTTTGATGCCAGGGTAATGCTGGCCTCATAAAATGAGTTTGGGAGGGTTCCCTCTCATTTGATTCTTTGGAAGAATTTGAGGATTGGCATTAATTCTTCTCTAAGTAGATGCTTGGTAAAAAGTCACCAGTGAAGTCGTCCACTCCTGGGCTTTTCTTTGTCGTCAGGCTTTTGATTTCTGGTTTGATCTCCTTATCAGTAACAGTTCAGTTTATTTCTTCATGATGCAGTCTGAGTTCACTGTGTTTCTAGGAATGTATCCATTTCTTTCTAGGCTGTCCAAGTTGGTGGATACATAGTGGTCTCTTATGACCCTTTGTTTCTGTGGCATCCCTTGTAAAATCTCCTCTCTCATTTTGATTTTACTTGAGTCCTCTCTTGTTTCCCTCGTCAGTCCAGCTAAGGGTCCACAGCCAGGAGAGAGGCATGTCTGCCTCTCACCTGAGGAACAGGTGGGCACGGCCCCTGCCAGGTCCCTTGGCAAATGTTGCCGGATCCCACAGTTCCCACAGGGGAGCTTCTGTCCACAGATGGATCAGAGTGCTGCTGACGGTGTAATCTAGAGACAGCCATCCTGCCCGTATCCACCTGCTTTATCTTGTGTGATGGTGGTCCTCCCAAATTCCGCAGCATCCGTGCTGTTACACTAAAATCCCGACCGTTCTGGCTTTTTTAAAAAATGGGAATGATGGAACTTTACTTATAAACTTGACAAATGTGAGAATAATCTCCCCGAGGGGCGGGGGGATGGAGAGCAACTTGTCCTCCAGGTGTGAAAGTGCTGAAGCTACCGTGGTTTAAAGAGCACAGTCGGACGGAAGGAGACCCAGAGTGAGAGGGGAGGCCCTGGGGAGCAGGGGCGCAGGACGAGGTCCAGGCCGGCAGACGGCTGGCTCTTCTTCAGCCGCGCAGGGTGGCTCTCCACCAGGAGACAAACCCCCATCCCTGCAGTGCCCAGCAAAAACACGTGTCCCAGATGGGTCAGACCTCGATGCTTCACAACTACAAAAGTACTGGAGAAACACAGATGTAAGCAGTTTTTATTGTCCTGGGCTCGGGAAAGCCCTCCACGGAAGCCAATGAAAAAGAATGATCTCACTCACGAGCGAAGCTCCTTAGCAGCTGGCCGTGACCCGGAACGGCAGCCCCCCCCGCAGCGCCTGAGCCGTCGTGAACCGGGCGTGGTTGCAGGAAGACGTCCAGGCGAGGATGGTCACTGCAGCGCCGGTCACAGCAGATTCCACCAGTGAAACGGGAGAATTGTTTAATGTCAGAGACACAGGAACAAAGTTAAAAGATAAGTGGCAGATCATGCATGCGACTCGGAGCCCGAGATCAGCCCTCACGTGAAAAGGGCGAGTGCTCCTCAGCGGCGGCTGACTCTGCGACCCAGTGGCCCGCAGCCCGCCAGGCTCCTCTGTCTGTGGGATTCCCCAGGCAAGGATACTGGAGTGGGTTGCCTGGCCCTTCACCAGCGGATCTTCCTGACCCAGGGATCAAACAGCGTCTTTTGTGTCTCCTGCATGGGAGGCAGATTCTTTACCATCTGAGCCACCAGGAATGCACCCCAAACGGCAACAGCTCAGCCGAGAATTAGCGAAGTCCACGAGGGGCATAAAGAGGAGCAGTCAGGGCAGGAACACAGACGTCCTGGGGGTGGGGGTGAGGCGGGGAGCTGCCCTGGAAAGATCAGGGGTGCTCCTGGCCCAGAAGAGCAAAACCGCGTGCGGCCGGTGGCTGTGCGCGGACCTGCACGACCCCGACCACATGGCCCTGCCCCCAGCGGCCCCACGGCCCGCCCATGACGCCATGCCCCGCACCACCACGCCCCCGCCCGACGGGCCAGCCCCAGGTCCACCGCGTGGGCGCCGCCCCACGGCTCTACCCACGGCCCCACCCATGACCCCGCCCATGGCCCACACGGCCCCGCCCACGCCCATGGCCTACACGGCCCCGCCCACGCCCCCTGCTCAGCCCCCGGGCCCAGGACCCGCCCATGGCCCACACGCCCGGCCCCAGCGGGTCTTTGATGCTGCAGGCTCACATCTACTCTCTGGGGGCCACGCTGAAGGCAGCCCTCGACTACGTGCCGGAGCCTGAGCCCCAGCCCAGGCTGAGCCAGGAGCTGGAGGCGCTGCTGGGCCAGATGCAGGCGGAGGACCCCGGGGACCGGCCCGACCTCCAGGTAAGCTCGCAGGCCTGCCCCGCATCACCCCAGGAGATAGCCTGAACCCTGCGCGCCCCCGGCCCGCGCTCGCACACCCAGTAAGCATGCGGGGGCCCCCACCACCGGGTCATCCGGGCTCCTGACTTTTTCACTCTCCACTTCGGCGATGAAGGGTGCACCTTGTAATCGTCACGGGCGGGTTTCCGTAAGCTCCCCCAGCCCCGGCCCGTGACCCCAGAACCTGGAAGGCTTAGCAGGCGGGGGTGGCGGCCGCCCCGGGGCGGCGGCGCGGGCTGAGCACCGGCCCGCCGCAGAGCATCATCGCGCTGTGCGAGGAGAAGATGCCGCCCACAGCGTCCTGCCGCCTGTGCCGGAGCCTGTCGGCCGCCGGGAGGAGAGTGCTCTCCATCGAGTCCTTCGGGGCGTTCCAAGGTAAGCACACCCGCCAGCGGGCCAGCACGCGTGCCCAGGCACTACCGCGCCTGCAGCCGCACACGTCAGCACCAGCGTCCTCACACACCGTGGAAGCACCCACACTTACATGCACGCGTATCCAAGCAGATCACATGTGCCCCCAGCACACACAGAAACATACATGTATGTGCAAACCGGGACACACCTATTTAGACCACTCAGACAGCAGGCACACACACAGCGCACACCCACAGCTCACACACGCACACATACACACACCCAGTCAGAGGTGAGAGGCAGGTCATCTGGGAAGTGGGTGCTCAGGACCCCTTACCTCTGTCCTGCTCTGGGGGCTTTGGGGCCGTGGGCCCAGCGCCGTCCTGTGGCAGCCACCTAGCTCCTGCCACACGCACTGTTGCTGAAGCATCTGGGACTTTCACGGCTCTGGGGTGTACTCTCGAGTGGCAGTTTGAACTAGTGCCAGCGTCTGCTGTGAGCTGTGCTCGAAGCGCGGAGCCCGAGAGGGCCCTGGGGGAGGCAGAGCCTCTGGGGGCGGCAGGGCCCCTCTCCCAGCCAAGCAGCAGCTTTTCCCGCCAGGTCGGCGTTCGTGGCGCTGCAGGGGCAGCGGGCCCGCTGGCGGTTCTAACAGCGGGAGGCTCCGGGGCGGGGGCTGCAGGCCCCCAGGAGTAGGAGGGCAAGCATCTCTAGAGCGGTTCACACAGACGCGTGTGCCGGGAAGGTTTTGCGTCAAGACAAGGCGGGACTGCAGCCAGGTTTAATTTATTCCTTTGGGGAGGATCGCTTGTGTAATTGTAATAGCAAAACGATGTGCTTTTTGGATGAGGTGATTAGACAGGCCTTAGGAAACGTTTCCCCCGAGGGAAGCTCATCCCCGGTGGAGGCGGGGGTGGGGCGCCGGAGCCTCGGAGGCTCATTAGTTAGCCAGGATGGTGCGATTAAGGAGGCAGGCCAGGGCGTCTCTGGACCAGTGGGGTGGGGGGGGGACATGACTGAGCAGCTGAANGGGGGTGGGGGGGCGCGGGGTCCTGCAGCAGTGCGTTCACTGGTGGCCGTGAGCAGGGGAGGCAGGGAGAGGCCCACCCAGGCTACCGCCCTCCGCAGTGACCATGCCCTGCTCTCTGCCAGATGTCAGCGACATCACCTGGAGGGGGCGACTGGCTCCTAGAGGTGCAGGGCCCAAAAGGCAGCTGGCGGACCATTCTGCTGACCCCGAAGCCCTGCCTGCCCTGGAGGGCTGGCCCTCGAGCCCCACCAGAGAAGGCCTGGAGCACCCCGGGACCCCGCCCTCCAAGGCTCTGCTGTCTTCTCCTGTGAAAAATGGAGAGAGCGCGGGTCAGGAGGAGCTGGGCCCCGAGAGGCTGGCCTGCCTCCTCCTGGACGCCCAGCGGCCCGCGGCTGACCAGGACAGAGGCTTCCTGGACAAGAGCCACCTGAGAAAGGTGCGGACGCTCCCCCGGCTCCAGCCTGACGGCCCCGAGTCTGGCGCCCTCTGCCTGTCGCTGACCAGCGTGAAAACCCCGCTGCCTGCATCGGAATTCTCTCCAGACCCCAAGAAGGCCTTTCCAGAGGGGAAACATGGCCTTTCCAGCTTCCAGGCACAGCCTGGATCCAGACTGTGGCCAGAGCGAGAGCTCGAGCTCCGTCGCCAAGGGGACAAGAGGGTGGGCGGCGGCAGCCCCTCGCGGGAAAGCCCCCCGCCTGGTTCCGAGGGCCCTCGAGATGCGGGTGGAGACCCAGGGACTCCGGAGCCTGACAAGGGGACTGCGGACGGAGCCGGGGAGCCGGACAGGGCGGCCGCCGAGCAGGTGGGTGACCGGGTCCGCGCGCCGTGCGGGGCCTGCGCGCTCACGGGCGCCCTCCGAGTGCTGGTCATTCACCCCAAGGAAGGAGGGCAGCTTCAGCTTCACTTCAGCTCAGTTTCCAGGCTTTAAGACAGGGAACCAGGCGCGCCTTTGCTGGGTTAGTTTTCCTCTCAAAGAGGCGCAGGGAGCACCCTTTCCAGGAGGGGGCCCAAGGGCTCTCTCCGCTCCGCTCCGCCAGCCCCGGCGCTCAGGGGCGTCTTTAAGCTAGAAATTAACTAAGAATGTGGGTTGAGTTGCTTACCTGTCAAGCTTGGTTGGAAAGGTGATAGTCGCTCAGGCGTGTCCGACTCTGTGTGACCCCGTGGACTGCAGCCCGCCAGGCTCCTCTGTCCATGGGATTCTCCAGGCTAGAATACTGGAGGGGGTTGCCATGCCCTCCTCCAGGGAATCTTCCTGACCCAGGGATCAAACCCTGGTTTCCTGCGCTGCAGGCGGATCTTCTACCCTGGGGCCTGAGCAGCGCTCTCCTCCCCCTGAGTTCTGAGCAGCCGCCGTGACCGGGGGTGGGGTCTCCCCGGAGGAGGGTGGGGTCTCCCCAAGGAGGTGGGGTCTTCCGGGCGGAGGGCGGGGCCTCCTTGAGGCCGCCTGTGGCGGGTGGGGCGGCGATCTTCCGACCCGGCCTGCGTCCCTTCCGCCGTCATTGCGACCCTACGAACGTAGCCCGCCAGGCTGCTCTGTCCTGGCGCTGTCTCTGCGAGCTGGGAAGGACAGAGAACGCCTGTAGAACCAGCTCCAGGAGGTCTGTGTGCTCTTAGCGTGACCGCGGGTGATCTGAGTGGCCTGCAGCAGCCCTCAGCCCTCTTGTGGGCGGAAGTCTTGGCCCCAGCAAGTCACCCCCCCAAGGTGGATCCCTGCGAGCATCTCGGGACAAAGCCGCCTGGGGGTCTGTGGCCCAGATACGTGTGTATGTGGGGCCGTGCTGTTCCCCACCACCTCTGCTGACCCAAGGCTTCCTGGTGGCTCACATGGTAAGGGTCTGCCTGCAGTGTGGAGACCCGGGTTCGATCCCTGGGTCAGGAAGATCCCCTGGAGAAGGAAACGGCAACCCACTCCAGTATTCTGGCCTGGAAAATCCCATGGACGGAGGAGCCTGGCAGGCTACAGTCCATGGGGTCCCAGAGTCAGACAGGGCTGGGGAACTTCACTGCTGACCCAGAGGTTCAAGGGGAGGGCTGACTGAGTTACATTTTTATTCATATCCTGACAAGTAAAAATATGGTGACTTTAAAATGGAAATCCCTCCTGGAGACCCCAGCACGCACTGTCACGTGCTCAAGGCCCACATGCTGTCCACCCCACCCACACTGTCCCACCGCCCCACCCCACCGTGTCCTCCCACACTAGAGCCAGGCTCTGGGGTGGAAACCTCAGGCCTGAGCCAGGGGCCCCACTCACCTTCAAATGCCCCACAGCTTCACAACAGCCCACATCCCAAGTGGGCGAACTGAGGACTGGGACCACCCTGCAGAGGGTGTCTGGTGTCTGGGGGCAGAGCCCATGGCTGATGGGGAGCCCAGCCACGGTCTCAGCCACCAGCTTTCCCGCCCCAAAGGCCTCCAGTGACTGGGCCCCCACACAGGCCACAGGTCGTCAGGAGTCAGGGACCCAGATCTCTGGAGAGCAGGTCCCGGTTGCAAAGCCGGCTGCTCCAGCCCCAGGTATAGCAGGAGACTTGGGCAGCCCTGGGCCCCTAAACCCAGGCCACTGGCCAGGCACAGCCTGGGTGAGATGGCGTGGGGGAGCCACAGGACCAGGGCGGCTGCACCCTGGCGTGGAGCGGAGTCCGGGAGCGGTGAAGCCACCGCCTCCGGAACCTTCCTGTACGCGCGCGTCTGTGTCCGAGGGTGGCGGCTTGGCCTGGCTGCCCCTGTGGCCCCAGAGCAGAAAACTCCCTCCCAGCTAAAGTCAGTCTTCTGATCCTGGGGCTTTTATGGGGTTGGGGTAGCAAGGAAAGGGGGACACGTAACGTGAAATCAGTCTTAACTGTTTCAAGTGTGCAGGTCGGGGGCAGTAGATACCACCACACCTCTAGAACTTTCTCATCTCCCCAAACCGAAACTCTGCCCGCTGTGAGCATGGGCCCTCCCCGCCCCCAGCCCCGACCCCTCCCATCTGCGTCCCGCCTCTGGCTGTGGCCCTCAGCCTGTGAGGTGTGAGGGGTCAACGTCCCTCTGTGGCTGGCGCGTCATTGACCGGGCTTTATCTGCGTTGTTGCTGCGTCAGAATCCCTTCCTCATTAGGGCTCAGTGACGCCCCTCGAGTGGGTGGACCAATCATCCTTGTCCATCCATCGCCCAAAGGCACTTGGGCTCTCCCACTTCTCTGCTCTTGTGAATCACGCTGTTTTGAACGTGGGTGTGCAGCCACATGGTGAAGACCCCGCTTGTAAGTGGGGCTGCTGGCGCAGACGGTGACTCCACATCTGCTTCTCTGAGGGGCCTCCATTCGGTCTCCACACTGTTGCACGTTTTACGTCTCCGCTGGCCGTGCACAGGGATCTGGACTGTCCACTCGCCCCCAGTACCTGTTGTGCGGATGCCGGGACTCCCCCAGCGTGTCGTGCGGGGGGAGGAGCACACACAGCGTGTTGGAGGCGGTCCTTGCCCTGTAAACCCCTCCCAGGTGCCTGCACCCTGAATGTGACTCCCCCACCCCCAGGGCGTCTCCCTGCAGGACCTCCTGACCAAGCTGGGCCGGCCCTTCAAGGAGTACGAGCTGTGGGCTCTGTCCCACGCATGCCTCAGCACCCTGCGAACGCTCGGCCAGCACCCAGGTGACACCCCCCGCGGGTCCTCCCCCAGCCCGCCCACCCCAGCACGTCTGGCCCAGGACCTGGGGGCTGAGTGGCCTCCCTCGCCCGTGTGCTGTGAGCACAGCCTGGGGCTGGGCGGCCGTATCCACCCTGTGAGCCGGGAGCACCCTGGGGCGTCGGCTCTGGTCTCAGGACCGAGGGGGTCAGGGCGCAGCTTAAAATGTGTGGGCCTTAGAGCGGGGACCCCGCAGTGGAGCCGGAGCTGCGTGGGGGGCTCAGCTCACGCCTCTCAGCAGGGGAGGCGCTGTCCCCTCTGGCTGGTGGGGGTGGTCTTGGATGCTGTGAAGCTCCCCCCTGCCAGGCAGAAAGATGGTCTCTGGCCCCACCATGGCTCTGGCACAGGACAGACGGGGCAGGCGCTGCGGTGTGGCCGCCCCCGGGCCCCATGAGCCTTGGCTGCGGGTACAGAGGGCCGGCCTTGCCCGAGGCCTCTCCCCGGGCAGCACTCAGCGGGCGGGCCCCGTTCTTCTGCCCCCCTCCTCCCGCAGCCCCTGCGCCCCAGCAGCCACCCCGCCCTGCCTGCGGCTCTGCCAGCCCTCGGGGGCCCTGACCCGCGCCTCCCCTGCAGCCTGCCTGTGTCTGGACTCCGTGCTGGTGGCCGAGGATGGGGCCGTGCTTTTCGGGCCGCCTCCTGCCAACGGTGCGTGAACGGGCTCACCTGGGGGCTGCGGCAGCACCCTCGGCCCTGCTGAAGGAGGCTCAGTGGGGTTTGGGGTCTTCTCTCTCAGGCGCTTACAACGCGTTCTTCCTGGCTCCCGAGGTTGCAGAGCAGAAGCTGATGACTGAAAAGGTACCAGGGCTCTTCCACCCTCCCCGCGTCTTCCCACCCCTCCCGGGGCACCCTCTCCCCTGACCTCCCGCACCCCCTGCCCTGACCTCCCGCAGCCCCTTCCTGTGCCCTCCCGAACCCCATCATGGCCTCCCGCACATCTCCCCTGACCTCCCACACCCCCCTCCCCATGGTGCCCACACCTCATCCGAGAGCCTGGTGGGAAAAGGGCAGAGGACGGGCCCGGCGTGAGGACCACTAACCGCCCCGCCAAGCACATGGTTCGTAAAGCGTGAGTGGATGGCAGACAGGTGGGGAGCAGAGGCTGCCCTGGGCCGGAGGGCTGGGGGGGGGCGGGCGGCAGGGAGGCTTGGCCAGGAGCCGTGGTCCTGAGAGCCCAGGGGCGCTTGCCTCACACGTGGAGGATGAAGGGCATCTGCTCAAGCCCAGGGGAGGCCCATACTCTGGAGCCAGAGTGGCAGGACTAGGGGAAGGCAGCCTGCCCCTCCAGGTGCTGGCGGGGACGGCTGAGCAGCCAGCCTCTGACCCCCGACCTCCCGGCAGCGAGAAGTGCCCCTCCCCAGCAGGGCGGTGCCCAAGGAGGCTTCAGGAAGAGCTGGGACTTTGCCATTGTCCACTTTCCCTCCAGTAATCACTAAAAAATGAAATAGTTGTAAGTCTAACAAAGCTTGTACGGACTTGTGTGCTGAAAACTTAAAAGAAGTGACGTTGCAACGCAGTGATCTAAGCTCGCACCTCAAGCACCAAGGAAACGGAGAGCGAAGCAGACCCGAAGCGGAAAGAAGGAAACGGAAGTCGAGAGCAGAAGTCAGGAAGGGAAAACGGAAACAGTAAAGGAAACCCTCAGGAAACGACCGGCTCTTGGAAAAGGCCAGTGAAACTGACAAACTTGCTGGAGCGAAACGTGGAGGGAGGCAAACTACCAACGCCAGGCCCGCAGACCCCGCAGGCGCCGAAAGGGCGGTGGCGCTCCCCAGACGACCCCCACACGCGACCGCTCAGATGGAGGGGCCAGTTCTACAAAAGACATCAGCCACCTCAGCTCACCAGGATGAAGCAGGCCTTGAATAGCCCGGTAACTGTTGAGGTGATTGAATCTGCAAGTTGACACTCTCTGAATCTCCAGGCCCCGGCGGTTTTCCCTGGGACCTCTGCTGAGCATGTAAAGAGGGACTAATGCCAGGCCCACACCGTCTGTTCCAAGCACAGAAGTGAACACTTCCCAAACCATTTTATCAAAGCTGTTATTACCCTGATGCCCAAACCAAAGATACTGCAACAAATACGCCTATAGGTCAGTATTCCTCATGAGTATAAAGGCAAAAACCCTTAACAAAACATATGCAGACAGAATTCACTGATGTGTGAAAACAGTTATACACCATAACCAGGTAGGGGTTATTCCATGGATGTAAGTTCAGGGACATATGGTTCAGTATTTGGAAACCAATCAGTGTAGTCCAACATGCTAACCAGCTAAAGAAGAAAAGTCCCATGATCACATTAATTGATGCATAAAAAGCATTTGGCAAAATTTAACGTCCATTTATTTAAAAAAAAAAACAAAAGGAATAGAAGAAACTTCCTCAAAGAGCATCTCCCAAAAGAACCATACAGGTAGCACCATGCTTGCTGGGAAGGCTACAGTCCCGAACAAAGCGAGGACGCCCCTGACGCCGCCGCAGTCAGCGTGCACTGGGGGTTCCGGCCACAGCGACGCAAGAAGAGCGTGGGTCCAGGAAGGACGAGGCCGCACGGTCTGCAGATGGCGAGACTGTGCGGTAGGAAACGCAAAGGCATTCCAAAGAGTCTACAAAAAGAGAGGAAAAGCCTCCCAGAACTTAGAAGTGAGTTCCGAAAGGTCACAGCATATAAGATAAACATCAAAACTCAATTGTCCTATTTCTGTGTACTAGCAATTATCAGTGGACACTAAAATTAACAACATCATACATTTATAATCACTCAAAAAAGTGAAATACTTAGATGTAAATCAAACAGAGAATGTACAGACTCTGTATGCTGAAGGCCACAAAATGCTGATTAAAAAAAGAGAATTTGGGGACGGAGGCTGGGCGGAGCTGCTAGACTTGCACTAGAAGCTCTGCCCTTAAATTTCTCCTTAGAAGGAAAATGGGAAAATCGAACTTTTCATCAGAACTTAAAACTGGCGAAAGGACGTTTACTCCGTGTGTGGAAGGCTGACTCAACAGCTGGAAATCTGTGTGCCGCATCACATGAACTAAAGGAGAGAAGGCAGCTGTTTCTATCGGGAGACACTAAGCTTCTGACAGAATCCAACACTCACTCATAACAGAAATTCCCAGCAAACCTGGAACAGAAGGACATTTCCTCAACTTGATGAAGAACACCTACAATAACAGATAATTGACACTGAGAAGCGGACGATCTGCCCTTAAGACGGGGAAAAGGGCAAGGACGCCCCTTCTCGGCATTCCTCTTCAGTATGGTGCGCTGATTTTAGCCTTTCTACTGAGCATGTGGCGGTAACTCATCGTTTCCGCTAGCGTTCCCCAAATGCCATATGAAGTAGAGCGTCTTTCGCGTGTGCACGGCCGTGTACGTCTACACACGTGTACACACGTGCAGATCTGTGCTAGCTCAGGTAATGCAGCAACAGGACAAGAAAAGGGAATGTGTGCTGACTGGGAAAGAAGAAGACTCTCTTTGTTTACAGCGAGATGACTGAAATGTCAGGAAGTCCCAAAGAATTAACAGGAATCTGGAGCAGAGCAGTTGCAGGAAGACTGCAGGCAGAAGAGGGATGATGCAAATGTCACTCGCTTTCCTGTTTATCAGCAACGAACAATTAGGATTTGAAACTTAAAAAACAATACCATCTATGGTAGCACCAAAAAATCACTTATGTGTAAATATAACAAGATGTGTGTGAGACTACTCGTAAAGACCTTGCCTGCCGACGCAGGAGGCGTACAAGACACGGGTTCAGTCGCTGAGTGGGGAAAAGCCCTGGAGGAGGGCCTGGCAGCCACTCCAGTGTTCTCACCTAGAGAATCCCATGGACAGGAGCCTGGCGGGCTCAGACCATGGGATCGCAAAGAGTCAGACACGACTGACGTGGCTTAGTATGCACGCATGCGTATAAGACACGTATAAGGAGAACTAACTAAACTAATACGAAAGAAACCAAAAAGCTAAAAAAAAATGGGAAGGTAGTCCCTGTTCATAGATTGAAAGACTCAGTGTAAGTACTGTGTCACTTCTTCACAATTTGATCTATAGATTCAGTGCAATTCCAGTGAAAATTCCAGCAAGTTATTTTGTGGCTTCTGATGAACCAATTCTAAGGTTTATGTGAAAAGGCAGGAGACTCAGAATATCAGACACAATATTGAAGAACAAAGTCAGAGGCCTGGCGCTACGCAGTTCTAAAACTGACTGTAAGCGACAGTAATCAAGTGTGGTTTTGGCAAAAGGAAAGGCAAATAATAGTGGAACAAATAAAAGGAACAGGACTGCCCAGAAACACCCACACAAACACAGTCAACGGGTCTTCGGCAAAGCAGCAAAGGCAATCCTGGGAGAAGTGATGGTCTTCTCAACAGGCGGTGCTAGGACAACAGGACATCTGCATGTAAAAGAATCCTCACACAGACCTTGCACTTTTCATAAAAATTAACTCAAAATGGACGATAGGCCTCAGAGCTATAAAACTTCTAGAAGATAATGTAGGAGAAAATCTAGACAAAACTTTGGACAAAATCTAGGCAAAAATTATGTACAAAGCCGAAAGCATGATCTATGAAAGAAACAAGAGGTGTTAGACTTCATTAAAAGTAGAAGATGCAGCTAGGAGAATGAGGAGTCAGGCCACAGACGGGAGCAAAACCCATACCTGACAAAGGACTTGTATTCCAAATAGGCCAAGAACTCTTAAAAGTCTACAACAGAGTGCCTGAAGAACTATGGATGGAGGTTCGTAAAACTGTGCAGAAGGCAGCGATCCAAACCATCCCCAAGAAAAAGAAATGCGAAAAGGCTAAATGGTTGTCTGAGGAGGCCTTACAAATAGCTGAGAAAAGAGAGACGCGAAAGGCAAAGGCGACAAGGAAAGATATATGCATCTGAGTGCAGAGTTCCAGAGAACAGCAAGGAGAGAGACGAAGGCCTTCCTCAACGATCAGCGCAAAGAAATAGAGGAAAACAATAGAATGGGAAAGGCTAGAGATCTCTTCAAGAAAATCAGAGATACCAAGGGAATACTTCATGCACAGATGGGCTCAATAAAGGACAGAAACGGCGTGGCCTAACAGAAGCAGAGGACACTAAGAGGTGGCGAGGATACACGGAAGACCTGTACAAAGGTGGGGTTAATGACCCAGATAACCATGACAGTGTGATCGCTCACTAGACTCAGACATTGTGGAGCGCAACGTCAAGTGGGCCTAAGGAAGCATCACCACAAACAAAGCTGTGGAGGCGACGGAATTCCAGTGGAGCTCTTTCAAATCCTGAAAGACGATGCTGTTAAAGTGCTGCACTCAATATGCCAGCAAATTTAGAAAACTCAGCAGTGGCCACAGGACTGGAAAAGATCAGTTTTCATTCCAGTCCCAAAGAAGGGCAATACCAAAGAATGCTCAAACTACCACACAATTGCACTCATCTCACATTTCTAGCAAGGACATGCTCAAAATCTCCAAGCTAGGCTTCAACAGCCTGTGAACCAAGAACGTCCAAATGTACAAGCTGGATTTAGAAAAGGCAGAGGAACCAGAGATCAAATCGCCAAAATCCATTGGATCACCGAAAAAGCAAGAGAGTTCCAGAAAAACATCTACTTCTGCTTCACTGACTATGCTAATGCCTTTGATTATGTGACTATAGATCACAACAAACCATGGAAAATTCTTAAAAGAGATGGGGATACCAGACCACCTCACCTGCTTCTTGGGAAACCTGTATAGGGGTCAAGAAGCAACAGTTAGAACTTGACATGGAACAACAGACTGGCTCAAAATTGGGAAAGGAGTACATCAAGGCTGTATATTGTCACAATAATTTTGAACAGACACCTCACCAAAGAAGATACCGTATGGCAAGTAAGCACATGAAAGATGTCCCACTCCGTCAAGCCCTCGGGATGCAAAGTAGAGCAGTGAGTTCCCACCACACACTCAGCAGACAGGCTAAAATCAAACACTGGCAGCAGCAACAGCAGAGGCCGGCAAGGGTGAGGCGCAGTGGGAACTCCCATCCACTGCTGCGGGGACCCAGACAACCCGGACGCTTTTCTTAGAGGAACGAAGCTTGTGTTCGCGTGAAGTCCTGCACACGATTGTTCACAGCTTTGCTGGCCACAGCCCCAGCCTGGAGGTCTTTCGGCTCAGATGTCTTCAGCGGGCGCAGGGCAGCCCACAGGGCTGCAGCCCGCAGGGCAGCAGTGATGGAGCCGAGAGAGAAACGTCAGCCCTGAAGGCTGCGTATCGTGAGACCCATTCAGGTGAAATGACGAAATGAGTTGTGGCCAGCAACTAAGGCAGAGGGGACAGGTCGGACCAGGGGCCTGGCTGTGGCACTGTGCCCAGCCTTGCAGGCCGTCCCCGCCGGGGCTGGGGGAGGGCACCTGGGCCCCCGGGTCATCCCCTGCAGCTGTGCGAGTCTACAGTCACTTCAGCATTAGAAGAAGGGTGATAAATACTCAGAACTAACAACTTCCTACTGACCTGAGCTGAATTAGGGACTAAAGAGCCTCTTGAGGAGAGTGAGGAGGAGTGGGAAAGCTGGCTTAACACTCAACATCGCAAACACTGGCATCAGGGCACCCGGTCCATAACAGATGGAAAAGGGGACGAAGTGACAGGCTCTATTTTGGGGGGCTCCAAAATCACTGCAGACAGTGACGGCAGCCATGAATTTAAAAGATGCTTGCTCCTTGGAAGAAAAGCTATGACCAACCTAGACAGCATATTGAAAAGCAGAGACATTACTTTGCCAACAAAGGTCCATCTCGTCAAAGCTATGGTTTTTCCAGTGGTCATGTATGGATGTGAGAGTTGGACTATAAAGAAAGCTGAGCACTGAAGAACTGATGCTTTTGAACTGTGGTGTTGGAGAAGACTCTTGAGAGTCCCTTGGACTGCAAGGAGATCCAACCAGTCCGTTCTAAAGGAAGTCAACTCTGAATATTCATAGGAAGGACTAATGTTGAAGCTGAAACTCCAATACTTTGGCCACCTGATGCCAAGAGCTGACTCATTGGAAAAGACCCTGATGCTGGGAAAGATTGAGGGCAGGAGGAGAAGGGGACGACAGAGGATGGGATGGTTGGATGGCATCACTGACTTGATGGACATGAGTCTGAGTGAACTCCGGGAGCTGGTGATGGACAGGGAGGGCTGGCGTGCTGTGGTTCACGGGGTCGCAAAGATTCGGACGCGACTGAGCGACTGGACGGCTGTGTCTGTGCTCCCGGGCGGGAGCCCCGTAGGAAGGGCCCCCCGTGTCCCCCACCCCCTGGCTCCACTGCACCGACAGCCGGGACCTGGCCACGTACGAGTCTTCACACCGTGGTAATCCAGCAGCGCTGAGCTCAGGGCTTGATTCCTCGCCTCGTCAGTTGGCTAGACTTAATGACGGCTGTGGTGGACGAATATGACAAGATTGAACCAAAGAGTGCGTCAGGTCTGGGAACGACCCTGCGGGCTTCGGCCACAGTCACCTGACTTGGCACAGAAGTGCGCTGTGTCTCTGGTTTCGCTTTCACTTTTTGAGAAAAACAAAGGTATTGGCCCCATGCAGGTCGGAAGCTCGTGTTGGTCACAGGTCGGCTGCAGATACGAGAGTCAGATAAAAATCAGGGGGAGCCCTCAGGGAGAAGCGGCCGACTGCACAAGCTTGCAGGAAGGAACGTCGGCCCTTCCGTGACACTCTCAAGTGCGTGTGACATGCCCCTTGTGTCAGCACACCCTAGAGCAGACCTCTGTGGGCACCGGGAGGACGTGTTTCTGTTCAGGGAGCCTGTTGTCAGCATTTAGCAGCACGATAGGATTCTGGGGGACTCCGGGCCTCCAGCCCCCGCGGGGCCCCCTTCCCCTCGTGGAGAGCAAGCTGGAAGGTGTGACCGGGGCCCAGGTCCTCCTGCTCACGCTGAGGCTCTGACGCCTGTGGGTACTAGTCAGGGCCCCAGGCCAGAGCCTGGCGTGCAGCTCAGGGTCTGTGGTGGGGCCTCCAGGCTCTGAGGACGCCCCCCACTCAGGGGCAGTTCTGAGCCCGCAGCCCACCCCTCTCCCCACCCAGGCCTCTGTATACTGTGTGGCCGCGGTCCTATGGACGGCCGCCAAGTTCAGTGTCCCCCGAGACCGCAAGCTGGCCCTGCCACGCAGGCTCAAGATGCTCCTCCTGCACATGGCCAGACGCAGCGCCCAGGAGCGGCCTTCTGCCGCGGAGGCCATCGAGGTACCTGCACCGTGGGGGCCAGGCAGGCTCTCGTCTCTGGGGGAGTCGGGGTCGGACGGGGAGCACGCGGGTTCATTCGTGGATGGGCGGCCAGGGGCCTCTGCTGCTCATCTCACGACCTTCCCCCAGCCTGTCCTGGTCTCCAGTGCGTCCACCAGCCGGGTGGATGGGCGTAGCCTGGGCCCGAGCACGGACCCCCACATGCCCAACTTCCCCATACGCCTCCACGGGTCCGCCAGGCCGGGTGTAGCCCCTCGATCCGTGGCGTCCCAGCTGACCACGGCCAGGACAGCCAGGGACTCTGAATTGCAGCCCAGCCCCCAGGTTCTCCCCACAAAGGGGTACTGTGGGGTCCTCCTGCCGAGAAGCCCCCAGGCCTCCGGCTTCGCTCTGGGACTGCACAGCGTGGCCGTGTGCTGGACGCTGGGCTTTGCTTGCTTTCAGGCCTGCAGTGGTTACCTCCTGCAGCGGGGCATGGACAGCCGCAAGGTCCTGGCCCACCTGAGGGCACTGACCTGCCAGGTGAGCTGGGCGCGGCAGACTCCGCAGACCCTCTGTGCTACCCCGGGCCGTGGGGGGAGGCTCCTGCTCTTCCTGCTCAAGGAGGAGGAGACCCTGGGTCAGGGCAGCAGGTCATTCCCCATCCGCTGGCCTGACTGTGCTGTCGTGGGGCCAGGCCCCCGCCTTGGTCTCTGCTGAACCCCTGGCACGTCCTGGGGGTCGCAGAGTGACCCTCAGCTTCCGGGCGTGCTGACCAGGCGGGGCCGAGTCAGGTGGCGACACCGGCCCTTGCATGTGACATGCACTCGCTGCCTTCGTCCACTTGAGGCCTGGCTGCCCCAGGCCTGACCGGCCCCACCCCAGGAGCCAGCGGCGCCCGCTGCTCCCGGAACCCCATGTGCCCCCGGGGCTCCTGCTCCAGAGAGGCAGAAGCCAGGCCCGTTGGCGCTGGGGGTTCAGGCTGCAGAGGCCATGCCTCCGGGGCCTCACGTTCATCCTGCGGAGCTGGCCACGTCCTTCTGCCCCAGGTTCACCAGGAAGAGGAGACCGTTGGTCTGCAGCGCGCTTTCTCGGTTGAGCTGGACCCCAGCCTGGCAGCCACACCCAGGCCTAACTCAGGTGGGCCTCGGAACTAGCCCTCCCTGCCTCCCCTGCCCTGGGCCCGTCATTGCCCCTGCCTCCAGGAGTCCAGCCCCGCGTGGACGCTGGATGTGGCCAAGGACCCCAGAGAGCGTGTCCAGAGCTGGTCCCCAGCCGCCCTGCGTCACGCCCCCGGCTCCCCTGACCCTGCACTCAGGCCTCCCTGTGTCCAGCGGCCAGAGCGGGCGACTTGCGCTGCCTCGCGGCCCACGTCTCCCAGTGCACCCCGCCAGCACACGGCCCACAGAGCCTCCCATCTGCAGCCGGGCCACTGGCCTGTTCAGCCTTCCAGCCACTCAGCCGAGTGCTGCGCCCTCCCTGCCAGCTCGGGGCAGCCCGGGACGCACCCCCCTCAGCCTCTCTCCGTGGACTCTCCCTCGCCGCGGCCCTGGGCTTGCTGGGCCCGTCCAGGCAGCGCCCATGAAGGCCGGCACTCCCTACGGCCGGCCCCCATGAAGGCAGCGCCCACTAAGGCCCGCACTCCCGACAGCCGGCCCCCTCGAAGGCCCTCGCCCACCCCGGTCACCCCGTGTTTGTCCCCAGACCTCATGTGGATTGCTGGCGACAGCAGGCTTGTGGCCGCGCAGGGGGCCGTGCTGCTCCCAGAGGCGCTCGGCTCTGCGGACGCTCCCTGCAGGCCCGTGCTTACTGCAGGGGCAGGTGTCGCCAGGTGAGTGCCGCTCCTGGGGGCTGGCGGGGTCCCAGGCGCCCCCTGAGCGTCGTCTGCTCCACTCACAGGGACGGGCCCGCCCTGACCTCAGGGCCAGCGGAGAGCCCCGAAGCCACAGGAGGCCAGCTGGACCCACAGGGCGCTGGGAAGCAGGCCGTCACGGCCCCTAGCCCAGAGACAGCTGCGCAGCTGGCGCCCAGCCCCCCAGGGCCCCTCGGGGAGTCAGCACCAAGAGGCGCAGCCCACGGGTGCCCGTGGACCCCCGCCAGCCCACCAGAGGGGCCGTCAACGCCAACACCACAATCTCCGGCCCCACCCCCGCCCTTGGAGACCCAGGAGTCCCCCGAGGATGCAGGGGCAGAGGAGCCCATCCCCACTCGAGCACCCGCTGGGCTCCGGGCCCCCACAGTGCCCCCTGGTCCTCGCCCCCCAGCTGAGGCGCCTAAAAGCAGGACCACCCAGGAGGCAGGCCGGGAGCCTGAGAGCCCCCCGTTAGCTGCACAGGGCCCCTCCCCGGCCACAGGGAATCCGGACAGCCCTGGGGCCACCCCAGGAGGCCAGCCCGAGGCGCCCCCGCCAGCAGACCGCAAGCTCTGTCCGTCCAGCGTGGACGCCCCGCCCCTCCCGGAGGGGGCGGCCCGCCCGTCGCTGCAGGAGGCCACGCGCCTCATCCAGGAGGAGTTCGCCTTCGACGGCTACCTGGACCGTGGGCTGGAGGCTCTGATCATGGGTACCGAGGGTCACAGGGCCCAGGAGCAGGGGCGGGCACGCGGGTGGGGGGACCACCACGGAGCCCGCCGCCGCGACGCGGCCCAGCACGGGCGGAGCAGGAGGAGGGTCCCCGCGAGCCCGGGAGGGAAGACCGCGCGCCGCCTCCTGACTCTTGCCTCCGCCAACTCAGGGGAGTACATTTACGCCCTGAAAGACCTCACCTACGCCACGTTCTGCGGCGCCATATCGGAGAAGTTCTGCGACCTCTACTGGGGCGAGAGGCTGCTGCAGAGCCTCTTCACCGTGGTGAACGGCCGGACGCCGCCTTCCGGGAGGTAAGACCTCTCCCGGCGCGGACCCCGGCTCCTCCGCCCGGGCCCTACCCCCGCCCGCCCCGGGGCTCGCCTCCGGCCCGAGTCCAGCTGGGCGCCCTCCCCAGAGCAGCCACCAGGGCCCCCCTTCTGGCGCAGCCGCTCCCCCGGCGGGAAGGGGGCGCCTCCCCTCCCTGGGCCGGCCCGTGGGGCGTGGGCCAGTGCCCCTGCAGACACGTCCCCCCGCCCAGCTGCCCAGCTCCCTCCTGGGTCTGAGGTGAGGTGGCAGCTGCAGGAGTCAGGGCTGGGGGGCTCCTGGGGGCTCCCCTCCCCAGTGCTCCTGGGCCCCACCCTTCACAGGAGAGGCCCGGTGACGGTGGCCCAACCCCTCCTGGGGGGCTGCAGAGGGCGATGTGGGCGGGGGACCTGGCAGGCTTGTGCCTGGGAGGGCCGGGCACATTGACTCCCAGGCCAGCCCAAGCCCCGTCTCAGCCCCAGTCCTCCCGGGCCCCCAGCACCCCACACTGAGGGCCACACACACCTGCCTTCCACCCCAGCCGAGCCCTGTTTTCACAGCACTGCGGGAGGGGCCTCGAGGGGAGACAGGTGCCCAGAAGCTTCTCTGTCCAAGGGCCCGTGTCCACCATGCTTGCAGCCAGGCTGTCCCAGAGGTGCAGGCAGGGCCTCCGTCCCGAGGCCCCCACCTTCCACCCGGGGGCACCTCTGGTCAGACCGGGGGAATCCCGGGGGCTCCTGCAGGGTCCTCCGTTCTGATGACGGTGCTTCCGAAGAGACTGGGTCGCAGCCCGAAGGCAGCAGGACCTGCGCTCGGAACAGCTGCTCGCCGTCCAGCAGGAGGGCCTCGCGCCTCGGGCCGGGCGAGACAGGGCTCTGGGGTGAGACCCTCCTCCAGGGGCTCTGTTCTGTGGGGGAGGGTGGGCGGAGTCTCCCCAGGCCCTCAGCGTGGCGTCCTTGCTGGACACGAGCCGTTTAAGACCTCGAGGTCCTTCCTGCAGCTGGAGCCCCAGGCTCCTGATGACTCCCCACAGCCCGTCTGACGGGTCCCAGCCCTAGGGGCCGGGCAGCGCGGCTGTGCTCACGCGCAGGACGGCCCCCGGACCGCACGCACGCTCGGGCACCGTGCGCCAGTGGAGGTGCCCAAGAACAGCCCGCTGCTCGCGGGGACCCCGGGTTCCCAGGTCCCTCTGCCTCCTCTGAGAACAGGCCCAGGTTCACTGGGATCTCCGCCCTGACTCCACCCCGCACGGCGGCCCACTCGGAAGGGGACCCCGAGGACCCTCCCAGGCCTTCCTCGGGACCTGACGCTTCCCCCAACAGTCAGGGCTGGACTGTCTCCTGGAACCCAGGTCATCACGTGTGACCCTCTCCTCTGTCCAGGGAAGGAGAAGCCGGGTGTGGACTCAGATGAGCTCTCTCGGGGCAACTTCGAAGTGGGGTTCCGGCCTCAGCAGTCCGTCAAAGCCGGGAGGGAGCGGCAGCCGGA
Source organism: Redunca redunca (assembly GCA_006410935.1). Taxonomy (NCBI): domain Eukaryota; kingdom Metazoa; phylum Chordata; class Mammalia; order Artiodactyla; family Bovidae; genus Redunca; species Redunca redunca. The sequence goes on along the minus strand of SJYQ01003579.1, from coordinate 18,419 downwards.
GGTCCAGCCGCAGGGCGAAGGCCTGGCCAGGGGTGCCGAGGCCGAGTCCCGGCCCCCGCAGCCCCCCGAGCGGGGCCTGGCGGTGAGCCCCGCCCCGCCAGGCGCGCTGAGCTGCAGCCCCGGCTGGTGCAGTGCCTTCTACGAGGCCGACTGCTTCGGCGCCGAAGTACACAACTACGTTCAGGAGCTGGCCGGGCAGAAGGCCCCCGGGGACCCCGTGGCCGCCGCCCAGAGTCCGGTGAGCCC
>SJYQ01003579.1:0-16948 GCA_006410935.1 Redunca redunca | reverse complement strand
CCAGGCCCCGCCCCTGCCGCCGCGGGTGGACGTGGAGAGCCCCGCCCCCGAGCCCCAGCCCTGAGACGGGGTGCTGCGTGCCCTCTGTCCTCGTCCCTGGCAGGAGCTGTTTCAGAAGTGCCACCCCGTCCACTTCTTAAACTCGCGGGCCCTGGGCGTCACGGACAAGAGTGCAGCGGTTCCCAAGTGAGTGTCGCGGAGCCGGGGGCGCTGCGGTGGCCGAGGGGCTTGAGGGCTCCACCCGGCTATTTCCACCGGGAGGAAATGCTTTTCCAGACACTCTGGCTGATGGGCAATGCCCTGGGGTTCCGGGCTGGGCACCACCACCCTCCTCAGGGTCCCAAGCACTGCCGTGTCCTGGCCAGGACATGCTGGACCGGTGCCTGCCTCTCTCGTAGGGTCGGCTCTTCTGAGTCTCTGTCAGGCAAAACCTGCAGCTTGTTTCTGCCCAACTACGTCCAGGACAAATACCTGTTACAGCTTTTAAGAAGCGCAGATGACGTCAGCACCTGGGTGGCCGCGGAGATCGTGACCAGCCACACCTCCAAGGTCGGTGCCCAAGGCTCCGGCCCCAGCACAGGGTTGGGGGTGCCAGCGGCAAGGGCACCTCCCTGGGCGAGCCCCTCTGCTGGGGGTGCACGGAGGCGTCCCAAGCTGAAGCTCCTGGAGCAGGCGAGCATGAGGGGCACTCAAGGCAGGGCCCCCGCAGTTCCCCGGCCTCCACCCCAACCAGTGACGAAGCCCCAAGGCCCCCCAACACACGCGGAGTTCCCCACAGTCAGCCAAATTCAGACTTAAATTGAAGAAAGTAGGGAAAACCACTAGACCATTCAGGTACGACCTCAATCAAATCCCTTATGATCATACAGTGGAAGTGAGAAACAGATTTAAGGGCCGAGATCTGAGAGACAGGGTGCCTGATGAACTGTGGACCAAGGTTCGTGACGTTGTACAGGAGGCAGTGATCAAAATTATCCTCAAGAAAAAGAAGTGCAAAATGGCTGTCTGAGGAGACCTTACAAATAGCTATGAAAAGAAGAGAAGCGAAAAGCAAAGGAGAAAAGGAAAGATATACCCATCTGAATGCAGAGTTCCAAAGAACAGCAAGAAGAGAGAAGAAGGCCTTCCTCAAGGATCGGTGCAAAGAAACAGAGGAAAACAACGGAATGGGAAAGACTAGAGAGCTCTTCAAGAAAATTAGAGATACCAGGGGAACATTTCATGCAAAGATGGGCTCGATAAAGGAGAGAAATGGTATGGACCTAACAGAAGCAGAAGATATTAAGAAGAGATGGCAAGAATACACAAAACTACACACACACACAAAGATCTTCACAACCCGGATAATCACGATGGTGTGATCACTCACCTAGAGCCAGACATCCTGGAATGTGAAGTCAAGTGGGCCTTAGGAAGCATCACTATGAACAAAGCTAGTGGAGGTGATGGAATTCCAGTTGAGCTATATCAAATCCTAAAAGATGATGCTGTGAAAGTGCTGCAGTCAATATGTCAGCAAATTTGGAAAACTCAGCAGTGGCCACAGGACTGGAAAAGGTCACTGTTCATTCCAATCTTGAAGGCAATGCCAGAGAATGCTCAAACTACCACACAATTGCACTCATCACACACTAGCAAAGGAGTGCTCAAAATTCTCCAAGCCGGCCTTCAACAATATGTGAACTGTGAACTTCCTGATGTTCAAGCTGATTTTAGAAAAGGCAGAAGAACCAGAGATCAAATTCTAACATCCAGTGAATCATCAAAAATGCAAGAGAGTTCCAGAAAAACATCTATTTCTGCTTTACTGACTATGCCAAAGCCTTTGACTGTGTGGATCACAATAAACTGTGGAAAATTCTGAAAGAATTGGGAATACCAGACCACCTCACCTGCCTCTTGAGAAACCTGTATGCAGGTCAGGAAGCAACAGTTAGAACTGGTCATAGAACAACAAACTGGTTCCAAATAGGGAAAGGAGTAACGTCAAGGCTGTATATTGTCACCCTGCTTATTTAACTTATATGCAGAGTACATGATGAGAAATGCTGGGCTGGAGGAAGCACGAGCTGGAATCCAGATTGCCAGGAGAAATATCAATAACCTCAGATATGCAGATGATACCACCCTTATGGCAGAAAGTGAAGAGGACCTAAAGAGCCTCTTGATGAAAGTGAAAGAGGAGAGTGAAAAAGTTGGCTTGAAGCTCAACATTCAGAAAACTAAGATCAGGGCATCCGCTCCCATCACTTCATGGGAAATAAATGGGGAAACAGTGTCAGACTTTATTTTTGGGCTCCAAAATCACTGCAGATGGTGATTGCAGCCATGAAATTAAAAGACACTTACTCCTCAGAAGGAAAGTTATCACCAACCTAGATAGCATATTCAAAAGCAGAGACATTACTTTGTCAACAAAGGTCCGTCTAGTCAAGGCTGTGGTTTCTCCAGCAGTCATGTATGGATGTGAGAGTTGGACTCTAAAGAAAGCTGAGCGCTGAAGAATTGATGCTTTTGAACTGTGGTGTTGGAGAAGACTCTTAGATCCAACCGGTCCATCCTGCAGATCAGTCCTGGGTGTTCACTGGAAAGACTGATGCTGAAGCTGAAACCCTCATTGGCCACCTGATGCAAAGAGCTGACTCACTGGAAAAGACCCTGATGCTGGAAGGGATTGGGGGCAGGAGGAGAAGGGGACGACAGAAGATCAGATGGCTGGATGGCACCACCGACTCGATGGATGGGAGTTTGTGCAAGCTTCAGGAGTTGGTGATGGACAGGGAGGCCTGGCGTGCTGTGGTCCATGGGGCTGCAGAGGACACGACTGAGCGACTGAGCTGAGCTGAGCAAGAGCCCTCAGAGGTGGCAGCACATCGCGTTCAGGTCCCGTCCCTGGGGACGTGGGGGCACAGAGGCGCAGAGAAAGGGGAGCAGTGTGGCGCATCTGACAGCTGGAGCCGCTCGGCCGCGTCCGCCTCTCTGCGACCCCAGGGGCTGCTCAGTCCATGGAATCCTCCAGGCCAGAACACTGGAGTGGGCAGCCTTTCCCTTCTCCGGGGGATCTTTCCAACCCAGGAACTGAGCCCAGGTCTCCTGCATCACCGGCAGATTCTCCACCCGCAGAGCCACCAGGCAAGCCCTTGTTTCAGATGAGTAACAGCAGGAACAAGGAGATGAGGCCTCTGGCTTCAGCAGTGGGTGCAGAAGTCACAGAACACAGCAGCTGAGATGAGGAGGCCACCCCGTGTCCACCAGCGGCGAACGGACCAGCCACGCAGCCCACCGCTCACGCCGGAGTGTGTCACTCAGCCCCACGTGGGGACAGCCGGGGACACAGGCCACGGTGCTGAGCCTGGTGGTGGGGAGAGAGGCCGGCCACCCGAGGAGACCGCCACAAGACCCCAGCATCCGAGGCCGGCCCCCGTGTGGGGCAGCTCTGCCTGCAGTGGCTGGGGGCTCCTGCTTTGCGTCTGTTCAGACCTTCGAAGAAAAAGACGTCAACGGGAGAAGCAGGCGTGTAACTGTTCTCACGCCAGGCAGGGGGCGGCCACGTGCTGAGTGAGTCCGGGGCCATCCTGGGACCCAGGCGCCAGCCAAGCGCAGCAGCAGGGTGTGTGATGGGGTCGCAGGTGGTGTCCCCCCCGGAAGGATGGCGCTGGCCGTGGCGACGGCCCGCAGGGTGCGGCTGAAATGAGGGTCAGCTGAACCCTCCAGAATCTTCCAAGTCACCGCAATCGTTTGAAATCAAGCACTGACTGAGGGGCCGTGCACTGTGCCATGGGCAAAGACTCCCTCGGGGGTGGGGGGCGGTGCTGGGGGTTCCCAGCTGACCCAGCGCTCTGCCCTGCGGACCAGCGACCCCGTGGAAGCAGGCACCACAACCCCATCCCGCCGGCCGGGCAGAGGAGACGCTGCCGTCGCTCCCTGTGGGCCCTCCTCCCCACTCCCAGGTGTGCCCTGCTGCCCCCGCCTGTCCTGAGCTGAGGTTTGTCCATGGGACAGTGAGCACCTGGCCTGCCTCTGCCTGTCCCTGTGGGCCGCCTGCTCCGCCCACCCCGACGCCGACCCTGCCCCGCGCCCCTCAGAGCTCAGGATGTGAGTGTCTCGTTCTCCGGTTTCAGCTGCAGGTGACCCTGCTCTCCAAGTTTCTGCTGATCGCGAAGTCTTGCTACGAGCGGAGGAACTTCGCCACGGCCATGCAGATTCTGGGCGGCCTGGAGCACGCGGCCGTGCGCCAGTGTGCGGTGGGTCCCCCACACGGCCGGGCAGGGGGCCCCGCGGGGCCGGCGTTTCACCCGCGCTTTTACTCTAGGCCTGGAGAATTCTGCCTGCGAAGACAGCGGAGGTGATGGAGGAGCTGAAAGCTGTGGAGGTACGGGTGCGCGTGAGCCTGGAGCTCGCGTCCCTGCAGGGGCGGCGGGTGGCGGGCGGCGGGACGGGCAGAGGCCGGGGCGCTCCCGGAGCCCTGCCTGCCGACCGTGCCTCACGGGTCTGACTCCCGCTGGGGGTGCGGGTGTCCAAGCCCACTGCCTCCTGGCTGCCCCTCGAGAGAGAGACGGTCGGTGAGGACTCAGCCTCTGGCTGACAGGCTGAGGCGCCAGGGGCAGCCTGTGTCCAGCCCAGGCCAGCTCTGCCAGGGGGAGGGCTCCCGTGTGTCATCGGCTGACAGCAGCCAGGGGCCTGCCGCTGGCCAGCCGGCGCGGTCTCGTTAGGGTGGGGGCCTCTCAGCGTGCTTCTAGAACCAGCACCTCAGCAGCAGGAAGCGCATGTCTTTCTGGGGGGGTCAGTGTTCCTCCTGTGCCCACACACTGCAGAGCCCGGACCCCCCGCCCGGGAGCCAAGGGGCATTTTGAATTGGATGGCAAATTGGGGTGTGGTGCCCCATGCACCAAATGGCACTGGCCAGTCCTGCTGGGCACCAGGGATGCCCCCTCGCCCCCGCTCACCCCACGCCCGTCTGGGTCCCAGGTCTTCCTGAAGAGCGACAGCCTGTGTCTGATGGAAGGACGGCGCCTCAGGGCCCAGCCCACCCTGCCCTCAGCCCACCTGCTGGCCATGCACATACAGCAGCTGGAGACGGGAGGCTTCACCATGACCAACGGGGCCCACAGGTGGAGCAAGCTCAGGTGAGGGGCCCACAGGTGAGCCGGCCAGGTGAGGGGACCACAGGTGAGCTGGCAAGCAGGTGAGGGGACCACAGGTGAGCAAGCAGGTGAGGGGCCCACAGGTGAGCAAACAGGTGAGGGGCCCACAGGTGAGCAAACAGGTGAGGGGCCCACAGGTGAGCAAGCAGGTGAGGGGCCCACAGGTGGAGCAAGCTCAGGTGAGGGGCCTACAGGTAAGCAAGCAGGTGAGGGGCCTACAGGTGAGGGGTCTCCCTATCCCTCCTATTCCTCTGAAGCCTGGACCAGATGCCCCCACCTAGCCCTCACCCTGGCCCAGGCTGCCACACGCCCCTCCAGGTGACCCCCAGCTGCCTCCTTCTCCACAAGTACAGGGTAAACATTTCCCACACTGCTGGCATCCATGGCCCCAAACACTGCCCCAAGGTCGAAGATCGTTGCAACCTCCCTTCCTGTTAGGAGACCAGGCACACCCTGAACCCCACCTCTGTGCAGCCGCCCCCCAGCGCCCGGAAGCTGCCTCTTCCTGTTGTCCCCCCTCTGCTCTCCTGTTGGTCCCCTGCCCTGGGGCTGACCGAGGAGGACCCCTGGTCAGGCCCCTGCCCCTTCAGCTGCCGGCACCCCTGGGGACCCACCAGGAGGCACAGACTGGGCGCTGTTTGCAACCACCTTCACTGTGACCCCACCAGCGACTCAGACACCCCCAGAGGGTCACTGCGCACTTGAGCCTGTGCAGCACTGGTGCCCTCAGCGTCCAGGCCCAGGCCAGCCTCCAGGGCTCCCGACCGCATCGCCCCTCCGCAGCGCCCCAGGCCCACGCTGCCTCCAGCTCAGGGCCAGCCAGTCTGCAAGGAGCACCCCTCCCACAACTCTGTCCTCCCCGCCCCACCCTGCCTGCACCATTCACACTGCGGTCAGGTGGAGGCTGGTCTGGCCTCCTTGGGGTCAAGGACAGCAGCCTTGCTTCGTGAGCAGGGCCCAGGGGGCACGGAGCCCAACATTTCCATCTGTGCCTGCGAGACCCCTTCAGTCCCTGAAAACACTAGTTTAGAGATAACACTATTATCCACAAGGCATACTTAACTGCAAGAGGTCCATGACGATCAAAGGGGAAGTGGGAACTGAGGGAAGGCCACAGTCCGGAAAGGGCCTGGCCAGGCTCTACTCACGTGTGCTCCTGACACGGTTACCGGGCGCGCGTTTGCACACCTGTCTCCTCATTAACAACGGAGGCATTCGCATGGAACACACCGCGTCTTCACCCAAAACCAGGGTGGGCACATGTGTCTGGGGAGTCCACCGCCTCCCTGGGCAGAACCAAGGCCTGCAGCTCAGAGGCCCCCGTTTTCCGGATGACGCCCGGTAGAGTGCCAGCCGCCGCCTGACACCCAGCTCTGGAAGGCGAAGGCTGGCTCCCTGTGTGGCCGGTTCCCTGGGCGCCACGTCACTGAACGGGGCTGGGGCAAAGCACAGAGCACCGAACCCGCCCGGATGGACTAACCCGCGTGCACTCGTCTGCCGCCTCACGCTTCCTTATCGTGGGGATTTCAGCACTGACCGGGCCTCACACAGCACATCTGCAGTCAGCGTTTGTGGAATGAAAGGTGGACGGACGGACGGACGGAGGGAGGGAGGGAGGGACAGACGCAGGGCAGGTGGACAAACACGCCTGGGCCCTGAAACGAGGTCTCGCCTGTGAATGAACAGCAGACTGGCCCCTCGCGGTCTGAACTCTGACGCGGCCGGGCCGCGACTGGCCAGTGCCCACCAGCTGCAACACCGCCCCCGAGACGTGCGCAAACTCACGTCCCATTTCTTCCCGACGCAGAAACATCGCCAAGGTGGCGAGCCAGGTCCACGCGTTCCAGGAGAACCCCTACACGTTCGCCCCCGACCCCAAGTTGCAGTCTCAGCTCAAGCAGAGAATCGCCCGCTTCAGCGGGGCCGACATCGCTGTGCTGGCGGCGGACAGCGGGGCGGGCCCCCGGCAGGCGGCCAGCGAGAAGCACTCCCGGAAGATCCAGGACAAGCTGCGGAGGATGAAAGCCACGTTCCAGTAGCCGAGGCGGCAGCCGGGGGTGGACGGGGCCCCCGCGGCCCAGGAGGGGCGTTGGACGGGAGCGCGGGCTCAGACACGGACCCAGAAATGGCACCAGGAGGCTGACTGTAAAATTGAAAGATGTAAGATGTAAACCAGACCGGGGTGAGTAGGCTCCCAGGAGCCGACCCCCAGACGCTCATTATGTTTCTCAGAGACTAACAGCTTCCGCCCAGCCTGCCCCCAGAGCCCCGCGCCCCTCGGCGGTGACCCGGGGGCCCCCGAGCAGGTTTGCGTGAGTCTGCCTCTGTCTGCCATGACGGAGGGCCAAGATGGACCCCTGGTCCCCCTGCTAATGACAGATTCCAAGGGTTCTGGGACCTTCCGTGGGAAGCCCTGCGGCTTCCGGGGGCTGTAGCCCAGCCCTGGGCTCCCAGTTCCCCCACCAAACATCCCACCCTCTGCCCCGAGCACTGGCTGCCCGCCCTGCCCTGGGGGTGGGGGTGCCCGAGCCCCGCAGCCCTCACCTGGCCGGCCCCCTGCTGCCTGCCAGCGCCTCGCAGCTCCCACAGGCCGCTCCCCGAGCCCGGGGCCCCGGTGCCCGCCGCCCGCCATGGAGAGCACTGCCCCGTGGGGCGGGTTCCCCTGTGCTGAGGCCCCGCGTCCAAGGGCACAGGACTCAGATGGCAGCTCCAAAGCCAAGATGGCCTCAGCGGCCCCTCTGCGACCCCGCTGGGTGGGGGGCTCCTGGGAGGTGGTCCCGGACGCCTGCAGCACCCGTGCATGCCACACACACCCATGCCCGCCTCCCGTGGCTGGCTGCCCGTGCTTTCAGAGAGGAGAGGCGCCTGCTGCCTCGGGGGCCCTGAGTGCTCCCCACCGGCCCACTGGTGTCGCCTTGCCCAGCACGGGCAGGACGTGCTTGGCCGGCGGCTTGGGGACCAGGGCCGGGCCTCACACACCCGCGGCAGGGAGGCCAGCACCCGGGACCGTCCCAGGCACCAGCGTCCTTACACTGCAAATCTCCGCGAGACCCGAGATTCTTCTTTCGAGCTTTGGCGCAAACAGCTAGTATCACAAGGAAAACCATTACCTGATAAATCGCCTTTCCCACGTATATTCATTCCCAGCACATAGCTCCCGCGTACGTGAAATATGAGAGGTGTGCGGCACGCCTGGCCCTAACGTGGCTTTCATGTGAGAATTCGGTTCTGCAGATGAACTCCTGGGTTTTCAGCACCGAACTCAGCAAGCTCAGCGGCCGCGTGAACACACTCCAGCCGGACCGGCTCTGCCCCGGGAGCGGCCACCTTGGCCCCACCCGCCCGTCCGCATGTCGCGCTCGTGCACTCCAATTTCTAATAAAGCCATTTCTACCAAGAAGGCTGCCCATGGCTCCCGCTCTTTGTCCGCCCCGCAGGTCACAGGGGGGCTCCCCACAGCCTCGACGACGTCCCCAGGGCTGCTCGTGAGAGCAGGCGGCAATGATCTTGGGTGACAAGCCGGGGGCAAGGCGGCCCCAGGACCGAGCCCCACACCCCGGGGCCTGCGAGCTGCCTCCGGAGGAGACGGCTGGCCTCCCAGTCGCCGCCCGCGGAGGCCTCCAGGCACCACAGCCCCAGCCTGCCCGCCATAAACCTTGCCATCCCAGGGTCCGGCCACCCAGACCTCGCCCACAGCCCACAGGTCGGACGGCCAGCTCGTCCTCGCAGGGCGGCTGAGGGGTGCCCCGGGCCTGTCACCACCAGGAAGGGTCCTGCTGCTGCGGTTCAGGGCTGGCAGGCACCGCAGGGCTGGGGTCTCTCTGCTGTGGGGCCGCCCGAGCCTGGGGGTCTTCTTGGCATCTCTGGGCTCCGCCCGCCAGATGCCAGCAGCATCGCTCCCCCTCCTCACAGCAGTGACAACCCACAGCTCTCCAGACATCACCACACATCCCCTGGGGAGCGGAAATGCCCCCCAAACCACGGCCCCTAACGCACTGACACCCCACATCTTGGTTTCCAGATAACATTCAGGTCTCCAAAAAAAAAAAGGAAACAGCTGAACGGCTGATTCCAGGGCTGGGGTGGGGAAAGTATAGCAGAGGGGTCCGGAGCTAAAGGGAGGAAGGGGATAGAGGCAGATCACGTCAGAAGGACACAGGACAAGAGGAGAGAGCTGCTCCCACAGCCAGAGCCGACCACGTGCGCCCCACCTGAGACAGCGACGGGCTGTGGGCCAGGAGGAGGGTCCAAGCCTGAGTCCTTACCGGCGTCAGCGGACAGCTGAATGAGAAACAGGAATAACCAGGCGGAACCCGAACGGTACTCAGGGCTGCCCCGGGAGGTGCAGCTGGCCACCCTTTGAGTGTTGGGGGCACCTGGCGACTGGCCCCTGCAGGGCAGGACATGAGGGGGGTGCCTCACAGTGGGGAGACGCAGGCTTCACCCTGACTGCAGAGGGGGGTCACACTAAGCAGAGGGGTCACTTCTGGGGCCGCATCCCAGGCCTCGAGCCCCGGCCTGATCATGAGGAGACACTAGACAAACCCAAATCGAGTGGCGAGCCTCAAAATACCCACCATTCTCCTCAAAGTGTCGAGTACATGGGGAAAAAGACCTAGAGAGGACCGCGGGGGCAGACCGAGAGCACAGGGTAACTGAACGCAGCTGGAACACACGAGGGCTGAGAGCAGAGAGCCTGCTGTGAGCAGAGCCTGCTGTGAGCACACGAGGGTGTGACCAGAGCCTGCTGTGAGCACACGAGGGCTGAACGCAGCTGGAACACACGAGGGCTGAGAGCAGAGAGCCTGCTGTGAGCAGAGCCTGCTGTGAGCACACGAGGGTGTGACCAGAGCCTGCTGTGAGCACACGAGGGCTGAGAGCGAGCCTGCTGTGAGCACACGAGGGTGTGAGCAGAGCCTGCTGTGAGCACACGAGGGCTGTGAGCAGAGAGCCTGCTGTGAGCACACGAGGATGTGAGCAGAGCCTGCTGTGAGCAAACGAGGGCTGAGAGAGAGCCTGCTGTGAGCACACGAGGGCTGTGAGCAGAGAGCCTGCTGTGAGCACACGAGGGCTGTTAGCAGAGCCTGCTGAGAGCACACAAGGGCTGAGAGCGAGCCTGCTGTGAGCACACGAGGGTGTGAGCAGAGCCTGCTGTGAGCACACGAGGGCTGTGAGCAGAGAGCCTGCTGTGANAGCCTGCTGAGAGCACACGAGGGTGTGAGCAGAGCCTGCTGAGAGCACACGAGGGCTGAGAGCGAGCCTGCTGAGAGCACACGAGGGTGTGAGAGAGCCTGCTGAGAGCACACGAGGGCCGTTGCAGTTTAGTCAGCAGGACTGTGCAGCCACCGACTTCTCAGCTTTGCCAAAGTTCCAGGGCCGAGAAAGATACCAGGCACTCTTTGCCGTCTGTGTAACCCAGGTGGAGATTTAGAATTATCCCACACCAAGGAGTCTAAGAAAGGCAGTGCCAAAGAATGCTCAAACTACCACACAATTGCACTCATCTCACACGCTAGTAAAGTAATGCTCAAAATTCTGCAAGCCAGGCTTCAGCAATACGTGAACCGTGAACTTCCAGATGTTCAAACTGGTTTTAGAAAAGGCAGAAGAACCAGAGATCAAATTGCCAACATCCGCTGGATCATCAAAAAAGCAAGAAAGTTCCAGAAAAAACATCTGCTTCTGCTTTATTGACTATGCCAAAGGCTTTGACTGTGTAGACAATAAACTGTGGGAAATTCTGAAAGAGATGGGAATACCAGACCACCTGACCTGCCTCTTGAGAAATGAATATGCAGGTCAGGAAGCAACAGTTAGAACTGGACATGGAACAACAGACGGGTTCCAAAGAGGGAAAGGAGTACATCAAGGCTGTATATTGTCACCCTGCTATTTAACTTATATGCAGAGTACATCATGAGAAACGCTGGGCTGGAAGAAGCACAAGCTGGAATCAAGATTGCCGGAAGAAATATCAATAACCTCAGATATGCAGATGACACCACCCTTATGGCAGAAAGTGAAGAGGAATAAAAAGCCTCTTGATGAAAGTGAAAGAGGAAAGTGAAAAAGTTGGCTTAAAACTCAACATTCAGAAAACGAAGATCATGGCATCCGGTCACTTCATGGCAGAATGATAGAGAAACAGTGGAAACAGTGTCAGACATTCTTTTTTGGGGCTCCAAAATCACTGCAGATGGTGACTGCAGCCATGAAATTAAAAGACGCTTACTCCTTGGAAGAAAAGTTATGACCAACCTTGATAGTATATTCAAAAGCAGAGACATTACTTTGCCAACAAAGGTCCATCTAGTCAAGGCTATGGTTTTCCTGTGGTCATGTATGGATGTGAGAGTTGGCCTGTGAAGAAGGCTGAGCGCTGAAGAATTGGTGTGTTTGAAGTATGGTGTTGGAGAAGACTCTTGAGAGTCCCTTGGACTGCAAGGAGATCCAACCAGTCCACCCTACAGGAGATCAGCCCTGGGTGTTCTTTGGAAGGACTGATGCTGAAGCTGAAACTCCAGTACTTTGGCCACCTCATGCCAAGAGTTGACTCATTGGAAAAGACTCTGATGCTGGGAGGGATTGGGGGCAGGAGGAGAAGGGGACGACCCAGGATGAGATGGCTGGATGGCATCACGGACTCGATGGACGGGAGTCTGAGTGAACTCTGGAGTTGGTGCTGGACCGGGAGGCCCGGCGTGCTGCGGTTCATGGGGTCGCAGAGTCGGACACGACTGAGCGCCTGCGCTGAGCTGAACTGAAGGAGTCTAAGAATCAAAATGGACACCAAAGGGAGAACGTAATTCAGATGAGCGTTATACCTACTGTGAGAAGAATCCCTTAGAAGAGACGGAGTAGCCCTCAGAGCCGATTACGAGTCCAGAGCGCGGCGCTCGGGCGCATCTCAAAAGCGAGTGATCTCGGTTTGTTTCCAAGGCAAACCATTCAGTCTCACAGTAATCCAAGTCTATGCCCCGACCACGAATGCAGAAGCTGAAGTCAGACAGCTCTATGAAGACCTACAGGACCTTCTAGAACTAACACCAAACAAAAATGTCCTTTCCACCGTTCAGTTCAGTTCAGTTCAGTTCAGTTGCTCAGTCGTGTCCGACTCTTTGCGACCCCAGGAATCGCAGCACGCCAGGCCTCCCTGGCCATCACCAACTCCAGAGTTCACTCAGACTCACGTCCATCGAGTCCGTGATGCCATCCAGCCATCTCATCCTGGGTCGTCCCCTTCTCGTCCTGCCCCCAATCCCTCCCAGCATCAGAGTCTTTTCCAGTGAGTCAACTCTCTTCACATGAGGTGGCCAAAGTACTGGAGTTTCAGCTTTAGCATCATTCCTTCCAAAGAAATCCCAGGGCTGATCTCCTGTAGGATGGACTGGTTGGATCTCCTTGCAGTCCAAGGGACTCTCAAGAGTCTCCTCCAACACCACAGTTCAAAAGCATCAATTCTTTGGCGCTCAGCCTTCTTCACAGGCCAACTCTCACATCCATACATGACCACAGGAAAAACCATAGCCTTGACTAGACGGACCTTAGTCGGCAAAGTAATGTCTCTGCTTTTGAATATGCTATCTAGGTTGGTCATAAGTTTTCTTCCAAGGAGTAAGCGTCTTTTAATTTCATGGCTGCAGTCACCATCTGCAGTGATTTTGGAGCCCAAAAAAACAAAGTCTGACACTGTGTCCACTGTTTCTCCATCTTAGAATGCAAAAGTAGTAAGTCAAGAGGTGTCTGCAATAACAGGCAAGTTCGGCCTTGGAGTACAAGTGAAGCAGGGCAACAGAGTTTTGCCAGGAATACATGGCCACAGCGAACACCCTCTTTCAACAACACAAGAGACGATGCTGTACATGGACGCCTCCAGATAGTCAGCACTGAAATCAGATTGATTCTATTCTTTGCAGCTGAAGATGGAGAAGCTCAGCAAAAACAAGATTTGGAGCTGACTGTGGCTCAGATCAGGAGCTGTTTATTGAAAAAATCAGTTTTAAATTGAAGAAAGTAGGGGAAACTACTAGACCATTTAGCTGTGACCTCAATCAAATCCCTTATGATTATGCAGTGGAGGTGACAAACAGATTCAAGGGATTAGATCTGGTGTAGGCAAAGTGCCTGAGGAACTACGGACAGAGGTTTGTAACAGTGTACAGAAGGCGATGACCAAAACCACTCCCAAGAAAAAGAAATGCAAGAAGGAAAGTGTTTGTCCAGGAGTCTTTACAAAGAGAAGTGAGAGGGAAAGAAGCAAAAGGGAAGATATAGCCAACTGAATGCAGAGTTCCAGAGAACAGCAAGGAGAGATAAGAAAGCCTTCCTCAGTGATCAATGCAAAGAAAGAGAGGAAAACAATAGAACGGGAATGACTAGAGATGTCTTCAAGAAAACTGAGGATGCCAAGGGAAAATTTCATGCAAAGATGGGCTCAATAAAGGACGGAAACAGCGAGGACCTAACAGAAGCAGAGGATACTACGAAGAGGCAGCAAGAATACACCAAGAATCCGTACAGGAAAGGTCTTAATGGCCCGGATAACCGTGATGGTGTGATCACTCATCTAGAGCAAGGCATCCTGGAGTGTGAAAGTCAAGCGGGCCCTAGGAAGTGTCTCCACAAACAAAGCTGATGGAGGTGATGGGATCGAGCTGAGCTATTTCAAACCCTAGAAGATGCTGCTGTTAAAATGCTGCACTCAATATGCCAGCAAATTTGGAAAAATCAGCAATGGCCACAGGACTGGAAAGGGTCACTTTTCATTCCAATCCCAAAGAAGGGCAATGCCAAAGAATGTTCAAACTACTGCACAGTTGCAGTCATTTCACAGCTGGCAAGGCAATGCTCAAAATCCTCCAAGGTAGGCTTCAACAGAACATGAACTAGGAACTTCCAGATGTACAAACTGGATTTAGGAAAGGCAGAGAAACCAGAGATCAAAAAGCCAACATCCACCAGATCAAAGAAAAAGCAAGAGAATTTCTAAAAAATATCTACTTCTGCCTCATTGACTACCCAAAAGCCTTTGACTGTGTGGATCACAACAAACTGTGGAAATTTTATTTTTTGGATTGAGCTAAGCAGCTTTATTAGAGAAAGTCAAGATTACAAAGGACTGAAGAGTTGGCATTGGGGCCCTTCTTCTTGCCAAAGGTGGGCACAACACTGGCAAAGCGCTGGTTGTACGGCATGCACCTCTCGATCTGGCCTGTCTTCTTTTTCTCCTGTTTGGCCACCTTGGGAGTCTGACCTCTGGCTTTCCTAGCATGGGCCCGGGAACCATGGGCTTTACCTCCAAGCATGCAGCCAACTACTTCCGGAGTGCTCAGAGCCTCCACCCCAAACTGGCCCGGGGTAGTCTCATCCTCTGGGGGTGTGCCTGCCACGAGCAGAACTTGATTTTCTGGAGGGATGCCCTCCAACGAGGCCACCTGCGCTGTGATCTGGGCAGCAGTCTCCTGGCCGGTCACCTGGAGTGTGGCTCCTGCGCGCAGAGATCTGCCCGTTGGCAACTGGGTCACAGACCCACTGCCGTTCCTGCGAAGGTGGAGTCAAGAGAGAGCTGGAAAATTCTTGAAGAGGTGGGAATACTAGACTACTCTGCCTCCCGAGAAACCTGTGTGCAGGTCAAGAAGCAACAGTCAGAGCCAGACATAGGTCAGTGGACTGGTTCCAGATTGGGAAAGAAGCGCACCCAGGCTGCATACTTATGTCACCCGGCTTACTGAACTTTCGTGCAGAACACGTCATGGGAAATGCCAGGCTGGATGGGTCACAAGCTGGAATCAAGACTGCTGGGAGAAAGGTCGACGCTGGATATGCAGATGACGCCAGTTTAATGGCAGAAAGCGAAGAGGAACTAAAGAGCCTCTTGAGGGTGAAAGAGGAGAGTGGAAAAGCTGGTTTAAATCTCAACATTTAAAAAAATTAAGATCGCAGATCCGGTCCCATCACTTCATGGTTGATAGATGGGGGGAAAGTGGAAACAGTTGCAGCTTTTGATTTCTTGGCTCCAAAATCTCTGCAGATGGTGACTGCAGCCATGAAATTTAAAGATGCTTGTTCCTTGGGAGAAAAGCTTTGACAAACCTAGACAGCATATTAAAAAGCAGAGACAGCACATTGCCAACAAAGGTTTGTCTAGTAGAAGCTATCGACTTTCCAGTAGTCAGGTATGGATGTGAGAGTTGGACCATAAAGAAGGCTGAGGGTCTAACAACTGATGCTTTCAAACTGTGGTACTGGAGAAGCCTCGAGAGTCCCGTGGATGGCAAAGAGAGAAACCAGTCAATCTGGAAGGAAATCAACCCTAAATATTCATTGAAAGGACTAATGCTGAAGGTGAAGCTGCAATACTTTGGCCCCTGATGTGAAGAGGCAGCTCACTGGAAAAGACCCTGATGCTGGGAAAGACTGAGGGCAGAAGGGGAGGACAGAGGCTGAGACACTGGAGGCATCATGGACTCAATGGGCGGGAATTTGAGCAAGCTCCGGGAGATAGTGAGCTGCAGGGAGGCCTGGGGCATTGCAGTGCGTGGGGTCTCAAAGAGCGGCACGTGACTTAGCCACTGACCGACACAAGCAGTTTTATAAAGCTACGTAGTTCAGTTCAGCCGCTCGGTCGTGTCCGACTCTTTGCGACCCCATGAATCGCAGCAGCCAGGCCTCCCTGTCCATCACCAACTCCCGGCGTTCACCCAGACTCGCCTCCATCGAGTCAGTGATGCCATCCAGCCTACTGTAGCTAGTATACAGAAATACGATTGACTTGTTCATTCTTGTATTCAGTGACCTGCAAAGCTCATCACTTCTGACTGTGGCTGTAGGTTTTGCACTTTCCACGTGTGCCACCATGCTATGTGCAAGGAGCACTGTGTCACTTCTTCCTTGGCTGTCTCCATACTCCCACACCTTTCTGTTGGTTTATTCTCTGGCTAGGATTTCTAGAAGGCTGAGCAGAAGCTGTAACTTTGGGCACCTTTCTCCTACCCTTAGTATCTCAGGGGGTAAGGCTTAACACTCCAGTAAACACGATGTTGGCGGTGGCCATTCTTTATCAGAATAAGAAAGTCCCCTTATGTGCGGTGTATGTAAATTACGACACTAAGTTTGACCAATGGCCTAGTTCTCCATCAGGTCCAGCAGATAGCGACGAGCACTACCGCCTCCGCAAACTAAAACCGCAGCGGGGTTGGGGGGTCTGGGTGTCTGGTAGAACCAGAACACGATCACGTTTAGGAATTTCTGCTGCTAAGTCGCCTCAGTCGTGTCCGACTCTGTGCGACCCCACAGACGGCAGCCCACCAGGCTCTGCTGTCCCTGGGATTCTCCAGGCAAGAACACTGGAGTGGGTTGCCATTTCCTTCTCCATGCATGAAAGTGAAAAGTGAAAGGGAAGTCGCCCAGACGTGTCCGAGTCTTACCGACCCCATGGACTGCAGCCCACCAGGCTCCTCCACCCATGGGATTTTCCCAGGCAAGAGTACTGGAGTGGGGTGCCGTTGCCGGCTCCTAGGAATACCTAGGGTGCACCAAAGGAAAAAGGAGCCTTTGGAACCAGAATGTTCCATGGCTTCCTCTGCGCAGCGGTGAAAGGGCACCGCACATGCGTAAACACGAACGGAACTTTGCGCGCCCGACGCACGGTGCCACGTTCGTTTGGACTTGATCCAGCGGTTTAAAAGGCACAGACAAGGGGGTTGGGCGGGCGCTTTCGCGGTAGGCGGGCGGGGGCAGAGCCTTACTCTACGAGCTCGAGACCCAGGAGCCCGAGGACTGGCCCGAGACCAGGCGTTGCCGCG
>SJYQ01003578.1:0-14282 GCA_006410935.1 Redunca redunca | reverse complement strand
GGGGGGCGGAAGTGGAGGGGTGGGGAGAGTGGGGATTAGGACGCACCCCACCGTGCCAGGGCCAGTCGGTCCTGACTGCTGCGCCCTGGGGCAGCCGGGCTTGTGCAGATGTGGGGTCTCACCGTGAAGTCCACACTCCCCTTCCCCATGATGACAGTAAGGTTATTCTTGCAGAGCATCTTATCTTTGATCAGAGAAACAGGACTGGTGGAGCGAAGGCGTATACAAGGATGTGGCCCAAGTTGAGAGTTTATCTGGGAGGCAGAAATTCTTTGTACCAGTGGGGGTGGAGAATCATCGGGACGAGTCCCCGCCCCGTTCTTCTCACCGCTGGACAAGGCAGTCGTCACTCACGAGTGCCCTGAGTGTGTTTGTGCTCTGCTGTGGCTTTGTGAGTCGCAGTTCAGATGTGGGTTTTCCTGAGGCGGGCTAGTTCCCAGCCATAGAGTCTGAGGAGTCCAGGCGCAGACCTTCCAGGCGGGCTGGATCCGGGCACTCAGGTACGATCTCCACGGCTCTGCTGTGCCCAGGAACGCAGGGAGGGGGTCTCCGGATGCCTGCTGCACCCCTGGCCTGGCTGCCCTGGCGGAGAGAAGGCGAGCCGTCCACCACCCCCCACGGCCCAGAAGCACTCTTCCCTGCATACAGCAGTGGCTGAGGCCCTCTGGTTGCCCATGGTGGGTGCTGGCAGCGTGGAGATCAGCCCTGGCCCACCGTGTGGATGGAGGAGCCCTGTGACAGAGGAGCAGGACAGGAGGCCGAGCAGGCAGCAGGAACGGCTGTTGCTGAGGGCCGGTCCCACGGATCAGCCCCCTGCCCTGTGGCTTTAATCTGCTTTGTTCTTCAAAGGACTTGAGCTACAAAGTGGGGTGGCAGGGTGCGCTTCTGTGCCTTTATGCCGACCTAGAAAGTACCCAGATCTGCTTGGGCAGCAGAAAGGACTGGATCCCACTTTGCAGAAAACTGGCTGCCTCGTATTTTTGCTTTAACCGGGCCAGAAACATTTAAAGAGGAGGAGGAGGAGGTCACTGGGTTGTGAACCTTTAAAACAAAACCCATCCTCTCATAAAATTTCAGACATTTTAATACCCCCTGCCCCCCGCCCCGCAGAAAAGAAGGCCGTCTCAAATAAAGGGTGAATACGTTTACCCATTAGGAACAACTTGACGTCGTTTTGATGAGTCTCTCTTTACCCGAATTGTCTGCACTGAAGCCGTGAGGCCCCTGCCGCAGCACAGCAGCCGGCTGTGTCTGTTGCGGCTCCCCTGCTGTTTGCCAGACAAACCGCCTCGGGCCTGTGGGGCGAGTCAGCAGCAGGCAGGGGCGCGAACCCAGGTCTCTCGGTTCTCAGCCTGTACTGTGGCTGTGCTCCTTGGGGTCATGTGGTAACAAGCACACCCACACACCCAGGACTTCAGCTAAGACTCCCGCATACACACACACACACACACACAGGACACACACATATAGACACACACCCAGGACTTCAGCTAAGACTCCCGCATACACACACACACACACACACACACAGGACACACACATAGAGACACACACCCAGGACTTCAGCTAAGACTCTCACATACGTGCGCGCGCGCGCGCACACACACACACACACACACACACAGGACACATACAGACACACACCCAGGACTTCAGCTAAGACTCTCGCATACGCGCGCACACACACACACACACACACACACAGGACACACACATATAGACACACACCCAGGACACACATATACAGACACACACCCAGGACTTCAGCTAAGACTCCCGCATACACACACACACACAGACACACACACATACACGCGTGCTGTAAAAGTCCTCCCTTTCTCCCCACCCCTGCCATGTTT
The DNA here is from genome assembly GCA_006410935.1 of Redunca redunca. Classification (NCBI taxonomy): domain Eukaryota; kingdom Metazoa; phylum Chordata; class Mammalia; order Artiodactyla; family Bovidae; genus Redunca; species Redunca redunca. The sequence continues at coordinate 12,423 of SJYQ01003578.1, read as the reverse complement.
CAAGGGCTTGCTGTGTGTCATTCCCTGTCCGGGGACCAAGGACTCTGTGGTGAACAGGATCAAAGTCCTTGCCCTGGAAAACCTGATGTTCTGGGGAGAGAGTGAGAAATCAGCGTTAAGAAAAAAACAAAAATGGTTTCAGTGTTAGTATAAGTGCTTGGAAGAAATTACTGAAATACCTTTGTTCCACACATTAGCCTCTTGGATAGGAGTGAAGTCAAGCCTGTTTTATACCAAACCCCATCATCTTGGGAGCATCCTGTGTTGGAGACTTAGCTGCCCACGGCAGGGCTGTGGGGAGAGGGCAGCATGGCTCTGGGCAGAGCTGGCTCTCGGGGGTGCATTTCCCTCCAGCGCCTGGGGCACTACAGTACGTTCAGGTGTGACCTGGGCTGGAGCTACTACTGCCCAGGCTGGAGCTGCTGCTGAGAACAGCAGGCAGGGGCACTGTGGGAGGCGGGGGGCAGGCACGTCAGTGCGTCGGTTCCTGATGGGCACACTTGCTCTCCACCGGGCACTGTGCTGAATCCCAAGTGAAGGCGTCGCCTCCAGCTGGGCTGGTTCCTCTTTTTCCCGCTCTGCAGGTGGTACAGAAGTCCAGTAAGTCGCCCCAGGCTGAGAGGCCAGTGAGGAGTAGGATGGGGAAGTGTGGCCTCAGAGCCTGCTCGCCTGGTCTTTACTGTAATCCAGGGCAAGCCAGGCCAGTAGTCTCAGGGCCCAACAGGCAAGCCAGGGTTCCAGCCTGGGGGAACCGTGGTGCCAGGGAGGGGCTGCCACATGCTAGGCAGGCAGATCGGTGCCTGGGGCCGTTTCACGTGGCCACCGATAGGAAAGCAAGGCCACTTGAAATCCCAGCTGCCCTGGGCGGAAGCTACTAAAATCTTCCTTGCCTTAATTTGGACTTCTCTAGGTGAAAGACTGTGGCCTTCCATAGCTGAGCCGTGGTGGGGTCATTTCCCAGCGGGCGTACCTTGGGCGTGCACGCTCCTTCCTCTTGTTCAGTCGCTAAGTCGTGTCCTGCTCTTTGCAACCCCATAGACTGCAGCACACCAGCCTCTTCTGTCCTCCACCATCTCCTGGAGTTTTCTCAGATTCATGTCCGTTGAGTCGTTGATGCTATCTAACCATCTCATCCTCTGTCATCCCCTTTTCCTCCTGTCCTCGATCTTTCCTCGCATCGGGGTCTTTTCCAGTGAGTCGGCTCTTTCCACTGGAAAGTGGAAAAAGGAGCTTCAGCATCAGTCTTTCCAATGAATATTTAGAGTTAGTTTCCTTTAGTTTGATCTTCTTGCAGTCCAAGGGACTCTCAAGACTCTTCTTCAACACCACAGTTCAAAAGCATCGACTCTTCAACACTCAGCCTTCTTTGTAGTCTGACTCTCACATCTGTGGGCTTCCTAGTAGTACAGCTGGTAAAGAGTCCGCCTGCAGTGCAGGAGACCCCTGTTTGATTCCTGGGTCAGGAAGGTCCGCTGGAGAAGGGATAGGCTACCCACCCCAGTTTTCTTGGGCTTCCCTGGTGGCTCAGCTGGTAAAGAATCCACCTGAAATGTGGGAAAACCTGGGTTCGATCCCTGGGTTGGGAAGACCCCTGGAGAAGGAAACGGCTCCCCGCCCCAGGATTCTGGCCTGGAGAACACCATGGACTGCACAGTCCTTTGGGTCGCCAAGAGTCGGCCACGCCTGAGCGACTTTCGCCTTCACCTCTGCACCTGACTACTGGAGATCCACAGCTGTGACTGTATGGACCTCGGTTGGTCAAGTGATGTCTCTGTTTTTAATACGCTATTTGGGTTTGTCATAGTTTCCTTCCAAGGCGCAAGCGTCTTTTAATTTCATCACTGCAGTCACTGTCTTCAGTGATTTTAGGGCCCAAGACAATAAAATCTGCCCCTGCTTCCACTTTTTCCCCTTCTGTTTGCCATGAAATGGTGGGACTGGAGGCCGTGATCTTAGTTTCTTTAACGTTGACGTCCTTTCCTCGTCGCTGTCTGGTAAACCAGGGTTCCGGTCGGGGTGACTCCTCCCTCTGCTGCCTTCTTGTGTGGGCCTTGAGTGGACTAGAGACTGTGGGGTGGGTACAGTGCACCACCACTCAGAGGGCGGCGTGCGCTTCCCGCAGGCAGCACGCCATCTGTAAAGGGCCCGGCGCAGGCTGTGGCACGTGACCGACGCCTGGTGCTCTCAGCACCAGAACTAACTGAAAACAGCCCCATTTTTGTTTGTGTCTTTTTCGGGGAGAGAGTCGAGCACACAGGTGGGTTTTGTATCCAGAAGGAATTCTGAAATAAGTGCGTCGTGTAAGGGAGCTAATGGTGCGTGCGTGCGCGTGTGTATGTGTGTGCATGCGTGCGTGTGTGTGTGTGTAGGGTGCTGCCCAGTGTTTTGCTCACATGAAACAGCTGTGAGTCACGGGGCACGGTTGCCACCTCCCGGGGGTGCCAGACAGTGCCTTCAGGGCTGAGCTCGGAAGCTCCCCACAGTCAGCAGAGGCGCCTTGAGAAGCCCGTGGAGGCTGATTGTCTCCAGGGTGGCGGCAACCCCTGTCCGTGTGTCTGGTCGCGGCGAGGGTCTTCCAGGGCACTCAGGGACTGCCGTGCGTGTCAGCGCCTCTGCTGGCCATCTGCCACGATGTAACTTTTCCATGTGGTAGGGCTGTTGGTGCCATTGGTGGCCCACTTGTCTGGTAGACGATACAGCGGAGCCTCCGTTAACCCAGGCCCATGAAGCGAGTAAGTCAGCACGTTGAAAAGATATTGTGGAAGTGACTCAAGCCTGGAGGAATCCGTTCCTGAGGACGCAGCCCTCCCTGCCTGGAATATTTTGGTGGAAGTTGATGTTTGAGTTGGGAGGAAGAGGCCAGAGGCCTGGTTCCTAGCAGAGCTCTGCATCCAGTTTAGCAGCGTTTGCCCTGGGTTTCCGGGCCCCCCTCCTCAGTGAGGGTCCCAGGAGGGTCGGCCTGAGCACAGCAGCTGGAGCTCAGCGCGGGGAAGCTGGCGGGACGCTACCTTTGCCGCAGGTAGGGCTGATGCTACGCGCTGACCTGGTAATGTTTGGCCGGGGGCCTGGAAAGAGCTGGAAACTCCACCCGGCGTGGGGGCCTGTGGAGCACCCGGCACGGACAGGCTCTTCTTCCCCCGAGTTCTCTGGGATCCTGTGTGTGTGAAGTTTCCCTTCTTCTCAGGACTCCAGCTTGTGCTTTGCCCCCAGAGACCAGGTCCCGGCACGCACGCACTCAGATGTGCTGGACCACCCGGCGGCCGCGTCATCAAGGCTGCACGCAGGTTGGAGGAAAGGCCGTGTGGGAGCTCACACTCCACTGTAATCCAAGAGCAGGTTTCTTTACAGCGGGACGCAGTTGGTGTCAGACACATATGGAAAAGAAAGGAACGGGCCCCTGATTCTGGCAGGACACCAAGGGCCAGATGTTCAACATGCTGCCCACGGGCTGGCTGCGGTGCCGCTAGCCAGCCAGGGCGCGACGTGGTCCTGACCCCGGCTCTGCCTTTTCCTCTCTCCCCCCAGGTGCCCAGCCTGTGTGAAGACCTCCTGTCCTCGGTTGACCAGCCACTGAAAATCGCCAGAGACAAGGTGGTGGGGAAGGACTACCTCTTGTGTGACTACAACAGGGACGGGGACTCCTACAGGTGAGCCTGCGCCCCGGCTGCCCACTGCTGCCGCTGCCGCCCGGCCCGCCTCCTCCCGCTCTGCCCAGCTTCCCACTCACCCAGTCTCGGCCGGCCGAGGCTTGTGGAGCGCCTCTAGTGCGCGTGGGGGATGCAGCAGTGGACAGGAGGCCTCTGCCCTGGGGGCTCACAGTCGAACGGGAGAGAGATGTTGCTAAAAAACAGCTAGCTACTTCATTAAAATTCTCATCGAATCCTGCAAAGGAGAAGGTCCCGGGTGTGCCCGTGACAGGGACCCCAAGTGCGGGAGGGCCTGTGTGCTTAAGGGCATGTGAGTGAAGCTTATCAGACGGGCATGCAGCTCTCCCTTGCTTCCCCATCACCCTTTCCAGAGCCTGAGTTACTGAGTCAGTGTTCGTCCCTGCCCCCGCTGACCACTAGGCTTGAGCAGGACACACACCGGGGTCTGGTCACTTTGTGACTTGATTGCTGCAGCCATGGCCAGGCTTATTTGAGGGCAGCATAGAGAAGGCCGAGGTTGACTCCAGGAAGACTTCCTGAAGGAGGTGATGTCTGAGCTAGGTTTTTAAAGGTGCATAGAAGTTCTTAAATATTGAAAAAAGATGAAACTGAAAGTCGCTAGGTCATGTCTGCCTCTTTGTGACCCCTGGACTGTGCAGTCCATGGGATTCTCCAGGCCAGAAGAGTGGAGTGGGAGCCTTTCTCTTCTCCAGGGGATCTTCCCCACCCAGGGATCGAACCCAGGTCTCTCACGTTGCAGGTGGATTCTTTACCGTCTGAGCCTCTGGGGAAGCCCAAGAATACTGGAGTGGGTAGCCTGTCCCTTCTCCAGGGGATCTCCCTGACCCAGGTATCGAACCAAGGTCTCCTGCATTGCAGGTGGATTCTTTAGCACCTGAGCCATCAGGGAAGCCCTGATATAAAGATGGAGTGCAGGGGAAGATGAGGAACCCTTAAACCTGTCTGGTATTCCTGGGATGGGTGGCGGTAGTCAGTGCCTTGGAGGATGGTGGAGGAGCGCCGTGTGCCTTACGTTTATGTGGAGGCCGCAGAACCTGAGCTGCGTCTTGCCTGATGCCTTGGCCTTGTGCTCTTTGGGGGACGGGTGGGCCCTAAGAAGTAAAAGGAGGAGAAGATCGCTGGTGGGAGCTGGCGCAGCTCCGGGGCAGCACTGCCTGCTGGAGCAGCTGGGACTCTGACGATCAGCCTCTGGGCTCTAGAGCGTCAGGTGGACGTGACCGGGCTCGCTCTTGTCACAGCACGCTCAGCCGTGCGTCTGTGTGAGCAGGCACGCGTCCGCCAGGCCCTTCGGCACTCTTCTGCGCGGCTTGTGTGTCCTGCTGAGGACCCCAGAGAGCAAGCAGACGTGGGAACCGCGGAAATGGTTGAAGAGCGGATGGAGATAGGGAGAGGTGGGAGGGGCGGCGGCCCGGTGTGAGGGTGGTCAGGGCTGACGTGAGCCCTCAGGGCTGGTGGGGGCAGGGCGTCCCGCGTGAAGGCCCTGGGTGGGACGCAGTGAGCCCGGCAGGGAGGTGAGCTGGGGTGGAGGGGGGCCTTGCAGGCCAGGGCGAGGGTGCGCAGGCTTGGTGCGGGCGCGTGGGGGTTAAGAGAGGTGACACCCTTGAAGTGCCGCGCAGCACAGAAAGTGAAGTGGTGTGAAGTGCCGGTCACCAGTCGTGCCCGACCCCACGGGCTGTGGCTGCCCAGCTGCTCTGCTTGCGGGGATTCTCCAGGCAGGGATTTGGGGATGGGTAGCCGTTCTCCAGAACTTGGGGCGGAAATTACAAAGGACTGATGCTGCTTAAGGGAGACTGGACAGCTGCCCTAGAATGGAGTCTCTCTCCTAGCTTCAGGTGGGAGTTGGGTAAAGAATGTCCTTCAGCCTGATCAGACTGGCGCCTAGAGCGGAGACGGGCAGACGTGGTCAGGTTTGAGGTCAGTTTTAGGCGTAGAGCCAGTGGGGTTTGCTGATGGAGGGGTGGGGGAGAAGTGGCTGGAGAGGGGGTGGAGTCCCTGAGTGTGGAGGTGAGGAAGGCTCTGGGGGCATCTTAAGCTCCAGGTGCCCAGCGGATGGAAGTCAGACAGCCTGTGTGTATTCTTGACTCCAGGGAGGTCTGGGTGGGGATGGACGTACAGAGGTGGGCATCCGGCTCCAAGGTGTGAGACTGCCTGAGGCAGGTCCGGCTCAGCCTGAGGGGGCTGGCCACGGCCCGGGTCGTGGACAGAGGGCCACATCCCGTCCTCAGAGGGGGCAAGGCCCCAAGGGCGCTAAGTGGGCTGGCAGGCCAAGGAGCCCATGATAAAAGGATGCCGTGGAGTGCTTCATCAGACACGGGGTTCAGGGGGGCGTCCTGGAAGAGGGCCCCCAGGGCTGAGGCTTGCTAAGTCAACATCATCGTTACATTTCTTCTTTCCTCCTGAAAATTTGGGCTTGCTGTATGAGACAGCTGTTACCCAGCGGACGGTGGAAGGCTGGGGTCGTTTCCCACTCCAGGCCAGTTTGCCGGGTCCCCTGGGGACGTGGGACCCGCGGCCCCGCCGGGTCACCCTGCCGGCTCCCACCCACATTCCTGGGGGCTTCCGGGGGGCTGGGGGTCTTCGGCCAAAGAGGAGCCCGGGCACAGGGCTTTCATTTTTTCTCTTCTTGGTATACAACTTCAAGGTCTTCTGATTTTCTCCACACATTTCTGTCCTAACCGTGTTTGATCGTTTGCTTAAATAAGATCCTTATGGTGTGACGGTTTGCCAGGAGCGCTGTTTGAAACCTGTTAGCTGAAACAAAAAGCATTCTCTGAGGGAAATGAAAGGCCTCACTTTTGAAATCTAAGCGTTCCTGTCCATCTGTCTTTTTTCAAATGGCCTCCATTTAAGCTCTTTAATGTGTTCTGAGTGCCCCTTCCACTCAGAATATTCTGGGTAATGTTATGATTTTTTTTCCCCCAGCTACAATTACTCCGGCTCCAGGACTAACGACTAGAAACGCTGTCGTCTGTGAGCCAGGGGAGATGAGAGTTACAGGCTTCTTGAAAATTCCAGATTCCCAGTCAGCAAAAGAGATGGGCTCCTATGTCTCAGTCGGGTCGCCTTTAAACAAAAGTCGGCTGGGGCGGGTCTTCCAGCCCCCCCGGACAGCAGGGGACGCGTAACCATGGCCGCGAAGGGCAGGCCTTTGAGGGTGCCGGCCGGGCAGGCAGGGAATGGGGGGTCTCACACTCGGCTTCCTTTCCACCCGACGTGGCGAGCGGAGGTATGAAGCCTCCTGGTTTACGTATAAATACTGGTGGTGACAACCCTCTTCATCTTTGGGCCTGGTAAGAGGTCTTTGTTGATTTTTTTTTAATTCTTAGGCGTCCCCCAGCAGAAAGAGCAGAGGGTTGCTTCATCTCTGTCAGTTCGGGGGAGCACTTGCCAGAAAGGCCGGGGATCCTTTCCTCCCCGCCCTGTGCTGGCAGGCTTCGGCTCGCGAACTCTGTGCTGGGCACGGGGCCACGAGGGCAGAGCATACCACAGGCTCCTGCCCAGAGCACCCTTGCTGCCTGGGGCAAGGTCGGGGGGCCGGGCTGTGACCGCGGCCAGGGGGTGAGGGGACAGGCAGAGAAACGGTCCCTCCTGCTGCGTGTCGGGGTGGAGACGGGTGTGCAGTGATGCCTGTGCTCTCCTGCTTCGCTGCTGCTCTCGAGCATGTGATGGAGTGCCAGGCCGCCTTCCAGGTGCCCTCTGGGGCTCAGCTTCTCAAGATGACCGTCTAAACGAGTTTCCAGCTCAGTAAAGTCCTAAGGTCCAATTCCGCAGCCACCCCAGTGCTCAGGAGCCCCCCGAAGCTCCTGGCCGCCGTGCTGGGCACACAGACGCAGGGCACTGCCGCTGTCGGGGAAGCGGTGCCGGTAGCGCCGCCTTGAGGGCTGCGCGTGGGGAGAGCGGCCCCCCCGGAGGGAGAGCGGGGAGGGCCAGGCTGGGGCTCTCTCCTGCCCTCCAAGCCGGGCGGGGCCCTGGCGGGTCCCGGCGCCCTTGCCAGTGGCCTGGGCATGGCCCAGTGTAACCCGCAGGCTGCCTGCTGGTCACGGGGCAGCAGGGGTATCTCAGGCCGCTGTTGCAAGTTCTCCTGACGCGGATGAGTGAGGTGGGGGGCTGGTGTGGAAAGAAGGGTGCCCAAGCACCTCCTGCTCTGAGGGCAGCTGGTGCAGGGAGACCCTCGGGCACAGCGACTCTGCCCTCGCTTACCTGTGTGGACCTGCAGCCTCGAAAGGGGGGGCCTCTGCCCGAGGGCGGCGTGGAGGTTGCCTGGCTGATGTGACGGATCTGCTGAAGTAGGAGCCAGGCATCAGATACCAGGAAGAAAGATGTTTGTACACAGGACTCGTTAAGGGGATGGGGATGCCTTTTGCCCCTTACCATCAATCCCAAATCAGTTGGCCCTGAGTCCTTTGCGACGTGAAGTGTTGTGCGCGGGCAGGGAAACAGGAAAGGCAGTGGGGTTTCTGACCACGGGTGCGTCTCGGTCTTCACAGCCCAGGGTGTGAAGGACTTTGTCCGGATTCTATGTTGCCCTGCCCTCCTCTCTTTTTCCCCTCTCACCTTTGTAATTCTCTCTGTGTGCCCCCAGCCCTGTGAAGTCCACCTGCGGGAATTAACGAGTGAGTTCCCCTTACAGCCGCCTTCCCAGCACTCTCTGTGGTTAAATGCTTTCCTGATGTGGCAAAATACATTTTTAAAAGCACAGTGAGTCTTTGGGCTGGAAAAAGCGAGGCTGGTTCTCATTACTTTGCAGTGTTCTGTGCGCACACAGCCCGTGGAGGCTGGAGGGCCCTCCTCTGCCACGGGGAGGGCTCCGTCCCTGGGGTGTCCTTACCTGTGATCTGCGGCCTCTTGCTGCCCTAACTGACAGCTCTCATTTTAATCCTTAATTGTCTGAGACGATCTGTGAGGAGAGTCACATTTTCTCCAGAATGGCTGGCAAATCAGGAAGGACTGAGGGGTCTTTCTTCATCAACACAGTGGTGAGAACAAAGGAAAGTCTTTAAAAGACGAGAAGGAAGTGGCGTTTGTTGCACACTTAACAAAATGCGAGTCTCTGGGCAGTTGGTGTCCCTCCCTCCTTTGCTCCTCAGAGCAGACCTGTGGGTAAAGAGTGGCCCCTGTTTACCCACGAGGAAAAGGGGGCCCAGAGAAGTCAAGACACGTGCTGGAAACACACAGCTAGCGAGCGCTGAGGCCTGGCGGTCATACCCAGGTCTGACATTCTGAGGCCTTGCTCTCCGAACCTCGAGAAAGAAGGGCACATCTGTGGCCAGGGGCTGTGGGTCGGGGCCGCTCCTCTGAAATCTCAGCAGCTGGGGCTGATGGGCTCGACGACCCCGTCCCCCTGGAACGAGTCGTGTGACCCTCTCCCTCTGCCCTGCAGGTCGCCGTGGAGTAACAAGTATGACCCTCCCCTGGAAGACGGGGCCATGCCTTCTGCTCGCCTGAGGAAGCTGGAGGTGGAAGCCAACAACGCCTTTGACCAGTACCGAGACCTGTGAGTTAAGGGCTCCCCTGCATGCAGACCGGAGAGGGGGCATGGCCGGCCCCGGTGGGCCTGACCAGGGACAGCGCAGCACCCTGCAGGACGCTGGGCGGGAGTGCGGTCCTCGGGCCCATCCTGAGAGGCGGCTGACCAGTCTGGGCACCGCCCTGCGTCGTGAGCACCGCCTGCATGTAGGACTCCAGGCCCAATGCTCCTTACCCATCGTCTCAGGTCTTCCCCAGCGTGGGTGCTATTGTAGTCCGCATGTTTGCCGAGGAAGAGATCAGCTCAGAACAACTCATTGAATTGTGTCAGAGGCCAGAGGCAGAGCGAGGAGTCAAACCCGGGTCCATCTGTCCGCAGAGGCCCCTCTGGGTTTCACGGCACTGTCTGCCCTGACGGTTCTCACCTGGGGCCCAGGGCCCTGCTCAGACCAGTCTCCAAGGCCGGGCGGATGTGGGGGAGTCGGGGCTCCTCAGTGTCTGTGGCTCCCTCCAAGCGTGTATTGGTGCCTCCGGGGTCGCCAGGGGCCTCGGCCTGCACCGTGCAGCTGTAGTTTAGTCACTAAAGTGTGTCTGACTCTCTGGCGACCCCATGCACTTGGAAAAGTGTTTTTGCTGCATCTGCTTAGATTTCTGCCTCCTGCCGCACCCCTAGAAAGGGCAGCCACTTGCTCCATCCACTGTGCACGGAAAGGCTCCAGAGAAGGTTATCGCCAAAGCATTTTTTTCTTAATAGAATCTCAATTTTCATTAAGCTCCATATTGAAAATACAGCAAACCTGTAATATACACAGTACTACCTCAGTACGGACCCAGTGACTCGGGGGAGGACTTGACACACATATGTCTGTACAGGGCCAGGTGGTGGACACTTGAGGCTTTGCAGGCCACGTAAGTCCTGTCGCTGCTGCTTTATTCTTTCTTTTTTTATGTATAATTATCCTTCCCTCGTAGCTCAGTTGGTAAAGACTCTGCCTGCAATGCAGGAGACCCAGGTTCAATTCCTGGTTTGGGAAGATCCCCCGGAAATGCCAACCCACTCCAGTATTCTTGCCTGGAGAATCCCATGAACACAGGGGCCTGGTAGGCTACAGTCCATGGGGTCACAAGAGTCGGACACAACAGAGCAGCTAAGCACACATCCCACATCCTTTAAAAACATAGAGCCTCTCTTGAGCCTGGAGGTAGGTGGCATTTGGCCTTCAGTCTAGAGTGTGCCCACCCTGAGCCTCACCAAGGATGCAGGCGGGAAAAGGCAAGGAGAGAAGCAAAGCATCCGGGCTGCTGTGGTGTCGCCCTTGGAGAAGGAGCTCAGGCTCCATCTTGCAGGCAGCTGGCGTGGTGGTCCAGTTTTTAGCAGATTTGATATATATAGTACACCATACAGAATTATATGTGTCCATCTGACATGTGTGTCGACAAAAAGACCCACAACACAGAAGCAAAAGCACAGCTCCAAGGAAGCTGGAACCGAGGCCCTTAACATCTGAGCCACCCCAGATGTGTCGCGGCGCAGATCGGCTTTGTCTTCAGTCTTGGTCACGTGCCAGTATTTTACATGCAGTGTCTTGAGTCCTTTCAAGAACCTCTGGGGCAGTTGATGTTCCCGTTTTTATTGATGAGACTGGGTTCCCAGAGGCTAAATGAACCCCCCCAACACAGGATCTCGAGGTGAAGAGCTAGAATTCGAGTCTTACTTGCCTGATGTTTCCACAAATCACTGAGTCTCGCCCTTAGAGTAAGCTTCAGTGACTGATGTTGCATCTAGAACGTTGCCCTGTAGCAGAACAGCTCCTTCTCCAGTGAAGCCGAGAAGTGGTCTTGTTGCTGGCGTTTCTGGTTTATCTGTAGCTGTTCTTACCCAGCCATGTGGCAAGAAGCCTGTCCAACTGCTGAGCAGGATTCCCAAGTGGAGTCCGTGTTGTGCGTTGATGATGCTGATGGTGAAGCAGCAGTGCTGATGGCAGCAGTCACCAGCCAGCACCTGGGCGAGCCGGGTGTCCGCTGCCTCTCCCGGTCTTACTGCATCTGCACGTCGGCCTGTGCAAGAGGGTTATCCCTGTTTCACAGATGAAATGACAGATTCAGAGAGGTGCAGTCCCTTACCCAGGTGTTTCACATGTTCTGTTCCAGTTTAAAACCATCCTCGTCCAACTCCAGGGTCCAAAACTTAGCGCATTTACTTGACCAGCATTGGCGTGTTTGGCAGAGGCCAGATGCTCGCCAAGTCCTAGGGCTCCGGCCTTGAGTCCAGACGGCCACGTCCTCACCCGCGCAGAGCACCCGCTGTGGACACACAGATGAGAGTGATAGTGGGTCGGTGCCGTGAAGGGCGATGGGACAGAGAGTGACCGGGGTTTGCGTGGCGGGGTCGGAGCGCCTGTCCGGGAGCTGACCTGGGCTCTGGTGCCCGGGCGGGAAGCGGCAGCCAGGCAGGGTGGCTTTCGGGTCCTTTGAGGATCAGAATAAGGTCAGTTCCAATTGCTTGTAGCTGTAAGCGTTCGAGTGGCGACTTCCTGGATACAGTGATCGCGTGTGCTCTTCCCCTTGTGCTGCCGTGGAGTGGGGGTGGGGGCAGGCCTGGGAAGAGGCGCGTGTCCTCTCTGACTGCCCCCTCCTGCCTGCTGGCTTGCTGCTTCACATGTATAATGACGCGCGGTCTGTTCAGCGTGTGCCTTCTGCGAGGCCTCGGCGGGCCTCATACGGTAGAGCATTTCCCCATCCCCCTTCACAAGGCTTCTCTGTCGGAACAGTGGCTCTGTAGGGTACATGGGAGTTGCCTACCAGGCCATGGGGGCCCTGCTCAGGGAGGTCCTCCAGGCAGTTAACCCACTAGGGATCGGCAGGAGGCTGGGTTCATACCCCAGGTCTAACTCCGCATCGCCTCCTGAGAAGGTTCCCCAGCCTGGGCAGAGTCCCCCTTGAAGGGGCTTTCCGCCTTGATGACCCATCTCTGTGGGCCTGTGCGTGATGCCTGTGCCCCCCTCTGAAGGTGAGCTGACCTGCGGGGAAGTGGGGAGGGGTGACAGGGCAGCTTCCTGCACCCGGGGGGAGTCTCACAGGACAGGCCAGCCATGAGTTTCTGGGACGGTCTGGAGAGGTGGAATCTGGGCCCAGAGCCGCCCCTGAGGTCCTGGGAGGGTCTGTGGAGCTGGGGTCTGGGCCTGGAGGATGCTCCTCTGCCCCTGAGGTCCTGGGAGGGTCTGTGGAGCTGGGGTCTGGGCCCGAAGGATGCTGTTCTGCCCCCAGCTGAATCAGTGTGCTCTTCTAG
>SJYQ01003575.1:199255-239032 GCA_006410935.1 Redunca redunca | reverse complement strand
TGGCTGAGTAATACTCCATTGTGTATATGTACCACAGCTTTCTCATCCATTTGTCTGCTGATGGACATCTAGGTTGCTTCCATGACCTGGCTATTATAAACAGTGCTGCAATGAACATTGGGGTACATGTGTCTCTTTCAGTTCTGGTTTCCTTGGTGTGTATGCCCAGCAGTGGGGTTGCTTTGTCATATGGCAGTTCTGTTTCCAGTATTCTGTTTTTCTCCATTCTGAATCCCCTCAGGATGCACAGTTGGGGGGTAGCTGCAGTGGTTGATAACTTTCTTGACTGCTGCATCTTTTGTTTACCGATGTGGCAGGTAACTTTTTCCATCTGCAGTCACACAAGAGTCCTTAGGATTTAGTTTCAAGTAACATTATTTTTTAGAGTGATACTCATATACACCAGGAATTTAGAATTTTCCACATAGAAAAATTTGAAGTTAAAAACAGAACTTTAACATAATAAAGTCTCAGGTTGATGACTAATGTTTGTGATTGATGAGAAAATAAATTTAGTACTTTATTTTTGACTAATTATTTTCAATGCTGTATTCAGTAAATTTTAATTTCAATCCAAACCTTCAGTTCAATTGTTTGATAAGTTAAACTGTTTCTCCTAGATAAAATGTCCAGAACATTTTGTACAGATTTCTTATAGTTTCATAGGCTACAGCGCTGAAATTGTTTAGCTGAAAATACCTTTATTAATCTGGACTATTTTTCTTTCCATAGCTACTTCCAGTCACTAGAAGTTGAGATTTCTTCTGACTTTTATACTCTTTAGTAGTTCTTTTAGATTTTTTCCTCCCTAGAGCTGACATTTTTGCTTGAGTTTAAGCTTTCTCACACATTCAGACATTTCTAGAGAAGGAAATGTAGAACTTCTAGTGAAAATATGATGATAGGTTCAAAAACTGGTTGCTGCTCAAAGACTAGAACAAGAGGAACGATTCTAAATCAGAACTAAGTCATTCAGAGCTTCTTTCTCTGATCCCCTTCAGGTTTGTGTCTTAAAGGCCTGTAATTAACAACTGATTTATAGCGCAAACATCTCCTGGGGACTTTGAGAGCAGAAAGCAGCCGTTGTACTGGTGCCAGCAACTTTTGCAGTAATAGCACTACCAGCAACTTTGGCTGCAGCGTTAAACATGGCAGGCATTAGCACCCTCCACATTAAGCATTGTTGGTCAAGGAGTTTGGCAGGTGTTCCCAGGATGCCCAGGAGGAAAGATTAACAGTGTGTTAAGAACACAAACTTGGGGGTAGAAGTGGCTGGCGTGCCAACAGGATTTCAATAAGACTCCGCCAATGAGCACAGGTTAACTGATGAATCGCCTCCCAAGAAATCTTAGAATTCTCTACACTCAAGTTACAATTTAGCAGGAAGTCTTGAGCCAAGAAAATGTTTCCTGTTAACATTTGTGAACTTTATTTTTACTCCGTTAATGCTTGTGTTTTCACTACTTTGATGTGGTAACTCAGAAACCAGAATATTCCAGTTCTCTATCCAATGAATCTACCCACCGAAACTTCTTTCTAGTCTCAAGGACAAAATTGCCCAGTCATCTTTGAAGAACTCTTGCCCACCAATAATTGAGATGCTTGCTAATTAATGGATTATGATTAATGAAAATACTTTTTTAAGAAAAGAATGTTGGCCTAAAGTTTCATTCTTATTAAGTAACACAATTTACACTTTTTTGGGTTTAGAATTGTTAACGTAATTTTAAAACCTCATATGCTAGTTTTTAAAAAAGTTTATTTTTCAACCAAAGTAAAGCTTTAAAAAAGATAATATAAAATATTTTAAAAGAAAACCTCAGGGGGTTTTCAATAGTTTTATGGCAGCTAGAAATTTTACTCCTATTACAAATCAGAGTCTGAATGATCTTACAAAGAGTACTTGTGTCTAATTCATGAGGAAAAGCAGGATATGGATGCAGGAGTCTGTGTGTTTGTGTGTGTGTGTGTGTTAGTTGCTCAGTTATTTGACTCTTTGGGACCCCATGGGCTGTAGCTTGCCAGGTTCCTCCATCCATGGAATTTTCCAGGCAAGAATACTGAAATGGATAGACATTTCCTTCTCCAGGGGATCTTCCTTACCCAGGGATCAAACCCAGGTCTCCCACATTACAGGTAGACTCTTTACCATCTGAGCCACCAGGGGAGCAGTAATAATGAGCTGAGTTTCCATTTAGACCAGTATTCATATATTTGGATATGATCACTAAATAGTTTAAGAAAATAGAACAAAAATTTTAATGATTTCAATGATTTTTAGGCTGGCCATTTGACTGTGGAAACAGAGTATGTGCAAATGTATTTGAAATATTTTCACTAAAAGGTGCGTTGTGCAACTACCTTATGACATATACATCTGAAAGACAATTTTAATATCTGTTTCCTCCACCATCCCCTAAGATTTAAAGGATGAAAATAGAATGGGTTAAGAATTTTAGAGCTGATTCTTGTGTTTCAAAGTCATCTAATACAAATTATGCAAGAATTTAGCAGTACATTCATTTTAAACATTAGGCCCCTCCNCCCTCCAAGAACACATACAAGAATAAGGTACAAGATTCACATATTTCTCGAGGAAACAAATGGACAATTCTTCAGCTGTTATGGAGGTAAAGGACAATGTGTAAATAAAGCTGAAAGATCCTTACACTACTTTACATTATCTTTCAGTCATATTGAAGTTCTTAAATAAGTACCTACTTTAAAATAAAGAAATTCAGATAAATGAAATGTGTATGGCTGAGACAATTTATTCTGTGTGAATTTTGAATACATTCCAAAGGACTATTTTCCACCTTCCTTTTTCAAATCTTACCCCTAGTGTGTTTGGAGTGTTCCTTTAATTTTATGCTTCTTTTCTATGGCATTCCAAGGCAGATGATCCTGTTTTCCCCACTGTCTTCAGTAGGACCTCTGTCCTTTGTATATGATTTTTACTTGATTCCTGAGATTTGTCAACCTCTTCATTATCACTCTGGTGATTCAGTGGAGCACAGGTATTTCTGTTTCCTCTTAGGTTAACTCCAGTGTAGTGGTCCAGATTCTTCATACTCCTCATTTTAGCATAGTTTCCTGAACAAAAGCTTTTATTATGTCTTATCCAGAGAAACACCTTGTCTTGGGGGAGTGAAGGATTATAGTCAACAATCACTATTTATCCAGGCAATGATTCACATTGTTGTTGCTGAAGTTTGAGAAAAATCTTGAAGTCTGCATGGCAGATATGATCTTAGCTTGAGGCAGTATTTTGACTTCAAATATTCTATCCACTCCTGTGAAAAACTGGGCTATTCCTCTCAAGTAAAGCTTGTTTCAACAGATGGAATATAAATGCATATGATTTATTAGTTTAGTTTTGATGATGCTATTAAGATGTTCAGTTCTGTTCACAATTCAAGAATTTACAAGTATGTTGCATGCTGCATATTTTTTCATAATAATAAATTGTAGAGGTCTTTATTAATTATTCCTGTAAATTTTACATATTTCATAGCCAAATCATTTTCTTGCTAATCTTTACATCCCAGTCAATTAATAACTATGGTTTTGTACATGAAAGATGTTTAAATGAAAGCCAGAGGATCTGAGTGCTAATCCTTGTTCTGCCATGACTAGTTATCTGTCTTGGGATAAGTCACTTCACCTCTTTGGAATTTGTTTTCCTCATGTATAAATTGAATATCAGATTTGGATGTAATTTATTATGTCTTCCCATCTAAAAAATATTTTTTTCCATGACAAAATAGGTAACCAGAGTCATAGATTTGCTAATAAAAGTTGTCTGTTCTCTCAGTGTGACATACAACCCCACACACATACCCTGTGTGTGTACATGAATAGTAGGAACATTGAGCTAAGGCATTGCTCAAATAATTATGAATACGTACGAAATAGCTCATACATATGTGAATGCACACTTATAAACTTAGAATTTTATAAATGGTCTTATATTGACCTAGCCTGCTCTGTTTTGGACCTCTGATTTGAATAATCTCTTTCTTATTCAGATATCCCAGCCACACTGAATTCCTGGCTGTTATTCCTTCACACTGAGCCCATATTAACCTAAAGAATTTTGAATTTCCCACTTCCTGAAATGTTCTTTTTCTAGATATCTATTTTTTTGTTCCTTGTTTTTCTTTAGATCCCTGCTCTAATTTCACCTTATCCAAAAAGGCATCCTAATTAATCCTGTATAAAAATACATCCACCACATATGTACATATACATGTTATGAATACACAGACAGAAGAAAGTAGGTAGTGACTTCAGAAACATTATTTGAGTGTCTTGCGGTAACGCACACAAAATCAACGATTGGCTTTCTCTTCTGTGTTTTAACTGCAGAAACACTGCACCAACTATGCATAATGTTTTTTGGTAGAAGGAGCATTTGTGTGAAACATCATTACTGTGCTGAGTTCAACTCTACAAATTCATTATATTTTAATTTCTCCGTCTGCTAAACCATAAAGTGATAGAAAATATATAAGTGGCAACTGCAGCAAGAGAGGGCTAGAACAAACTACCAGGGAAAGCTCAGAATGACATAAGTCTCCAGGAGGTTTTAGAGGCCAGGAATATGCAGATTTCAGTAGAAAAACTCTGAGAGGCAAGAACTCCCTGTGAACTCCCTAGGGTGAATGGGGGTCAGCATCCCTGGTGCCTGGACTCTTATCTTTAGAGAAGCCATTTCAAGTTCCAATTTAAAATACTAATAGAAAACCAGTGCAAAATGTTACAAATATTAACATCAAAGGAAAGGAAAAAAGATTATTGAGAGAAGAAAGTTGATCTCTTTAACAAAAACACTTTTCAATAAACTTTATTGGAAAAGTTGAAGACAGTGTGTCTACATGGAAATGAATCACATCTCAGCTGTGGCATCTCACACATCATGTTGATGTATCCAGGTTGCAGGCTATATCTGAAAGCACATCAGTTGAAATCATGACATAAAAACAATCTCTTCCAAAAGTCACAGTAAGATTGCCTGTTTTTTAAGCAGAAACTTGTAAGGTTTAAAAAATCTCCTCCTTTTTCATATTTCCTTTTGAATATTAAAAGACTGTCAATATAAAGAACGCAATTCCTCAAAAGTACATATGCATTCAAGACAAACATATATAAATAAATAAATATTCTTAATTTAAAGTGTAAGATTTTAGGAAATATCTGAGACATACGGAAAAAAAAAAAAAAGATCCCAAGTCACAAATCACATTTACCCTAATATTTATGTTTAATCAAAAGATAGAAGGAAAAGAATTGGGTTTAATCAAGAGATATATATTTTTACATATGCATATGTTTATGTATATTTATGTGAATGCATACTAGGTCTAAATTAGGCTACTAATTAAATATTCAGATAAAAAAGGTGTATTCTAATTAATATCTTTGACATTAATAAGCAAGAAATTTGAGAGTGAAAGAGGTCTTTTATATCTATCCTTCTTAATATGCCTTCTAATTTGGTAAACCTTTTACAAACGTGTGCATGAATGTTCCTTTACACATTCATATCCGGAGCTGACCACTTCTTTTCCATCTTTTCCTATAGTAACATAGTCTAAATCATGATCATGGGTCGATGTCTTAGAATAGCTTCCTATATAATGTGTGTGTGTTATTAATATTAACCCACAGAGGAGGCATTCCTCACAGAGAGATCCTTCTAAATTGTCCATTAGGTCAAGATTACCCTCCTCAGGGGCTCCCTCATAGCTGTCGGTAAAGAATCCGCATGCATTGCGGGAGACCTCGGTTCGATCCCTGAGTTAGGAAGATTCCCTGGAGCATGGAAAGGCTACCCACTCCAGTATTCTGGCCTGGAGAATTCCATGGACTGTATAGTCCATGGGGTCGCAAAGAGCTGGGCATGACTGAGCCACTTTCACTCTCACTTTACCCTCCTCAGAATCTCAAAATCTCTAGTAGCTTCCCATTTCAGTCATAATAATACTCATGAGCTTAGGATTTTATAAATGGTCCTAAACTCATCCCCCTCCCTGTTTATTTTAGAACTTATATCTCAACACTCTTCTCCTCATTAAGATACTCCAGCCACACTCGCCTCCAGTTATTAATCCTTAACACTGGGCCTGCTTCTGCACCAAGAACTGAACTTGAATTTCTCATTTCCTGAAATGTTTTTTCCCCAGATATTCATATTCTTTTCCCCCCTCTTTTCTTCTAGATCTCTGCTCTAATCTCACCTTTTCTGATAAGCAACTCTTTTTCATCCACGTAAAAAGACATCCCATCTCCCTCAGACCTGATCTGCATATCCCGTTGCTTTTTCTTGTAACACAAATTTCCACCTTTCTTTTTGTCACATATTTTTATGTATTTGTTTAATAACAAGGACAAGTGACCTATAAATTTATGTTTATGGTGACAGATTGAATATTCAGCAGCATCAGTTCTGGGGTAAGCTTTGATTAGAAGTACCCCAGGCTGTTGAACCAAAGCATATATTTTATCCCTTCTACAATCGATTCACTTTTCTAATGTCTTATACAAGTAGTGATAAGGATGAGATGTAATGATCCTTTCTTTAAAGAAAAGATTCTCTGGTCCCCCTGGCTGGTTAAGTGCTTTTTGTGCAGTGAATGATCTTCCATGGGCATTAACTTGAGATACAAAAATACACATGAATTTTCTATGTCATTCATATTTCTCTTGTCTGATCTCCTTTTATCAGATCTCCCAAGACCTCAACCATTCAAGACATTCGTTACTGACAAGACAGTTATGTATACAGTGGGATAATCTTTCCTCTATATTATATGCGTATATTATATATACAACAAATTATATATATGTATATAGGCAGATGCTTTAACCTCTGAGCCACCAGGGAAGCCCTATATATATAATATATGTATACACAACTCATAACTCAGAATATTCCTGCTGCTGCTGCTGCTAAGTCACTTCAGTCATGTCCAATTCTGTGCGACCCCATAGATGGCAGCCCACCAGGCTCCCCCGTCCCTGGGATTCTCCAGTCAAGATGAGTAAGATTGTAAAGCAGCAGCAATCCATTTTCAGACACGGCTGTGTCCCAGTCTAACCCAGATCATTGAAATAATGGTCTTTTTTAAACATTGCCATGCAGAAATTCTAGATTTCACAGCATTTCCTAAGTTGATACTTGATTGAACTGAACTTGTCATTTCTCCTTATTCTTGACTTCTAAAAGAAATTAACAAAGCAGTTAATAGTTAACAAAGCAATGAATGAAGTTACCAAAGGAGTTACAGAAGAAAGCAAATAAAACATTTTCAAGTGTGTAATCCACCTGTACTTTATCCCAAATTCATTATAGAGAGTGACTTAACAATTGTGAAGGGGTTCTCATAATCTTGCTCCCCACCATCTGGGAAGTCTTCCTTTACTGTTTAATCAATGAGTAAAACACAGTTCTAGAATCCTGAGCATCTGTTGTAGGGTTACTGCTATTAATAATATCATAGCTTGTGTTCCTCTGAATGAACATCTTGAAACAGGGAGTTGGGTGAAATTAGTTCATTATGTTACCCCAAGAGAATAAGAGTTGGAGAGAACAGAGAGTGAGATGGAGAAGGAAAACAATTCCATATAAAGGCAAATTATTCAGGTCATCATCATGAAAGCCTTGTTTTAGCTGGGACCTTCTGAGAAGCACACAGAATGACTCCCAACACTATTTGCCTCTCCCATCAGCTCTTGTTTTCTATAGGTTGAGAGCTGCCCCTGAATGATTCCTTCCCCATGTTTTGGAGGCCCTCCTGCTGCTATAAGGGTCCACTGTGTAGGAGGAGTCTCAGGGCTGAAAATGAAGTGTTGTCGGCATAAGAAGGAAGGCCCTGCCAGCTTAAAGTGAATATTGGAATCAGAGGTCTGCACTGGTACCATTTACCCCAATGTAAGGAATCAGAGATAAGGTCAATATGATGTGGCTGAACAACTGTTATCCTGGGCCCCATAAATCAACTATTTAACAATTTGGGCACATTTTGTCTGTGTTAGTTGCTCAGTTGTGTCCAACTCTTGGCAACTCCATGGACCGTAGTCCACCAAGCTCCTCTGTCCATGGGATTTTCCAGGCAAGAATACTGGAGTGGGTTGCCATTTTCTTCAGGGGATCTTCCCAACTCAGGAATCAAACCCCGATCTCTTACACTGTGAGCAGATTCTTTACTGTCTGAGTCACCAGGGAAGACAGTCACCTTTTGTATGACATTAAATTCAGACATGTAAATGTAATTTTCAAAATTTACTTTCATTCCTGCTTTAATAAAAAATATGTAGACAACACATCCTCTCTCCAGGCATTCTGCAAGTCAGTATTTCTAAATAATGACAATGAAATTTAACAGATTGTGGAAAAAAATAAGGTAGAAGATTTTAAGTCATAGTCTTCACATTAAAGAAAAGGAAGACTTTCCAGATGTTAGCAGAGGTGTGGATAGCAAACTCCACATTCTCATTTCCACAAGTAGACTTTTCAAAAACTGAATCAATCTACTAGCTGTTGATCTCCACCTCTCCTTCCATGGCCATCCTTCTATTTTGCAAAGGAAAGGCATTATTCTCACTGGCATTTTATTATTGTGTGCTATGTCAGGTATGCAACACTCCAGATGAATAACCAAAAGCACAGTCAGGAATGCACTGTTCCTAAATCCAAGATCCTCTGATGTAAAGTCAGAGAGATTTGCCAAGATATTCTGAGCAGGCTGGCATTTTTTTCCTCTTTTGAAACTAGAATCTAGAAAAGGGAAGTTTTCACAAGATACTTATTAACCTATTTATTAGACTCAAAAAATGGATTATTCTGAGATAAATTATTTGTGATTTGGTTGTTGAATGGTTTTATCATGTAAATGACCTTTGTTGACTCCTTTCTATAGCACATACTTTCCAGAAATAAAATGAACTATATATCCAGGTTCAAAGTTTAATAAGTATATATTTAATGACATGTTACCACATATATTGAGGTACAAGATACGAAACTAAACTCTTCAAACTTAGTTTAAATTTATATATTCTTATGTTTAACTGTGTAAAGAATAAATTATTTATAAAATGAGGGATTAAAGAGATAACATTTTGAGTGTAACTAAGGTTAGAAGAGGATTACTGATTATTACATTTATGTTTATTAGAATATCATTAATAAATACTTTCATATTATAATACTGGAGGGAATACTTCCTAAGTCAACTAACATAAGCAGGTTAAAATGAAATATACTAGAATATCAGATACTTAAACAGGAAGTGAGTTGAAGCCTGGTTTGATTCCTGCGATAACTCAGGAAAACAGGCCATGGATCAAAGGAAACAACTTATTGATTGAGGATGTGAGCCCTCCCCCACAAAGGAGCAGATGGTTGAAGCTAAGCATTTATTCTCATCAGCGGCTTTGTTGATAACTTCATACCATGGTGCACAATTTTAATTGAATGCTTAGATGGCAATCAGTGCCTGGCTTGGATTTCTTTGTTTTCTTGAATCTTGTCCATGGAAACAATGGCAACAAAAGAACTACTTCTTTTAGCTTTGTTCACTTTTTTTAAACATATCTTATGACAGTTGTACTCTTAAGCTTTAGCTGAATTTATATCCATATGTCTGAAAATAAATTTGTGGGAAGCAGTACAGTATATACAGCCATTATAACTTCATTAAAATTTACTATATAGATCTTTCTCTCTTTCTCTTTGGCTAGAATATAATAATCATGTATAAGACATTGAAAATTATTGATTCAAGTTTTGAATACAATGAAATTAATATATTCTTTTGTTGTGGTTATGAAAGAACCCTGCCAAGTAGCAACCTTAAGGACATTCAGGCAGTGAAGTCTATTGAAGATAGACATGGACCTTAAACAAAATAAACCAAACAAAGAAAATTGAGACTGCCAAGAAAAATAACTTTAAAAAAAAATGCTTCTTTTTTTCATCATTTTAGTAAAGGTATTTGGTCATGTAATCTAGTGTGTACTTATGGGTATCTCCGCATACATACTGCTGGTAAATTTCTATATGCAAATAAGAATTGCAACTATGTTAAAGTATGGTTTATTGGCATATATTTGCATGGAAGTGAAACATTCATTTCACAAAACATAATATATAGTATAGTCCTTTGTGACTTTAGAGGAGATGGTACATTTTTATACTAATCAATTATATGGAAATGACTTCCTATGACATAGCTCTTACCACATGCTAAGTTCTGTGCTACACTCTGTGCACATTGTTGTGTTTATCCCACACTAATTTAATGAGGTGTGATGTGTGGGGCCCTAAATGGGAAACCTTGAAAAAGAAAAAGGCTAGCATTGTGGACGGAAACTAAGATGGCGCCTGGCGGAAGAGATGGGGGCGTAGTCTATGTTGTTTGTCAAAACTTCTGATTGGCTCCCTTGATTTCTGTGCACGTAGACAGCGCGTGATCACCATAGACTCCTGTTATAATGATGGCACATGACGATTTGAACTTTAACATGATTGGTGTAACTATGGAAAGTCCCTCATAAACCCCCCCTGCTTGCCTTTCTAAGCAGGGAGTTTGCAACAATAAAGCGGAACCGCACTAGACGGAACCCCTGTCGCGTCTGATTGTCTCTCGCTCGCCGAGGGGCTGGGTTGGCGGACAGCAGGCTCACTTTTCCTCAGGACCCCTCAGTTCTGCTGAGGAAAGTTCCACTGCCTCTCTCTCTTTCTGTGGAGCGCCCCCTGCAGAAACGTGTTAGAATTATTCTGCACTTGCAGAAACTGAGGTTGCTAAGTGAAATCATCTTTCCATATCTTACAATAAATGAGAGAAGCAGAATTTGAATGCTGTGCTGCATGATGTCCAAGCTTACATTTTTAACCACAACATTTTACAGGGATTTCCTCAGCTGTCTTTTACCTTATACTCAAGTTTCATCCATAAAAACAGTCACTATTACCACATTTCCTTGCTAATAAGAATTCAAAGAATCACTGGGGATGGTCTTTTGCTATAAAACTTTGGTCTGAGAAAAGACAAAAGTAATCTGTTTTTATTCTTCTTAAGCACTGTTAATTCTGGCCAGTTTTCTAAGTGAAGTTTCTATGTACAAAACTAGAAGAAACATACATGAGAAGCATAACTTTACCAATCTTACATTGTTCAAGCATTCAAGTGTTTGTGTTGACTAGAAACCTTTCTCTGTTTAGGTAATCTATTTTGAGTTCCTGGCTCTTCACTCTGACTTAAACCCTAACCCTCACTTAATAGATCAACTTCTTTCTTTTCTAGCTATGCATTTGATACCTGCTCACTTCTTACTTCCTAGGAACAATCTAGTAAAGCTCCTTTCCAGAGTCCTAACCTTTCTCCTGCATATTCCCCTAAGTTTTCTTTCTCCTTCCAGGAGCATAAGGAGTCTACCATAGGTGACTAGCCTGACACTAGCCTGCCTATATTCTTAGGGTAGACTTCATCCAATTTCTTAGGGTTAGTGTGAAGTGAAAGAATGTCAGAGGTTTCTTTATGTGACTAAATATATGAATACTTTAATGAAAATTAAAAAAAATAATTTTCATAAATGGGTTACTTGAATATAAGATGGAACTGAAGAAAATTCTGTGCAGTAACTTGGCATCTCAATTATGCAGAGACTAGAGCAAAAACATAAGCACAAGCCAATGCCTTATCCTGAAACTGTATTCTTTTAGCACTGATGATTGAGGGAAGACTTACTATGAATCTGCTGAGGCTGAAGCTCTGCAATTATCTATACATTGGTTTGATACTGTTCTCTAAAGCTTGCTGGCTGTAATTTTTACATTTTTAGGTTTGATTCAGGTTGTTTCCTCTTTTATTCCATCTCATTACCTACTTTTATCTTGCCTTTTGTGTGTATTTGTATGCGTATGTGTGATACATAGAAGTGCTTAGAGATAAAATAATACATTTGTTAATTTATTCATTAAATCAAGAAATATACTATTCAGTAGACACTGTTCAGGGTACTGGATCTATTCCAGTGCTGAAGACTGATGAAGTCTGTGCCCTTTGGCAGTATATATTCTCCTAGGAAACATATTTAACAAGGTAAAAGATAAAATGTAAAGCAATTTAAATGAGCTAATAAATGAGATATACAATAAAGCAGGATAAAGGATGGAATGTGATAGAAATTGGTGATGAATAGTTTAGATAACAGTTATATGATGGTTAATTTTATGTGTCAAACCTGACTGGGTCACAAGTGAAGAAATATGGGATTAAACTTTATTCTAAGTCTATATGAAGGTGTTTTCAGAAGAGATTAGCATTTGAATCAGTATACTAAGTGAAGCAAATTGCACAATCTCCTATGGGTACACATAATATATATACTTGTTTCTGTTTGTCTAAAGAACCCTTATTTGAACACTCATGATCGAGGAAGCCTCTGAAAAGCTCCTGAGGAGAGAATAAGATGGGTGTGTGAGGAGCAGTAAGAACAGTGGGACTGACGCTAGTCTTGTGGGAGGTGGAGAGTGGGAGAATACTGAGGCCAGATCAGAGGGCAAGGTTTACTTCATTCAGGATAAAAGCATTAGGATTTTATGTTAAATGTTTTGAAAGTCCAACATATATCTATTTTAAACATTTCTGTGACGACTGTGTGACAAATGAACTCCTGAGAGGCAAAACTGGAAGAACTGTGAAAAACGCTCTGTGAGTTATAATGGTGGGCTGAACTTGAGAGACAGTAAAAAGGGGACAGATTAGGGATATAAATTTAAAGGTATAATGGATAGATGTGGGTAAAGGATTTAAGTAGGTGTATGAATAAAAAAAGGGATTAAAGACAATTTGTAAAATCATTGTAGTCAATCTCTAAAGCTTCCCTGGTAGCTCAGCCGGTAATGAGTCTGCCTGCAATCAATGCAGGAAACCTGGGTTCAATCCGTGGGTCGGGAAGATTCCCTGGAGAAGGAAATGGCAACCCACTCCAGTATTCTTGCCAGGAGAATCCCATGGACAGAGGAGCCTGGCAGGCTATAGTTCACAGGATCGCGAGAGTCAGACACAACTTAGCAACTAAACCACCACCAATCTCTAAAGCAGGAAGGAACAGCACTCAAAATTATCCCAACTGGTAATGCCAGATACATACTTAGAAAATAGGAAACATTTCCTTACTCATGTAATTGAGGACACTAGCGAGAGTAGGGTAGGCCTCTCAAGCAAGTCCAACATGTCTTGAGAACTCCAGGAGAAGAGACTGGCTTAGGATTTTATTGCAGGTAGGCTCTTGTTGGTCTTCCCTGGGGGCTCAAGCAGTAAATAATCTGCCTGTGATGTGGGAGACCAAGTTTGATTCCTGAGTCGGGAAGATCCCCTGGAGAAAGGAATGTCTACCTACTCCAGTATTCTCCAATATGTCTACCTACTCCTGGAAAATCCCTTGGACAGAGAAGCCTAGTGGGCTACAGTAAATTGGATCACAAATAGTAGGACATGGCTGAGCAACCAAGACACACACAGGCATGGCGCTGAAGAAAGAAGTCTCACATGTAGTGCAAATCTCTTGTTTGTGCCAAAGAGGGAACAGTCTGGGTTTCTTATCAGGTTGCTCAGAAGTGGGACACAATGGAAAAGGAGAAAATTGATCATGACTCAAGCATCAAAAATAGAGACAGATTCCTAGTTATAAGAATCCTGATCTAGACAAATGAATGAAAGATTGTGCGATTCCAGGGGCCAAAAAATATATGAGGGAGGAATACTATTGATATGACTTGGAGAGTCAAGTGATCTGCTGTGTGCTTAGTATGTCTGAGACTTCTGCTTATTACCTACCACTTTCTATCTCTCAGCTCTCATTTCTTGATGCCTTTTGTCTCCATTTGTTATATATTCAGTTCAGTCTTTCAGTTGTGTCCAAATCTTTGTGACTCCATGGACTGCAGCATGCCAAGCTTCACTGTCCATCAGCAACTCCTAGAGCATGCTAAAACTCATGTTCATCAAGTTGGTGATGTCATCCAGCCATCACATCATCTGCATCCAGTTTTCTTCCCGCTTTCAATCTTTCCCAGCATCAGGGTCTTTTCAAGTGAGTCAGTTCTTCCTATCAGGTGACCAAAGTATTGGAGTTTCTACTTCAGCATCAATCCTTCCAATGAATATTCAGGACTGATCTCCTTTAGGATGGATCTCCTTGCAGTCCAGGGGTCTCTCAAGAGTCTTCTCCAACACCACAGTTCAAAAGCATCACTTCTTCAGCACTCAGTTTTCTCTATAGTTCAATTCTCACATCCATACATGACTACTGGAAAAAACATAGCTTTGACTAGATGGTCTTTTGCTGGCAAAGTAATGACTCTGCGTTTTAATATACTGTCGAGGTTGGCCATAGCTTTTCTTTCAAAGTGCAAGCATCTTTTATTTTCATGGCTGCAGTCGCCATGAAATAGCTTAGCTGGAATTCCATCACCTCCACTAGCTTTGTGCTTACCGATGCTTTCTAAGGCCCACTTGACTTCGCATTCCAGGATGTCTGACTCTAGGTAAGTGATCACACCATTATGGTTATCTGGGTCATGAGGATCTTTTTGTAGAATTTTGCTGTGTATTCTTACCACCTCTTTTCAATATCTTCTTCTTCTGTTAGGTCCATGCCACTTATGTCCTTTATTGTGCCCATCTTTGCATGAAATGTTCCCTTGGTATCTCTAATTTTCTTGAGGATATCTCTAGTCTTTCCCATTCTATTGTTTTCATCCATTTCTTTGCATAGATCACTGAGGAATGCTTTGTTATCTCTCCTTGCTATTCTTTGGAACTCTGCATTCAGATGGATATATATTAACTTTCCTCCTTTGCCTTTAGCTTCTCTTCTTTCTCAGCTATTTGTAAGGCCTCCTCAGACAACCATTTTGCCTTTTTGTGTTTTTCTTTTTCTTGGGGATGGTCTTGATCCCTGCCTTCTGTACAGTGTCATAAACCTCCATCCAAGGTTTTTCAGGCACTCTATCAGATCTAATCCCTTGAATCTGTGTGCCACTTCCACTGTATTAGCATAAGGGATTTGACTTAGGTCATACCTGAATAGGCTAGTAGTTTTCCCTACTTTCTTCAGTTTAAGTCTGAATTTGGCAATAAGGAGTTCATGATCTGAAACACAGTCAGCTCCTGGTTTTGTTTTTGCTGACTGTATAGAGCTTCTCCATCTTTGGTTGCAATGAATTTAATCAATCTGATTTCTGCATTAACAAGTTTGTGATGCCCATGTGTAGAGTCTTTTCTTGTGTTGTTGGAAGAAGATGTTTGCTATAACCAGTGTGTTCACTTGGCAAAACTCTGTTAACCTTTGACCTGCTTTGTTTTGTATTCCAAGGCCAAATTTCACTGTTATTCCAGGTGTCTCTTGACTTTCTACTTTTGCATCCAGTCCTCTATAATGAAAATGACATCTTTTTTGTGTGTTTGTTCTAGAAGGTCTTGTAGGTCTTCATAGAACCATTCAACTTCAGCTTCTTCAGCATTACTGGTTGGGGCATAGACTTGGATTACTGTGCTATTAAATGGTTTGCCTTGGAAACAAACAGAGATCATTCTGTCATTTTTGAGATTGCATCCATGTACTGCATTTCAGACTCTTTTGCTGAGTATGATGGCTACTTCAATTCTTCAAAGGAATTCCTGCCCACAGTAGTAGATATAATGGTCATCTGAGTTAAATTCACCCATTCTAGTCCATTTTAGTTCACTGATTCCTAAAATGGTGATGTTCACTCTTGCCATCTCCTGTTTGACCACTTCCAATTCACTTGATTTGTGCACCTAACATTCCAGGTTCCTGTGCACTAGTGCTCTTTACAGTGTCAGACTTTACTTCCATAACATGTCACATCCACAACTGACTGTTGTTTTTGTTTGGCTCCATCTCTTCATTCTTTCTGCAGTTAGTTCTCCATTGATATCCAGTAGCATACTGGGCACCTATGCTGGGGAGTTCATCTTTCAGTGTCCTATCTTTTTGCTTTTTCATACTGTTCATGGGGTTCTCAAGGCAAGAATACTGAAGTGGTTTGCCATTCCCTTCTCTAGTGGACCACATTTGTCAGAACTCTCCACCATAACACATCCATCTTGGGTGGCCCTACATGGCATGGCTCATAGTTTCATTGAGTTAAACGAGGCTGTGGTCCATGTGATCAGTTTGGTTAGTTTTCTGTGATTGTGGTTTTCAGTCTGTGTGCCCTCTGATGGAGAAGGATAAGAGCCTTACAGAAGCTTCCTAATGGGATAGACTTGATTGAGAAAGAAACTGGGTCTTGTCCTGGTGCGACAGCCCATGCTCAGTAAATCTTTAAGACAACTTTCTGCTGAAGGGTGGGGCTGTGTTCCCTACCTGTTATTTGACCTGAGGCCAAAATATAGTGGAAGTAATGAAGATACTGGCCATCTTCTTCAAAAGACCCCATGCATGCACTCCCACACTCAGTGCCCCCAACACTGTAGCAGGCTACTGCTGTCCCACGCCTCCTCTGGGGACTCCTGGACACTCATGGGCAAGTCTGGGCCAGTCTCTTGTGGGATAACTGCTCATTTCTCTTGGGTCCTGGTGCACACAAGTTTCTGTTTGTGCCCTTTCAGAGTCTGTTTCCCCAGTCCTGTGTAAGTTCTGGCGGTTCTATGGTGGGTTAATGCTGACTTCCTCCAAGAGCGCTTATGCCATACCCAGGTCTACTGCACTCAGAGCCCCTGCCCTTGCAGCAGCCCACTGTGGATCCATACCATCTCAGGAGACACCCAGACACAGCTCTGTCTCAGTCTCTGTGGGGTCTCTGGGTACTGGTGTGCACAAGGTAAGTTTGAGCTTTCTGAGAATTTCTGGCAGGTATGGATTTGAGTCTAAATGTGATTTAGCCCATTCTACCACCTTTCTGGGGCTTCTCTGCCTTGGAAGTGAAATATCTCCTCACAGTTGCTCCAGCACCACACAGATACCGCTCCAGTCTATAACCTGATCAATAATGCTGAAGAAGTTGAGGTTGAATGGTTCTGTGAAGACCTACAATGATTTCTAAATCTAACACCCAAAGTAGATGTTTTCTTTATAGTAGACTACAATACAAAAGTAGGAAGTCAAGAGATACCTGGGATAATGGGAAAAATTGGCCTAGGAGTAGAGAATGAAGCAGGGCAAAGGCTAACAGAGTTTTGCCAAGAGAACACACTGGTCATAGCAAACACCCCCTTCCAACAAAACAAGAGAAGACTCTACACATGGACATCACCAGATGGTCAATGCAGAAATCAGATTGATTATATTCTTTGCAACCAAAAATGGAGAAGCTCTATATAGTCAGCAAAAACAAGACTGGGAGCTGACTGTGGCTCAGATCATGAATTCCTTATGCCATGCTGTGCTAAGTCACTTCAGTCATGTCTGGCTCTGTGCGATGCCATGTACAGCAGCCCAGCCCAGCCCGGCTCTGGCCAGCAGCCCCAGACAGCAGCCCAGCCCAGAAGGCTCCTCTGTCCACAGGATTCTCCAGGCAAGCCTTATGCCAAATTCAAACTCTAATTGAAGGAAGTAGGGAAAGCCACCAAGACCATTCAGGTATGACCTAAATCAAATCTCTTACAACTATATAGTGGAAGTGACAAATAGCTTCTAATAAAGTGCCTGAAGTACTATGGATGGAGGTTCCTGACATTGTACAGGAGGCAGTGATCAAGACTATCCCCAAGAAAAAGAGAAATGCAAAAAGCAAAAAATGGCTGTCTGAGGAGGCTGTACAAACAGCTACGAAAAGAAGACAAGGGAAAGCAAAGGAAGAAAGAAAACATATATTCATTTGAATGCAGCGTTCCAAAGAATAGCAAGAAGAGATAACAAAGCCTTCCTCAGTGATCATTGCAAAGATAGAGGAAAGCAATAGAATGGGAAAAACTAAATATCTCTTCAAAAACTTAGAGATACCAAGGGAATTTTTCATTCAAAGATGGGCACAATAAAGGACAGAAATTTTATAGATGTAACAGAAGCAGCAGATATTAAGAAGAGGTGGCAAGAATACACAGAAGAACTATGCAAAAAAGATCTTCATAAACCCAATAATCACTATGATTTTTTCACTCACTTAGAGCCAGACATCCTGGAATGTGAAATCAAGTGGGCCTTAGAAAGCATCTCTATGAACAAACCTGGTGGAGGTGATGGAGTTCCAGCTAAGTTAAGTCAAATCCTGAAAGACGATGCTATGAAAGTGCTGCACTCAATATGCCAGCAAATTTGGAAAACTCAGCAGTGGCCACAGGACTGGAAAAGGTCAGTTTCCATTCCAATCCCAAAGAAAGGCAATGCCAAAGAATGCTCAAACTACCGTTCAGTTGCACTCATCTCACACACTAATAAANCTGGGCTGGAGGAAGCACAAGCTGGAATCAAGATTGCCAGGAGAAATATCAATAACCTCAGATAAGCAGATGACACTGCCCTTATAGCAGAAAGTGAAGAGGAACTAAAAAGCCTCTTGAAAGTGAAAGAGGGGAGTGAAAAAATTGGCTTAAAGCTCAACATTCAGAAAATGAAGATCATGGCACCTGGTCCCATCACTTCATAAGAAATCGATGGGGAAACAGTGGAAACAGTATCAGACTTTATTTTTGGGGGCTCCAAAATCACTGCAGATGGTGATCGCAGCCACGAAATTAAAAGATGCTTACTCCTTGGAAGAAAAGTTATGACCAACCTAGATAGCATATTGAAAAGCAGAGACATTACTTTGCCAACAAAGGTCCGTTTATTCACTGGAAAAACTGGTCGTAGCAAACTATGGTTTTTCCAGTGGTCATGTATGGATGTGAGAGTTGGACTGTGAAGAAAGCTGAAGAATTGATGCTTTTGAACTGTGGTGTTGGAGAAGACTCTTGAGAGTCCCTTGGACTGCAAGGAGATCCAACCAGTCCATTCTGAAGGAGATCAGCCCTGTAATTTCTTTGGAAGGAATGATGCTGAAGCTAAAACTCCAGTACTTTGGCCACCTCATGCGAAGAGTTGACTCATTGGAAAAGTCTCTGATGCTGGGAGGGATTGGGGGCAGGAGAAGGGGACGACAGAGGTTGAGATGGCTGGATGGCATCACCGACTCGATGGACATGATTCTGAGTGAACTCCGGGAGTTGATGATGGACAGGGAGGCCTGGTGTGCTGTGATTCATGGGGTCGCAAAGAGTCGGACACGACTGAGTGACTGAACTTAACAGTTCGTGGCGTTCTTAAGGCAAGAATACTGAAGTGGCTTGCCATTCCATTCTCTAGTGGACCACATTTTGTCAGAATTTTCCACCATGACCCATCCATCTTGGGTGGCCCTATATGGCATGGCTCATAGTTTTATTGACTTAGACAAAGCTGTGTTCCATGTGATCAGTTTGGTTAGTTCTCCATGATTGTGGTTTCCATTTTGTCTCTGGGCTGATGGATAAGGATAAGAGGGTTATAGATGCTTCCAGATGGAAGAGACTGACTAGGGGGGAAGCTTGGTTTATTCTGATGGGAGGGGCCATGCTTAGTTAGTCTTTAATCCAATTTTCTATTGATTGGTGGAGCTGTGTTCCCTCCCTGCTTTTTGACCAGAGGGCAAACTATGGTGTAGTTAATGAAGATAATGGTGAAGTGATGTGAAATCGCTCAGTTGTGCCCGACTCTTTGCAACCCTGTGGACTGTAGCCTAGCAGGCCTCTCCGTCCATGGGATTCTCCAGGCAAGAATACTGGAGTGGGTTTCCATTTCCTTCTCCAGGGAATCTTCCCGACCCAGGGATCGAACCCGAGTCCCCTGCATTGGAGGCAGACGCTTTAACCTCTGAGCTACCAGGGATGAAGATAATGGTGACCTCCCTCAAAAGATCTCATGCATGCACTCCTTCACTCAGTGCCCCCAACCCTGCCAGCAGGCCACAGCCAACTCACGCCTCTACCAGAGACTGTTGGACACTCATGGGTAAGTCTGGGTCAGTCTCTTGTGGGATCACTGCTCCTTTCTCTTGGGTCCTGGTATGCACAAGTTTGTGTCTGTGCCCTCCAAGATTCTTTCTCCGCAGTCCTGTGTAAGTTTTGGTGGCTCTATGGTGGGGTTAAGGGCAACCTCCTCCAAGAGGGTTTATGCCATACCCAGGTCTTCTTCACCCAGAGACACTGACCCTGCAGCAGTCCATTGCTCAGTACCTCCACAGGAGACACTCAAACACGGTTCTGTCTCAGTCTCTGTGGGATCTCTTGGCTCTGGTGTGCACGAGTTTTGTTTGTTATATATTACCAGTTATAATGAAAAGTATCTCATAGAAATATGTTATATGCTTAAGGATCTCAGGGCTCATTGTGGTAAGCAAGTGAAGTGAAGTAGCTCAGTCGTGTCCGACTCTTTGCAACCCCGTGGATTGTAGCCTACCAGGCTCCTCCCTCCATGGAATTCTCCAGGCAAGACTACTGGAGTGGGTTGCCATTTCCTTCTCCAGAGGATCTTCCCAACCCAGGGATCAAACCTGGGTCTCCTGCATTGCAGGCAGATGCTTTAACCTCTGAGCCACACCAAAAATAAACTCAGAACACATGAAAAATGCTATCAAAATAGCATTTTTAGAATTTTAGAGGTTTCTGGTTAATTGACACCTAATGCTACTTGGGCTTTCCTCATGGCTCAATCATTAAAGAATCTGTTTGCAGTGCAGGAGACCCAGATTTGGCGCCTGTGTCAGGAAGATCCCCTGGAGAAGGAAATGGCAACCCACTCTAAAATTCTTGCTAGAGAATCCCCTGGACAGAGGATCCTGGCAGGCTTGTGTCCATGGGGTCACAAGAGTCAGACACAACCTAGTGAGTAAACCACCAAAGCAATGTTACTTGGATAAATGGGAAACAGTTCTGTGGGGGAAGTATAGTTTTAAATTGAAGGCTATAGGAATCACATACTCAGGAGAGGTGGAAGCTGGGTAAAGTTTTATACATAGAGCAAGCAGCATCTTTAGACGTGGGTTACTGAAACTCCAGTACTTTGGCCACCTCATGTGAAGAGTTGACTCATTGGAAAGACTCTGATGCTGAGAGGGATTGGGGGCAGAAGGAGAAGGGGTCGACAGAGGATGAGATGGCTGGATGGCATTACTGACTCAATGGACTTGAGTTCAAGTAAACTCCAGGTGTTGGTGATGGACAGGGAGGCCTGGTATTCATGGGGTCGCAAAGAGTCGGACACCACTGAGCAGCTGAACTGAACTGAACTGAACTAAATGTGAATCATTAAGTTCAGAGTATTGATTCTATCAACAATAATAAATTCTCAAGTTTTGATAGATATAGTTTGCTTACTTTTGAGGAATTTCATTTGATCTTCATTGTGTCATTCATAAAAGGTATTTTTAAGACTGTTCCTATCATTAACTTGGAGATCAGTGGGTAAAATAGAGCAGATATTTTTAAAATCTTAGGATCCAGAACAATATTTTTAAAATCTTAGAATCCAGAACAAGAAGAAACTCTATCATATTTTATAGATGTAAACGTATGTCAGTGTTAGTTGATTACTCATGTCTGATTCTTTGCAAACCCATGAACTGTACCCCACCAGGCTCCTCTGTCCATGAAATTCTCCAGGCAAGGATACCAGAGTGGGTTGCCATTTCCTTCTCCAGAGGATCTTCCCTACCCAGGGACTGAACCCAGATTTCCTGCATTTCAGGCAGATTCTTTACAGTCTGAGCCACCAAAGACAGCCAAATTGTCCTCTGTTATTTAAACACCAGGATATCTGGGCATATCTGGGCATCTCTTGCTACCATACACAAGGCTTGACATTAACAAAATCCCTGGGTCAGGAAGATCCCCTGGAAGAAGGCATGATAACCCACTCCAGTATTCTTGCCTAGAGAATCCAATGGACAGAGGAGCCTGGTGGGCTACAGTCTACAGGGTTACACAGAGTCAGAGATGACTGAAGCAACTTAGCATGTGGATCTGTTGCCAACATACACAAGGCTTGGCATTAACAGAACTGTTATTTTGGTAGTTCTGTACTACTCAGTCCTATATCTGTCCTGCTGATCTATAAAAATACTGTACTATTGATTTAAGCCAGGTTTTTTGGTTTAGTTTTTTGTTTTTCCGTTTCTTGTTTTCTGTTGAATGTTTAGTCACTTAACTAGATTTCAACTCGTTTTGACCCATGCTGAGCCACAAAAGTGGATCAACAGTTGGGTTGAAAAGCATCCAAGTTTGATGGAAATAAACAAACAAACAAACCTCTGATCAACTAAAGATTGCCATAGTAAGAGGGCTGGGGTTAGAGGTTTCTTGTGTTCCATATTTATCATTCCTGATTTAAGTGAAAGGGTAAAGTAAGTAAATTTTCATTTTACTTTATTCTCCTATTTCAATGCCACTATTCTAACCTGTTCTCCCATGCCAAGAACTTATGCTATATCCAGTAATGACTTCAAATCATTTCTAAGATCTCAAAACTTTTAAAAAATGTTAGGATACCACCACCTGAAATATTTACCTTATAGAAGCCTATAATAACTTTATGTGTTGTCTGAATAATGGGCTTTTAAAATCTCTGCACTGGTGTTCAGCATAGTGGCCCCTTCATAACCTTTACCAGGCCTTTGCCATGCACCACTGTACTTCCTTTGTCTTATTTTAGGATTTAGAGTTCTCTGATTTCTCACTTGGTTACTCACCATTCCCTTAATTCCATTTTACTCATCCAATTTCTAGATTTTATAGGTCTTCTCCAGCTCTTATAACTC
This sequence comes from Redunca redunca, assembly GCA_006410935.1. NCBI lineage: Eukaryota > Metazoa > Chordata > Mammalia > Artiodactyla > Bovidae > Redunca > Redunca redunca. The sequence goes on along the minus strand of SJYQ01003575.1, from coordinate 216,222 downwards.
TATTGGGTATTATTTATATTAATTCTATATAGTAATTAGCTCAGCCCCTGGATCAACATAGATTTCTATTCAATATTTGCTATGAAATCAGTAAGAGTTAATACTGTCAGAAGTATAGGAGAGTTCAAATTACTATTCAAATCTGATTGTCCAAACAGGATGATGCCATCTGAAATCTGTTGCTAAATAGATGGTATAATTAGTGTTTATTATAACACACCAAATACATTTCTTATCAGTACTCACAAGCAGATAGAGATGGTTGTAATCCAGAGTATATTATATAGTAATGTATTGTATAGTAAATCTGTTTCTATAGTTACAATGGAAGTAACTTCCTTTGCCATCAAAGCAAATGCCAAAATCACAATCTCAGATACTGAGTGCGAAATGCTTCTCATCCTTCATGTGGCCTTCATTTAATTTTCAGTTAAAAATGAACCACTAGGAATAATTATTGTGAAGATAACTCATCAAACTAAAAGTTTTTAAAATATCAACTTTTGTTAAAGAAATCTACAGAAATACCCTAAGTCAGAAACCATCATCTTATTGATTGAATGAAAGAATAATGCCAACATTAGAGCAGTAATAACAAAAGATAGAATCAAAATTACAGATACAAATTCAGAATATAACCTACTTTAAGTTTATTCTAGAATTTATTTTTCTCACTTTTAAATTGACTTTTCTTTCTCCTAAAATCAGATTAAAAATAGATTTCTTCTATATATTGGCATTATTATAAACTGAAATTTTAATGCATCTTTAAATTGATAGATATTCAGACTATATATGATTTATGCCTACCTTCATGCAAACTTAGAATTTTGATTCTACTGAATAATGCTGTTTGGGGAACAAGACAACTTTTTCTCTTTTAGTAAAATCTTTACCTTGAGCACATTTTTGTATTTACTTTTGACTGGTTTCTCAGAACCTTTCCTGAGGTTACATTCTTACAGTTGCAAATTTGTGAAAATCTCGTTTCAAGAAACAACCAAGAATATATTGGTTTTATGATCTGGTAATAGAATGTCTAGTTTTACATGCTCAATTTTAATGAAAATGTGGTGAATGTAAAAAGCCTTTCAAACTGTCACTGTGCATGTCAAACACATGCAGTTACTGTTTGTATATTAAAATCCCTTCTAGCCTGACAGCATGCCTATACGTTTTTTTTTTTTTTTTTAATTAGAGTATTCACATCTCTCACTCTCTTTGTGCATTACAGAGAGAACAACGTTCTCAGTTACTAGGAGCTCTAACCAGTTATGAACACTACCAGATCTTTTGAATTATCCAGTTATAAGCAAGATGCTTTCATATGTTCCTTGCTCTCTTTCAGACTCGGTTGCGTGGTCCATAAAAAGGTAATAGGAAGCACATTATCAGCCATGTACAGTGTAATTCTGAAATAGTCAGGCAATAAGTAGAAGCCACTGTAGATTTCCTAATTGTGACTAGTGCAGAGAACATTAAAAAAAATAGTAAAGGAGAACTTTTAGGGTATCATTTCCCATGCCAGGCACACATTATCTGGGCTGAGATTACTTTACAAACAATTTTGACTTCTAATGGCAATTTTAGGACAAATGTATATATATATATACATATATATACATATATATATGTATATATATGTATATATATGTGTGTGTGTGTGTGTTTGTATAAAACCTCAAGAGAAATTGATGTATAAGGTTTGCTGTTTTAGAGTTTAAGCAAATAGTTGTCACTTAGTTGCTAAGTCGTATCTTACTCTCTTGCAACCCCATGGACTGTTGCCCACCAGGCTCCTCTGTCCATGGGATTTTCCAGGCAAGAATACTGGAATGGGTGGCCATTTCCTTCTAAAGGGGATCTTCCCCACCCAAGAATCAAACATGCATCTGCTGCATGGCAGGCAGATTCTTTATCATCTGAGCCACCAGTGAAGCCCTTCAGCTAATTAGCATCATTCATATGTTTGGGGAAGTTGTTACTGTAGGTCAATATCTAAAGAAAAACAGACATGCTTCTCAATATTAATTTCACATTACTCAGTAGCTCCTTTAATTCTCCAGACTAATAAAATGATTGACACTGTGAAAGTTATGATAGTGGTGCCTGTTGAAAATCTGTTCTATTACAGGAAAACAAATGGATACCCTTTGGTTGCAAAGCACAGCAATAAATTCCAACTTGCTTAAACCCAAAGGAGATTTTTTGTTGTTGTTATTTTTAATTAAATAAAATAATTCACTTTAAACAACAAAAGTCTGGAAAGTATATTGACAGGTTGAATTCATGTGCTTTTCTTCCAGAGTGCTGTTGAAGTGCTCCCTGAAATCTAGATTAGCATTTTATATGAAAGTCTTAAATGTTTAGAAAATACAGAGTTTAAATAATACCGGAATTTGTTGCAGTCTGCCATGGAAAATCAGATGAATTAAATTCCAAATTTATTGTATCCAAATTAGTAAGGCGAAGAAAATAGTCATTAGGGAAAAACACACCCAAAATATTCTTCAGAAGAATAAGAATAAAGGATTGGGAAGAAAGTGAACATAAGCAGTACAAGAATTGAAAATGAAACATATACACAGCATATAGCTTCAGCAGGATATGGGACAGAATGAGTTGGGACAGTCTAATTGCAAAATCATATCTTCAGTCAGAGATCACAAGCCTCTGGAAATTAGAGTGATAAATAAAATAGGGTGGTTTCTCAGGGGACTTCCCAGGTGGCTAAGTGGTTAATATTCCACCTGCCAATGCAGGAGATGCCTGAGACACGGGTTTGAACCCTGGTTCGGGAAGATCCCTTGGAAGAGGAAATGTCCACCTGCTCCAGTTTTCTTGCCTGGACAATCCCATGAACAGAGGAGTCTGGTGGGCTGCAGAGGAGCTAGAGGGTAGCAAAGAGATGGACACAACTGAGCCTCTGGGCATGCATACATAAAAGCGGGTACTGAGGAAGTTTTCAAAGACTGAATGAGGGCTACCTGATAACAGTTGGCCTGAAACTATAGAATCACTGTCTAATTTAATGTAACCATGGTAGTAGTACTGTTAGTCACAGTCGTGTCTGACTCTTTGTGGTTTCATGGACTGTAGCCCACCATGCTCCTCTGTCAATGGGATTTACCAGGCAAGAATACTGTAGTGGGTTGCCATTCCTAATTTAATGTAGCCATAAAATGTAGTTAATGGGAGAAAAAAATATGTCATCCTGGAAAAGAGAAGGTGTGAGAAAAGTCAGTATACATACTGACGGGGCTCTATCAGAGAGAGTTTTCTGGCTCTACTGATGAAAGAGTAGTGTAACAGGCTTCTGGGGTTGGGAAGGATCATTGCTCTCCCTTGCAAAGAGATGTGGATCAACACAACCACCTGAGCCCTCAACGCTATCACCAGAGAAAAGATTCCTCTCCCTTGGTGCCAAAGCTTGAGAAAGGATCTCCATAGGAGAGAGTCATACTGAGAAATAAAAATTTTTAAAGTTTGTTGTCTTATACAAAGGAAGTAGCTCTTATATTTATAGTGTTGCCAATGCAAGGAATATCCATGTAAGCAACAAAAACAAAATACCAAATATTAATAATTTGGAAATATATACACTGTTAACTATAANAATCTCTTTTTTAGTAATGGTATTTGTAGTTATAAATTTCTCTTTAAACAGAGTCCTAGTTTCTTCTTATGATTTTTTCACATATCTCATGGCATTTTAAAATTTACCTGTGATATATTGAGCTGTGATATCTTGAGCTATTAACTATTAAGATGTGGTATTTAATTTTCACGCACTCAAGAGTGTTCCAAGTCATCCTCGATTGTTGATTTCTAACTTATTTTCATTGCGGTCAGAAAATATACTTTGAAATATTTCAATCCTTTTAATACCATTAGGTTTGCTTTATATACTAGCATATGTGTGTGTGTGTTTCCTGGAAAGTATTCATAGACACTTGAAAAGAACATGTATTCTGCTATTGTTGGGTGGAATATCTTATATGTACCTGTTAGATCTATTTGTTTTTTAATATTGTTCAAGTGTTCTATTTTCTTATTGACCTTCTGCCTACTTTTTCTCCTTACTATCAAACGTGTTATACTAACATCTCATTATTATTAAACTTTCTAGTCCTTTAATTTTGTGTTTTTACTTAATTAAATTTACCATGTTTCAGAGAATCTTATCATTTGATAAGTATCATATAAGAGATACATTTATTTTAATATGAATGTTTATTCTTAAGTAAAGCATAACCAAATTTCCTCTAGAGAGGAAAAAAAGAAAATCTGGAAAATGCACCTAGGGAATATAGGAGAGATGTAACTATTAGACCAAAAAGGACATCCAAATTTTTACAGTCCACTTGCCAAAACATTAGAAGACACAGGAAGAATGCACCTGAATATTTCTGAAATTATTCATCTGGAACAGAAAGTGACCTTGTTGGAGTGGTTGCTATAGGTAATTCCTGTTACTAACTTTGAACAGTTTTGAACAAACATAATAGGAGTAACTGAGAAAAAATTACTGTAGGAAAAACTAATGACTGATTTAAAAGACAATCTCTTTTAGGTATAAAAATCTTTTCTTTTTTTCTTTTGGATTATGTCTTCCATCATTCTTATAATACAGGGATAAAAATGAGAGTTCAAAATATATGATTGAGTGTTTGCCAACACTGACAATCATCTGCCCAATGATTCTGGTTTTGACAGTAACCAAGGAAACCAGAGAACAAAGGTAAACAATTATGTAAAGAAAGGAAATTTCATCATTGTGGGAAAAATATCAACTAGTTTTGATTCCTTTCACTTTCTTCACTAAAGAAAGATTATCTTCAGTGCTCTCTCTGATTGTCAATAATATTGAGCACTAAAATTCTCTGTTATTATTGACATTCTCAAGAGGATTGACCTGTATGTGGGTAAAACAGATATGCTTTTATAAGACAAACTTGTAGAAATATAACACTTAGTTCAGTTCAGTTCAGTTCAGTCGCTCAGTCGTGTCCGACTCTTTGTGACCTCATGAGTAAAGTACTGAAAAAAGAGAATTGTGCCATCATTTTGTGAACAGATAAAATAAAAAACTTATCAAATATACTGTAGTATATAAAGCTTTATTCTACCTTGACTGTCTCTTTTTAGTGCCATCGCTCCACTTGGATCCACCATATGAACCATAAAGTTCCAGCACAGATTGCTACCAATTATTCTAAGAACTTGGTCCATGCTTATTGATATCACTTCACCTCTTATTCTTGTGTGTGTGTTGAGTCCCTTCAATCATGTCTGACTGTTTGCGACCTTATGGACTGTAGCTCACTGGACTCCTCTGTCAATGGGATTCTCCAGGCAAGAATACTGAAGTGGGTTGCCATGCCCTCCTTCACGGGATCTTCCTAACCCAGGGAGCAAACCCACACCTGTCTCCCATATTGGTAGGCAGGTTCTTTACCATCAGTGTCATCTGAAACAAAGTTTTTCAAAAGTGCTTAAGAAACTAATTATCTACACGATGAAGGAAGGACAGAGTTGAAAACAATAATGGTCTAAAGATTAAGCATATATTTTCATATTTGAAAAACAGACATTTAAGAAGTCACATTCTTATAAAAACATTCAAATTAAATCATGAAGGGATGGCTAAGATAGTTAATATTTGTTTTTTTAATCTGGAGGAACAGAACAAAAAGTCACATGTTAATCAAGGACAATGTATTTGCATAATTCTTTGTAATAAAAAATAGGTATCAAAAATATGAATAGTATTAGATTGCAGAAAAAGATTTGAAGAGGTTATTCTGAGTGGATTGTGAAGACACAATAGAAGATGTAAGATCTGATAAAATGGAATTATTGCAATAAACAGAAACGAGAAAATTATTATAGGAAGCAGAAATGCATTGGTGAAATAGAGGTGGTTTGAGAACAGTGCATAGATTGGTTTGACCAAGTGTAGGCTTTGCTTCCAACCAGCATACAAATATAAGTCTGTGAGGTCAGGACAGGCCTCCAATGGTAGCTGACTAGATTTTTCTGAGATGTCAAGAATGGCCTCTTACAACTAAACCAGTTAATGTAATCAGATTTGTCCTATAGCAGTTCACAGGTTAGATTTGGGCAGCTTGGAGATGACAGGACTGGTGGATATTTTACAGAAAGATACCATTGCCTTTCAAAAATAACTGCATAGGTAACCAAGGACATATATATATATATATATAGTTGTCAGTGAAAGGTACATACTTGAAAGAATAAAAGGAGCAAAAGGAAGATACTAATATTTTAAGTAAAATGTGTTTGCACAATGGAATTAATCTTGGTTATCAACTTAACTAAAACAATTTTATGAAAGGGACAAGTATATTTTAAACATTTAGAAAAGACAATGTATTCTACATGCTTGATTTTCAACTCTAACCACACCATTTCCTAGAATTTGAATTTGGGTAAATGAACTAGTCTTTCATTTCCTTTATTGCTAAAACAATATAGCAATAATAATACCTACTTCAAAGGTTTTTTTCAAAAACTGAATGAAAAAAATCATATAAAATGCATAGACTGGTGTCTTGAATATAAAAAAGTACTCAGGAACCTGGCTTATGTAATTATGATTATTAGTAAAACTCATCACATGTAGAAATCAGAAACTGTTTTTGGAATTTTCAACTTCAGTATTTTTCAACACAAAAACTGAGGTTTACTTAGGTAGTAAGTATATTTTGCCAAAGCATCTTCAATTGTATTTTTCTAACCACATTACATTGCATGGTGTCAATACAGTCATTTTTAAAACTGTAAAACAGAGGAGCTGGGCCTGCAATCAAAGAAAAACATTTGCCATGCTAGTTATATCTCTTTTATTTAATATCCTGTAAGGCACATCCACATAGACTTTGTTTAAAGTTAACTGAAAATTTTAACATTCAGTACTGATAATTTTAGTATATTGAGTTTGACATCCCACTGAAATGGTGAGGTTCTTGAATTAAACCTTTCATTAAATTATAAGCCTCTTTTGGGCTCATTGTGCTAGAAAAGGTTTATTAAATAAATATGCCTTTTGAAAGTGGAGAAAAAAATACGCATTTGAGGGAAAAACAATTAGTCAACTATATCAGTAGTGCAAAGTTTTGATAGGATAAAGGCTTCTGTCAGATTAGTTGTAGAGAGATGACTAAGGCAAAATAGGTGAACAGATTTAACTATCACCTAGAAGGTAAACAGATGATTATGATCTGGTGACTGCTTCAGTATGGAGGCGTGAGAGAAACAAAAGTCTAAATGCCTCAGAGGTGTGATGGGGGGTTGACTCCCGGGCATATCCTTGAATGCCTTAGTCCTCTGGCACTGAGACACTCAGTCATGTGGAGGTGCTGAGTACGTGTGTACACCCTCAGCTTAAGAGAGCCAGCTCAGGATGGTGCTGGCATAGCTGCCATTTAACTGGTGTGGCCTTAGCAGTTTTTAAATGTCAGAAAATCTCTTTCCTGAATGCAGGCACTTCCTTGAGTCCCATGAGACCCAGTACCACCCTTACCCTTGCCCCAGGACTCTGCTTCAGCACTGCATGCAGCACCGATTCTGATAGTGCCTGTTCTGATAATTTGATTTCATCATATATTTTTTCTCCAAGCTTACTGAGGTATCATTGACAAAAACTGTATGTATTTAAGATGGCTTGACATATAGTTGACGGTTGAACAACCCAGTTTTAAAATGTGTGAGTCCACTTACAGGAGGATCTTTTAAAATAAATACATACACAGCCCACAGAACCAGTATTGATTGAATCTGATGATGTGAAACTGTAGATATGGTAGTCTGACTGTAAAATTACACACAGATTTTCAACTGCGCGGAGTCTGCTCCAAACCCTGAGTTGTTCAAGAGTCAACTGTGTGTGTGTACATATATATGCATGTATATAAATGATTACCACAATCAAATTAATTCATACATACATTTCCTCATACACTTACCTTTATGCCTCTGTGTGTGTTTGTGTGTGTGTATGTAGTCCTATCATATTCTGAGTATCATTCCTGCCAAGGTTTGTAGAATCTTGTTTTTACATAACAACTCATCCCATTTCAAAGTCCATTTTTTAATTTAGTTCACCATTCTTTTTTATCAGTGTCTACTTATTGGTACCAAGGGCCAATGTCTTGCAGGTTCTGGGCCTCATGTTGTCCTATGCTTAGTTTAGTTGACATTGTTTCTATACACATCCTAAGTTCTGATTTTTCTGTATCCACAGCTAGTGAAATAATAAGATAGTCTAACTTTAAATTTGTGAAAATGCCAGACATAAAAACAATAAAAATTTTACAAAGAGCAAGGCACACATAAGGTGATAGTGTGGCATTTCAAACTTATTGGAAATCTACATATATGATATGATTACATCTCAAAATAGTAACAAACTAATATATGAGTGAATATTTTAAAAAATACCTGGTTATCTATGTAAATAGGGTTGACTCAGGGGTTGAGGGTGTTTAATGTTTCCCTGAGATACACCTTTATGAATCTCAGGGGCTACAAACTGCTGTGAGTTAATGAACAACAGTATGGGTCTAGATGAGTCAGGCTAATTATGTCAAGTCAATATGATGCATTTTCCATCAACAGGAGCATTTATGACAGCATTCTGAATATCTCTTGTTATCAACTGGGACCTTAGGCTTTCTACAATTTAGGTTGTCTCTAAAATATTTTCATTTCCATGATCTTTTCCCAAGCTAGTTTGGATTTCCTATTATAAACTGGGCAGGGAGAAATTATTAGGCAGTATTCCTTCACAAAAAGTTCTTACAGCTTCTCAGTTGTGTCTACAAAGTAGATCTCTTTTAATCTGTGTTCATCCCTGTAATACTGAAAACATTCGCTGTTGGTCCTAATAATGGCCCAGGGGAAACTGAAGAACACCAAAATCAAAAAGATGGCCTGGCTATGGGTGGATACTTTTCAGCCCAAAGGGACTTTCTTTCATCTGTCTTATTAAAAGGTAAACACTCTTTGAGGCATCTTCTTTCATCCATTAGGGATCAACTGTAAGAATAATGTAATTGTATAAAAACATTCTGGAAGGAAATTGAAGAGACGCTCAGTATTATAAAATCTGGCCCTTTCTATTTATTATATTGCCAAAGTCCCTTGTTAGCTTTGGGACAGTTGTTTTTCAAAAGTGGCGGCAAGGCCCTCACTGAGACAGAAGTCTTCATTTGCTGAATTTACTAGCAGCTCAGCATGTAACTGTGTTAAGCCATTCTTACCAAACAACAAATGAGATTCCAGAGGCCAAGGCTTACTGAGAAAAACACTTTTCCCTCACTTCATCTCAGTGTAGCTCAATAAAACAATCAAAGACCCTGATGGCCTAATTTTTATAACATTGTCTTTTTTCCTGGGTAAACCATCTGGCCCTTGACCTTATCAGGTTGGACTCTGAATACAAACAGCATCTCAGTTTAGCTTGACAGTGGTTACTTCTTCCAGTATTTACTCTGGACCAAGTAGTAAAATGTCTCTTTGTTTATTCTCAATATTGAAGANCAATTTGTAATTATAAACCCAGCCAACATTTTAAAATTTAACTTATTAATTTTTACAATTAAACTCACTTGTTTTTGAGAATTATATTTTATATGAAACCTACACATGAATCCTTTAAACCTATTTTCTATATGAACTTCTCTTTTCTCAATGCTCCTTTTATTGGCTACAGTCATTGCCTTTACCAAAATCTTGTTTTTTACTTTATACAAACCTGCAAATAATTTTTATGGTGACTCAGAGCAGATTGTAAATGTTAAATTAAGTAGCTTGATATTTAGGCATAATTTGAAAATTTCCTATGGAAGCATCTTAAATCCAAGACTTGATCACCTTGATTTTCCTTCTTCTTTGAAGTTTTAAGTTGGTCTCAAGCCTAAGTATAAGCTGTGGTTCTTCACCTTGGAGTTGGAGCCATATGATCAGCTCATAGAACTAATACCTAATTTCATTACTTGCCTTCTCAATAGCATAACAGTTTCTTTAAAATCTCTAGAAGGAGGGTCAAGTGGCATTACAAATAGTTCTAGATTCTTTTTTGATGACTTCTTTCCATACAGTGCTGTGTTCAGTGAGGTATGGGATTAAAAGTGGTAATGATATTTTATTTAAGAATTGCTTCTTGGCTAAATAAGGTTAAGGATTAAAAAAAAAAAGTTGAGACTAATGTTGTTAATGTTTGGGGCTGATGAGTAGAAATGTGAAAAGAATAGGGCTGGAACAGTAATTCCAAAGATCTCTGGGGAAGTTTATAGATGGGTATTTTAGGATGGGCTGAAATACACAAATATCTGTGTTATAGGTGACTACTTAACAAAGGACATCTGCTTAACAGGAGGCTCTGAATAAGCATTTGTCAAGATAATACATTTTGTAAACGCTGATAAATCTCATTTCCCATCTTCCTAGTGCTTGATCATTGTGGGCATAGCAGCCAAAATGTAAGCTCTGTATGAGCCCGACGCATGGAATTCCACTATCAACGGTCTATTGAAGACTCAGTTTTGTTTTCAGTTGGAAGATAGAGTACTTAAATATAGTGTGTTTTTTTTTTCCCAAGCATGATTTATGCTTCTAACCAGTGACCATTATTGCTTTTTCATGAAAATAAATATAAAGGGGAAGGAGCAATGGAATACATGATATGAGTGAGCACTTATACAATTATGGCTTTCTGATAGCAAATAATCTGAGAAAAACAAGTTGATTTTTTTTTATAGAACATGAAATGTAGCACATATAAGAAAACGTAATTGCAGTAAGTTTTTTGGCTCTGCAGTGAACATTATTTTTTGAAATGCAAAAAAATGTAAACTGGTGATTCATTCATCAAGATAAATAAATTAGGAGTCTGGGGAGGAAGTAGGAAATTAAATAAGCATACGTTAATCCTCCATAAAGAAGCACTTATAATATTTTTTAAATTGATAAATCATTAAATAACAATATTAGCATATTTTTAGAAACAGAATTAATGCTTAATGAAACATCTGAAGAAGTGAATGGTGATATCCTCTTGAAGGCAGGACTGAAGGGCTAGAAATAGAAAGGAAGGAACTACTTTTGTATTATAATCAGTCTTTGTGTTGATTTTATACCTTTATGTGTTTATCCCTTTGTTAAGAAATATTTTAATTTTAATTAACAATCTGTATACTGCAGCTACCAGGAGGAATCAGTCTCCTTCCTCTCTTTGCAATTCCATTTGTTGATATTTAGTGCTCATTAAGGGCTTCCCTGGTGGCTCAGAGGTTTAAGCGTCTGCCTGCAATGCGGGAGACCCGGGTTCAATCCCTGGTTCGGGAAGATCCCCTGGAGAAGGAAATGGCAACCCACTCCAGTATTCTTGACTGGGAAACCCCATGGATGGAAGAGCCTGGTGGGCTACAGTCCATGGGGTTGCAAAGAGTCAGACACGACTGAGCGACTTCACTCACTCACTCAGTGCTCATTAAACCTATTGTAGACCCTTTATACAATCATCAGCCTTCAAGGATTGGTCTGGGCTGGAGGTGTACACACAGTAGGGCTCTCACTCCATTCTTATTCACCTGGACTTCAAAGAAGTTACGTCTGAAATCATTAACGTGTGAGCATTAGAAGATCTGGTCATGAATACAGTTCAGTATTTGTTATTGATGTTCAGTCTCTAAGTCATGTCTGCCTCTTTGCACCCCATGGACTGCAAAATGTCAGGCTCCCCTGTCCTTCACTAGTTCCCAGAGCTTGCTCAAATTCATGTCCATTGAGTCAGTGATGCTATATAACCATCCCATCTTATAAACCCCGTTCTCCTTTTATCTTCAGTTTTTCCCAGTATCAGGGTCTTTTCCAATGAGTCAGCTCTCAGTGAGTCATATTTGAGGACATTGAAATCATGTTATCCTCTATAGTCATCTTTCCTTTTGACTTAAGGATCAGTCAAATTTCTTATTAGAAAATAAAAGTGCACACATGAATATCAGTGTCCGTGATCATGTATCCAGTTTAGGGCAGAGGGAGACACTGAGTTCAAATAGTGTAAACGTCCTACTGTAACACAGTTAATTCTTTTACTATCTCTAAAAATGCATCAATGCTATGTAGGTTAGCTCAGTCTCTAATCATTTCTCACCAGAATCATGACCAAAAAAAAAAAAAAATCCTGGCCTTGATACCTCTTGTAAGTCTTGCATATTGCTTTCNAAAAAAATCCTGGCCTTGATACCTCTTGTAAGTCTTGCATATTGCTTTCAGACAGACTTTTTTTTTTTTTTTTTTTAAGGCAAATGACTCAAACTTTGTTTAAAAGCCTGAACTATTTCAAACTGCTTTAAGGATGTTGTCTAACTTATTAGCTTGGCCAAAAAAATCTGGCCCATGCTTATCCTTCTTACAATTTTATACTGTTTTCCTACTACATTCAATAATACAGCTTGAGTATTTCTCTCTCTCTCTTTCTTTCTCCTTTTTTTTTTTTTTGTAGTCAATACTCATGGTGAGGCATTTTGTTGGGTAGAATTTCTATTTAGATGCTTAAATTTTAAGTTTCTGAGTTAATTCCTAGTTCCTGTTTTATTGATTTTCCAGAGTGAGTGCTCAAGACAAAGCAAAACAACTTTGGCAACTCTTGTTTTTATATAAAAATATGAAGTCTTGACTGTTCATACCCGATTCTCCCCTTCATGCTAGATCACATGCTAAGGCCTCTCTTGACCATCTCTAGTATCCTCATCAATTACTTCCAGTCTTGTGCTTAATTTTCTAGTTATACTAAACCATTTGTCTTTGAATGTGCTCTTCCTCTGCCTACTATCTTCTCTTTTCTTCACATTCCACTTAGACAACTGTTCATGCTCTAGCACCTCCCTTCTCCCTAACTGCCTATGATTCAGGTGGGGACTTTGTGATGTGTTTCAATACCAGCAAAGACTTTCATTGTATTAATAGCAAGGTCATATTATTTTCTAATATTTGCTTCGTCCCTGGCTCTCCTTAGAATACAAACTCCTAGAGGATGAAGTGTTGAATGACTGATTTTAAATGAATAAATACGTTTGTCAACCTCATTAATAGGCAAATCCACACACAGGCCTCTTATACTTATTCCTGAAGCCTCAGCGTGGGGGGTGTTTCAGGAATCTAGGACCCAGAAGAGCTATAGATCCTCTTCTGAACTCGAGGCCTAGTTTAAAGAAAATCATCCACTAAGAACCCTCAAAAGAAACACATTCTCTCGCAAGTTTAGAAGAAAGGATAAGAGAGATGTAAAATTACATGCGGTCGTGTCCATTATATTAAGACCTAAAGAACAAGACTCATGTGAAGTTTTTGCCTTAAATAGCTAGTACATGCTACGGACCTAACTCTCCCCTAAGTATTTGAAACACAGATTTTATTTACCTCTCACAATGGCTCTGTGAGATAAGTCCTACACTTGTAATTTTTTTTACAGAGTAAAAATACAGACATTCTTTAATATTACCTGACAGCAAAAAGTACATTTACTAGGGGAGGAGTCTGGAGACATTTACTCCTGTGGGCCTCTGTTCTTGGTAAGGATGCAAAGAAGAATCTGAAGTCTTGCCTCTGAGAGTTTATTGAAGATAAGGAAAAAGAAAACAGAGGGAACACCTCAAAGGAGAGGTGGGACAGAGCAAGGAAGGCAATGGCTCTGGAGGGCTGGGGTGCAGAGTTTTTAAGGCAAGGTAATTTGCATAATCCAAGAGATTGTTGGTTGACAGTCTTGACTGACAGCTGCAGGGTATATAACAAAAGGCTCTAATGTGTGTGTACTTCCCATAATTCAATCTGTTGTAATTACATATATGAATACGTGAAATGTGTATGAACAATTAATGAGCCTGATGGCTGCCAGAGGTTACCTAAGTAAATGATAATGCGAGCTGTGCACATATATCAGAGTAGGGAACATCCTACCAGTCAGCCAGTGGGAGATTTTTCCAGTCCCCTGACCATTCTGGAGTACTGATGGGGTACTGTATTTGGGGTGGGGTTGGTAAATAACTTTGTTTGATTAGGCAGCCATTGGATGTTTGGCCTATGGAGCCACCTCTCATCGCTCTTGGCTAACTTGCTGCCTAATAGATCCAGGATATACACCTATTCAGTTGGTTTCAGAACCATTTGACTAATGTTGGAAGGCATTGAATAATGAGGAGATATCGAATAATATCCTTTGAACTGAGAAGTTATTTTAAACCAAAAAACAAAGCAGGTACCTCCATAAAACACAGTTATAAAGTTTGTTGTGGATAGCTTACTTACAGGCAGGGTTGGGCAGACAAGGATCCACAGGCATTTGCAGCTGTATTCCCACGTGTCAAAAGGAGTACTGGGGAAGGTGGAGATGCCAAAGCTAAAAACAGAATCTGACTACTTGGGAGAAGTGTGTGTGCCTGACTCTTTGTGACCCCCTGGACTGTAGCCCACCAGGCTCCTCTGTCGATGGAATTTCCCAGACAAGAATCCTGGAGTGGGTTGTCTTTTCCTCCTTTAAGGAATCTTCTTGACCCAAGGCTTGAACCTGCATCTCCTGAGTCTCCTGCATTGATAAGTGGATTCTTTACCACCTGAGCCACCAGGGAAGCCCAAGGAGAAGTGTACTACTACTAAATGGAACCTGGTGATATCATGATTTAACCATCTTCATCGACAAAAGGCATTCTTTGTTTTCATATATCAGATGAAGGCAAGAATAAAAGTTGATTGGAAACTGATCTGGCTTGGAGGCATTGCTTGTGAATAGTCTAAAGCTCAGCCATTCCTAAGAAAAGGGAGGGGTACAGTCCTGTAGCCCTAAGATTAAGCTGTAAAATGGAGTCAGTGTGATTCAGCCAGAAACCTAATCATTGTGACATTCCTTTACACCTGGCATGTGCAAGTCAAAACAGCATTATAATGTACCTTTTGGCTTACAAGTATTTCCAAGAGTAGTATAACATAATTACTTATCAACCACAAATGCCCCAAAAAGAGAAACTAAAATCACCAACAGTTTTATCAGAAAAGAGCAATCTCAAAAAGAACAGAATGATCTCTGTTCATTTCCAAGGCAAACTATTCAATATCATGGTAATCCAAGTCTATGCCCCAACCAGTAATGCTAAGGAAACTGAAGTTGAACGGTTCTGTGAAGACCTACAGGACCTTTTAGAACTAACACCCATAAAATATGTCCTTTTTATTATAGGGGACTGGAATGCTAAAGTAGGAAGTCAAGAAACACCTGGAGTAACAGGCAAATTTGGCCTTGGAATGCGGAATGAAGCAGGGCAAAGACTAATAGAGTTTTGCCAAGAAAATGCACTGGTCATAGCAAACAACCTCTTCCAACAAAACAAGAGAAGACTCTACACATGGACATCACCAGATGATCAACACCAAAATCAGATTGATTACATTCTTTGCAGCCAAAGATGGAGAAGCTCTATACAGTCAAAAAAACAAGACAGGAGCTGACTGTGGCTCAGATCATGAACTGCTTATTATCAAATTCAGACTTAAATTGAAGAAAGTAGGGAAAACTGCTAGACCATTCAGGTATGACCTAAATCAAATCCGTTATGATTATACAGTGGAAGTGAGAAATAGATTTAAGGGCCTAGATCTGATAGATAGAGTGCCTGAAGAACTATGGAATGAGGTTCGTGACATTGTACAGGAGACAGGGATCAAGACCATCCCCATGGAAAAGAAATGCAAAAAAGCAAAATGGCTGTCTGGGGAGGCCTTACAAATAGCTGTGAAAAGAAGAGAAGTGAAAAGCAAAGGAGAAAAGGAAAGATATAAGCATCTGAATGCAGAGTTCCAAAGAATAGCAAGAAGAGATAAGACAGCCTTCTTCAGCGAACAATGCAAAGAATTAGAAGAAAAGAACAGAATGGGAAAGACTAGAGATCTCTTCAAGAAAATTAGAGATACCAAGGGAACATTTCATGCAAAGATGGGCTCAATAAACGACAGAAATGGTATGGACCTAACAGAAGCAGAAGATATTAAGAAGAGGTGGCAAGAATACACAGAAGAAGTGTACAAAAAACATCTTCATGACCTGGATAATCACGATGGTGTGATCACTCATCTAGAGCCAGATATCCTGGAATGTGAAGTCAAGTGGGCCTTAGAAAGCAACACTATGAACAAAGCTAGTGGAGGTGATGGAATTACAGTTGAGCTCTTTCAAATCCTGAAAGATCATGCTGTGAAAGTGTTGCATCAACATGCCAGCAAATTTGGAATACTCAGCAGTGGCCACAGGACTGGAAAATGTCAGTTTTCATTCCAATTCCAAAGAAAGGCAATGCCAAAGAATGCTCAAACTACCGCACAATTGCACTCATCTACATGCTAGTAAAGTAATGCTCGAAATTTTCCAAGCCAGGCTTCAGCAATACGTCGACTGTGAACTTCCTGTTGTTCAAGCTGGTTTTAGAAAAGTCAGGAACCAGAGACCAAATTGCCAACATCCGGTGGATCATCGAAAAAGCAAGAGAGTTCCAGAAAAACATCTATTTCTGCTTTATTGACTATGCCAAAGCCTTTGACTGTGTGGATCACAATAAACTGTGGAAAATTCTGAGAGAGATGGGAATACCAGACCACCTGACCTGCCTCTTGAGAAATCTGTATGCAGGTCAGGAAGCAACAGTTAGAACTGGACATGGAACAACAGACTGGTTCCAAATAGGAAAAGGAGTATGTCAAGGCTGTATATTGTCACCCTGCTTATTTAACTTATATGCAGAATCCATCATGAGAAAACCTGGACTGGAAGAAGCACAAGCTGGAATCAAGATTCCTGGGAGAAATATCAATAACCTCAGATATGCAGATGACACCACCCTTATGGCAGAAAGTGAAGAGGAACTAAAAAGCCTCTTGATGAAAGTGAAAGAGGAGAG
>SJYQ01003575.1:170806-197307 GCA_006410935.1 Redunca redunca | reverse complement strand
TTGTCATCTTTTAACTGTTGATAACATATAAGAGTCAGATAATCATACTTACATTATTATTCAGTTCATATTATACATATAAGCAAACTACAGTTTCACCTAATGGTGTTTCATATTCATTAAGAGTTTGAGTCATTCTGATATCTTAGAACATATTTTTTCCATAAGGTATGATAGAGATATTTTTCATGTTTATTGTGAGCTCCCCTAAACACAGAAAGAATTGTGATGGGGTGGTTTGGGTCTAACTTCTGTTAACATCGTCTGAATATAGGACTATCTAGATAATGAAAGAAGTGGCATGTTTTGTAGGTATTTAAATTTTAGACACTGTTTTAACATTTTTTTAATTCTGTGAAAAATGGCTTTTAGTGAAGACATAAGACTTCAATGACAAAAACATTCTTGAGGTCACTGGAAACATTCAGGTACTACATATCCATTAGTTTAAATTATTTATAAAGCCACTAAAATTTTATTTAGAGCAGAGGTAATTGATTTTATAGGGTAGCCTGTTAAAGTCAAGTGTTATCATTTGTAAACCTAAGGCAACATTTCACATTAGCAATGTTCCATGTCTTTAGGCTAACAAAGTTGTCTTTAATAGCACATTTTAATATAACTCAAGTAGAGATAGGCTAGCTTTTGTCAGGAAAATAGATCCTATGTATGAAGTCCCAGTTATTAATTTTAGCAATGTCACTTTGTTTACCCAAATTATAAATGACCTTTCATTTAGGGATTAATTATATTATGCTTTGGCATTTTTGTGTTGTATCTGTTTTCCTCTGTTCCAACTAATGCTGATGGCTGGCTGCTTTGGTTCAATATTCTTGTAAGAATGTGACAGAGAACAGCCTCATACAAACCTAAATGACATATTAGTATCCCGATAAGAATAAGCATCATATTGGCTAAGGGCTGGGGAAACAATCTCTGTGATTTCTGTCATTTAGTATATATGAATTATAGTGAAACAGGGACATCTGGTGTAAGCTGAGGATGCAAAACTTAGAGCAGACAGAAACAAGAAAGACTAAGGCACCTTAAAATTGTACTTAGATGCATTTAATTTTTGTGCATATCACTGCAAGTAAATTTTTCTCCCAGAAACATTACAATTTTATATATGCATTCTAAAGTACATGGAAATAAAGTATATGAAATACATCAAAAAATGATGATTGAAGAATGATATATATATATCATAATTTGAAGAATGATAGGTGGATCGTAAAGGAAACATAACAAAATCTAACCATTATTTAAGAGGTCGTGGGTATATGGTATATATACTGAGTGATTATTTTAAGTTTCATGCATGTTTGGAAACTTTTATAGTAAAACATGTGGAAAAAATAAAATGTAAAGATTACATTTAGGAATAAAATGAACTTCTGTTGAGAATACAAATATTCAGTTGAGAATAGTAAAGATATAACTCATATTTCATATAAAATCCTCTTTTTATGATAAAGATTGTTTACTACTTTTGCTTGTTAACATGAATATGATGTTATTCTCTTAGCTGTTGCTTTAATTTCTGATATAACTTAGTAAACTAAGACTAGGCTGTTGTGTTCTTTTCTGCCATTAATATTCCATGTACTTTTCTGCATTGAGTTAGAATGATGATAAAAGAGATAAAAATGTTGAAAAGCTGTACTTTTTTGTCTATGAATGAAAAAAATATATTTAAAATTGAGAACTCTTTGCAATCTTGGACTTTACAGCAGGTTCTTAAAATGACTCAAGTTGTTTCATATCATGTCAAAGTATAGTTTCTGGAATTACAAACATCTGAACTTCAAAGAATGTTTTAATAATTATTTTGTGGCAATATGTAAGACCTTACATATCTTTACCTCAAAGCAATCCTTGCTGAAAAAACCTAACAATTTTTTAAATTTTTATGCAGTTCTTAATACTATTGTTTTACCCTAAATTTCCATACTTCAGAACAGACATGAGCTAAAGACTTTGGATTTAGACGGCTTTCTCTGAGTGATAAAGAAAGTCAGTTTTGTGCTCAGGACACTTGAAAATTTTATATTTTATAATTTTCTAGGATTTTAATATTTAGACAATATCTAGGGAATCTAATATTCAATTATTAAATTAGGTACCCCTTTCAATACTTGCTTTGTAATCTTATAATAACAGTGGAGTAAGCACAGATTAAGAAAAGTTGCTAAAAAGAGGTTTTGAAATTTCATGTTTTCATTGTTAATTAACATTCTTTTTAAAATCACATGAATTGTTCCATAATGGAGAAATTTTTGAAATTATCACTTTGGATCTTGGTAGTCAACAAGGAAAAGCATATATTAGTATGAACAATGGTATTTTGAAAACATAGAAATTAATAAAATTTCTGTGCTTTATTACCATATTCTACATGATATAATATTGACTTCTCATTTACCTAATAACTGTTGGTATATAAAGTTTGACAGGTCTAAGTACTTCAGAAATGTATGTGCCCTTTTGAACATGAATTCTGAGATTCCTCATTTATAAAATGAATTCAATGTTTTATTTACTATGCCAGGTTATGGTGAATATTAAATAATAAGGAACTTACAGTGAAAGACAAAAGTGCAAAATGCTTAAAAGTATAGACTTCAAGCCACACTGTAAGATATAAATATTAGCTTCACCTCTTTTCAGCAGTGTGACCTGAATAATTTACTTAATTTCAATTTTCTTTCTCAGTTTTTATAAACTGGGTATGATAATAATAGTACCTACCTCATAGAGTTGCCATAATGATTGTGTTAATATATTTAAAACTCCTAGATTCAGTTCAGTTCAGTTCGCTCAGTTGTGTCTGACTCTGCAACCCCATGAATTGCAGCACACCAGGCCTCCCTGTCCGTCACCAACTCCTAGAGTTCACTCAAACTCACGTCCATCGAGTCAGTGATGCCATCCAGCCATCTCATCCTCTGTTGTCCCCTTTTCCTCCTGCCCCCAATCCCTTCCAGCATCAGAGTCTTTTCCAATTAATCAGCTCTTTGCATGAGGTGGCCAGAATACTGGAGTTTCAGCTTTAGCATTATTCCTTCCAAAGAACACTGATCTCCTTTAGAAGGGACTGGTTGGATCTCCTGGGAAATGAGCACTTTATAATTTTGCCACTATTTATAACACATTTATGTATTATATAATTATGTAAAATATATGTATAATTATTATATTATTGTATAATTATTTAGATCTATGTGTCAATTATCTGGCACAGAGTAAGCATATTACTATGTTTTTCTTGAGACTGCATTTTACTAACTTCAATATTTCAAACTTCATGTCTTTGTTGAGAGCATTTGAGGGTAAAAGAGATAAGAATTAACTCCTGAAACTGTATCCAGCAGTGTTTACTAGTATACTCTACATTATTTTGTCAAGAATGATGACCTTTGGGGGTACCAAGTGCCATGAGAGCAGTATTTTAATAAATTATACTTTAGTGATGGAGCAGGAAATGACAACCCACTCCAGTATTCTTGCCTGGAAAATTCCATGCACAAAGGAGCCTGGTGGGCTACAGTCCATGGGGTTGCAAAAGAGTTGGACATGACTTGGCAACTAAACAACAATAACAACAAATACTTATTCAATATGAAGATGGGCATTTTATATAGTTAGCTTTAAAGAAATGGTAACCCTGAGGAAATATGTACCTATGATGATCCCTATATAAAGAATAGAAATTAGCTGGACAAAGTATGATGGGCAGCTCTTCCTAGTGGAAAGAACAACATGTATAATGGATCTAGGGGTAGAATAGGGAGTCCACAGAGACTTGGCTGACATTTTCCAAACTCCATTCAGACTTACTTCTAAAAATTTAAATAAAGTGAAAATGCTATATTGGAACTGAGATTAATAATGTAGGGATACATATTTCCCCCAATTATTATAAAACTCAATGAAATACCACCTATTAAACAAGTAGAATTTTTGAAAGATTCTGAGAAAATACTTCTAAATTAATAAGCAATTATAAGTGCCCATGGATCAATAAAAACTATTTTGTAAAAATTATATCATAGGGTGGGGTTGAGGGAATGAAGCCTGCTCCACCAGATATTTAAGATATTTATGCTGCAAAGCTGGAGCAATAAAACTCTATAGTGTTGGCACAGAGACAGTGAGACTTTTGGACATAACGAAGAGCCCAGAAAAAGAAGTATTTTGGACTTTGATATATCTATGATGGTGATGTCACATAGCAATGGAAAAGAATTGATAAAGAAAAGTAAAATTAGCAGTCTATCTCCAATCACATGAAACAAAAGTCCATATTACTTTGACTATGAAATTAAAACAATAAAATCAATAGAAAAATATATAGGAACACTTTTACTAAAAAATCGAGAAAGATACTTTACAAGATACTCAAAATCCAAAATTAATTATATATATATATACAATATAATTATATATTTATATACAGAGAAGGCAATGGCAACTCACTCCAGTATTCTTGCCTAGAGAATCCCTTGGATAGAGGAGCCTGTTGGGCAGCTGTCCATGGGGTCACACAGAGTCAGACACAACTGAATCGACTCAGCATGGCAGCATGGCATAGTATGTATATAATATTTATAGATGTAAATGAACTAAATCAAATTAATATCTCATTACTGAAATATATTGACAAAATTAACAGGAGCAATCATTGGAGTATTGAAAACAAAACACCAACAGAAAAGAATACATAATACATAATTACTTTAAAGGAGATCAAATAAAAGCTATCAGAAAATGAATAATTATTTTATGAATGAAAATTCAAGTAGCCAACAATATATAGAAAGATATATAATGTTATGACTAGGCAGAGATATATTAGTACAAATTAAAGTCTCAGAGACATATTACTTTACACCTATCCAACCAGTCCATTCTGAAGGAGATCAACCCTGGGATTTCTTAGGAAGGAATGATGCTAAAGCTGAAACTCCAGTGCTTTGGCCACCTCATGCAAAGAGTTGACTCATTGGAAAAGACTCTGATGCTGGGAGGGGTTGGGGGCACGAGGAGAAGGGGACGACAGAGGATGAGATGGTTGGATGGCATCACTGACTCCATGGACGTGAGTCTGAGTGAATTCCGAGAGTTGGTGATGGACAGGGAGGACTGGCGTGCTGCAATTCATGGGGTCGCAAAGAGTCGGACATGACTGAGCGACTGAACTGAACTGAACTGAACAAATTGACAAATATTAGAATATTGCATATCAATTATCTATGGTATATAAAATTGTTTTTTGTGGTTGTTAAGTGTCTAAGTTGTGTCTGATTTTTTACGACCTCATGAACCCACTCCAGCACTCTTGCCCGGAAAATCCCATGGACGGAGGAGACTGGTAGGCTACAGTCTATGGGGTCGCAAAGAGTCGGACACGACTGAGTGACTTCACCTCACCTCAACTCACCTCAACTCACCTCAACTCACCTCATCTCATGAACTGCAGCTCACCACACTCCCCTGTCCTTCACAGTCTCCTGGAAATTGCTCAAACTCATGTCCATTTAGTCATTGATACCATCCAACTATCTCATTTCCTGCTGCCCTCTTCTCCTGCCTTCAGTCTTTCTCAGCTTCAGGGTCTTCTCCAGAGTTGACACTTCACATCAAGTGACCAAAGTATTGGAGCTTCAGCTTTAGTATCAGTCCTTCCAATGGATATTCAGAACTGCTTTCCTTTAGGATTGACAGGTCTGATTTCCTTGCTGCCCAAGGGACTCTCAAGAGTCTTCTCTAGCACCACAGTTTGAAAGCATCAATTCTTCAGTGCTCAGCCTTCTTTGGAATCCAACTCTCACATCCATATATGACTACTGGAAATCCATAGCTTTGACTATACAGACATTTTTTTAGCAAAGTGATGTCTCTGGTTTTTAATACACTGTCTAGGTTTGTCATAGCTTTCCTTTTAAGGAGCAAGTATCTTGAATGTCATGGCTGCAGTCACCATCTGCAGTGAGTTTCAAGCCCAAAAAAGGAAAATCTGTTACTGCTCCCACTTTCCCCCTTCCTATTGGCCATGAAGTGATGGGACATGATGCCATGATCTTAGTTTTTTAAATGTTGAGTTTCAGGTCTCCTGTTTCACCCTCATCAAGACTCTCTTTAATTCCTCTTCACTCTCTGCCCTTAAAGTGGTATCATATACATATCTGAGGTTGTTGATATTTCTCCTTGCAATCTTTATTCCAGCCTATGAGTCATCTAGCTCAGCATTTCTCATGATGCACTCTGCATGTGTCAAATAAGCAGAGTGTCCATTTACAACCTTGTTTTTCCTTTCCCAATTTTGAACCAAATTTGTTCCATGTCCAATTCTAACTTTTGGTTCTTAACCAAAACAGGGTTCTTAGGAGACAGGTAAGGTGGTCTGATATTCCCATCTCCTTAAGAATTTTCCATAATTTGTTGTTATCCACACAGTGCAAGGTTTTTGTGTGGTCAATGAAGTAGATGTTTTTTCCTGGAATTCCCTTTTTTTGTTATCCAACAAATGTTGGCAATTTGACCTCTGCTCCCTCTGCCTTTTCTAAATCCACCTTTACATCTGGAAATACTCTGTTCACTACTGCTGAAGGCTAGCTTGAAGGATTTTGAGCATAACCTTACTAGCATGTGAAATGAGCCCAACTGTACAATTGTAATGTAGTTTGAACATTCACTGATATTACCCTTTTGGGACTTGAATAAAACCTGACCGTTTCCAGTCCTGTGGCGACTGCTGAGTTCTCCAAATTTGCTGGCATATTGAGTGAATCACATTAACAGCATCATCTTAGTTTAGGATTTGAAATAGCTCAACTGAAATTCCATCACCTCCACTAGCTTTGTTCTTAGTGATGCTTCCTAAGGCCCACTTGACTTAACACTCCATGATGTCTGACTCTAGGTGAATGATCACACCATCATGGTTATCTGGGTCATGAAACTCTTTTGTATAGTTCTTCTGTGTATTCTTGCCACCTCTTCTTAATCCCTTCTGCTTCTGTTAGGTTCTTGCCACTTCTGTCCTTTATCATGCCCATCCTTGCAAGAAATATTCCCATGGTACCTTCACTTTTCTTGAAGACATCTCTAGTCTTTCCCATTCTGTTATTTTCCTCTATGTCTTTGCATTGTTCATTTAAAAAGGCCTTCTTATTGCTTCTTCTGTGGTCTGGAACCCTGCATCAGTTGGATATATCTTTCCCATAATCTCTTGCTTTTTGTTTCTCTTCTTAGCTGTTTGTAAAGCCTCCTCACACACCATTTTTTCTTCTTCCATTTCTTTCTCTTTGGCATGGTTTCTCATCAGCAAAATTAATTATGTTACTAAATTTTCTTGGTAAAAACTACCTCAAAAATCTTACAGGCACACTAAACATTTATTTTTGTTCACATATCTGTAGGGACTTTTTTGATCTAGACTGAGTTTGACTGGACTTTGTTGGTGTCTTAGTTCTAGTTGGGGCTATGTTAATTCCACATGATATTATTCTGGAGCTCAAGCTCAAAAACCACAGCTGCCTTGAGGCATGTTCTTTCTGGATGTATTTTAGGAGCATAAGAGTTAAAGAAAAAACATACAGGCACATTTGAGTCTCTGTTTCTATCTCGATCACTAAAATCCCACTAGACTTTCTAGCTACATGACTAATTACTATGTCAGTGACAGAGAAGGAAGAAAAAATATCAAGTGTGTTTTATGGAGCCACCTATATTTGTGGATGAATAGAACTGA
This sequence comes from Redunca redunca, assembly GCA_006410935.1. Taxonomy (NCBI): domain Eukaryota; kingdom Metazoa; phylum Chordata; class Mammalia; order Artiodactyla; family Bovidae; genus Redunca; species Redunca redunca. The sequence continues at coordinate 189,551 of SJYQ01003575.1, read as the reverse complement.
AATGCATTGGTGCCCAACTGAGGAAGCATTGATAGTATACTTCAGAGTTGGCCTCTGCTGGTTAGTCTAGTCACTTATTCAGTTCACATGTTGAGGCTAATTCCTGGGTGTTAACTCCCCAAAATTCCTGTACTGAGCTTCATTTGCTTCCCCTAAAGCAGAAAATAGGACGAATGTATTTACTTACTTTTATCTTAATATGGAATAGAGACTTTAAGTGACATCTGTAGGTGAGGTCACAGTTAGACCAATGAATGTACACTTCACACAGGAAGCTTTGGTTACACATTGCTTATGATAGCAATGTATTGAATTTCTCTTAGTGTGCCATCAGTAATGGAATGTAAAAGTAAAACATGTTATATAGATACAATTAATTTTTTAATAACTCTAAGGTTCCAAATAGGAAAAGGAGTACGTCAAGGCTATGTATTGTCACCCTGCTTATTTAACTTCTATGCAGAGTCCATCATGAGAAACGCTGGACTGGAAGAAACGCAATTTGGAATCAAGATTGCCGGGAGAAATATCAATAACCTCAGATATGCAGATGACACCACCCTTATGGCAGAAAGTGAAGAGGAACTAAAAAGCCTCTTGATGAAAGTGAAAGAGGAGAGTGAAAAAGTTGGCTTAAAGCTCAACATTCAGAAAACGAAGGTCATGGCATCTGGTCCCATCACTTCATGGGAAATAGGTGGGGAAACAGTAGAAACAGTGTCAGACTTTATTTTTTTGGGCTCCAAAATCACTGCAGATGGTGACTGCAGCCATGAAATTAAAAGACACTTACTCCTTGGAAGGAAAGTTATGACCAACCTAGATAGCATATTCAAGAGCAGAGACATTACTTTGCCGACTAAGGTCCATCTGGTCTAGGCTATGGTTTTTCTTGTGGTCATGTATGGATGTGAGAGTTGGACTGTGAAGAAGGCTGAACACCGAAGAATTGATGCTTTTGAACTGTGGTGTTGGAGAAGACTCTTCAGGGTCCCTTGGACTGCAAGGAGATCCAACTAGTCCATTCTGAAGGATATCAGCCCTGGGATTTCTTTGGAAGGAATGATGCTAAAGCTGAAACTCCAGTACTTTGGCCACCTCATGTGAAGAGTTGACTCATTGGAAAAGACTCTGATGCTGGGAGAGATTGGGGGCAGGAGGAGAAGGGGACGACAGAGGATTTGAAGGCTGGATGGCATCACGGACTCGATGGACGTGAGTCTGAGTGAACTCCAGGAGATGGTGGTGGACAGGGAGGCCTGGCATGCTGCGATTCATGGGGTCGCAAAGAGTCAGACACGACTGAGCGACTGAACTGAACTGAACTGAAAGAAAGAATAAACTATGTTTGGAAAAACCTGTTCTAAAATATATTGAACCAGAAATTACAAAACATTAAATTTTATATAAATAACCTCCATATAGTATGTTATATATTTATGTATACCCATATATCACTTAGACATAAATTGAAGAAATCTATGAGAGTGGGTATCGATGTCAGGAAGAGGAATACAATCAGAACATGAGTTTAAAGAGAAACATGAGAACCACAATGAGTAGGATGTTGATAATAAGACACAGTGAATGCAGTACAAGCAACTCACTTCTACTCAACTGAAATGCCTGTATTTGAGATTCCTTCAGGTATATATATATAGAGAGAGAGATAGATGTTGTTGTCATTGTTCAGTTGCTAAGTCTTATCTGAATCTTTGGGACCCCATGAATTATTGCATGCCTGGCTTCCGTGTCCTTCAACATCTCCTGGAGTTTGATCCAACTCATGTCCTTTGAGTTGGTGATGCCATCCAATCATCTCATCCTCTGTTGTCCCCTTCTCCTCCTGACTTCAGTCTTTCCTAGAATCAGGGTCATTTCCAATGAGTCAGGTCTTCCCATCAGGTGGCCAAAGTATTGGAGTTTCAGCTTCAGCATCAGTCCTTCCAGTGAATATTCAGAGCCGATTTCATTTAGGATTGACTGGTTTAATCTCCTTGCTTTTTAATACACTGTCTAGGTTTGTCAGAGCTATTCTTCCAAGCAGTAAGCATCTTCTAATTTCATAGCTACAGTCAGCGTTCACAGTGATTTTGGAGTCCAAGAAAACAAAGTCTGCCAGTGCTTCCATTTTTTTCCCCACCATGAAGAGACGGGATCTGATGACATGATCTTAGTTTTTTGAATGCTGAGCTTTAAGCCAGTTTTTTAACTCACCTTCATCAAGAGGTTCTTTAGTTCCTCTTCACTTTCTGCCATTAGATTGGTATCATCTGCATATCTGAGATTTTTGATATTTCTCCTGGCAATTTTGATTCCAGCTTGTGCTTCATCCAGCCTGTCATTTCCCATGATGTACTCTGCATAGAAGTTAAATAACTAGGGTGACAATATATACTCTTCATGTTCTCCTTTCCAAATTTTGAACCAGTTCATTGTTCTATGCCCTAACTGTTCTAACTCTTGCTTCTTGACCTTCCTAAGGTTTCACATGAGGCAGATAAAGTGCTCTGCTATTCTCATGTTTTTAAGAATATTCCACAGGATTTTGTGATACACACAGTCAAATGATTTAGTATAGGCAATGAAGCAGATGTTTTTATGGAGTTCTCTTGCTTTTTCTATGATCCAGGGGATGTTGGCAATGTGATTTCTGGTTCCTATGCCTTTTTAAAGTCCAGATTATACATATACATTATAGTTCTAGAAATTCTCGGGTCACGTACTGGTGAAGCCTAGCTTGAAGGATTTTGAGCATTACCTTGCTAGCTTGTGAAATCAGCAGAATTGTATGGTAGTTTGAATATTTTCTGGCATTACCCTTCTTTGGGATCAGAATGAAAATGGACCTTTTCCAGTCCTGTGGACATATTGTGTTTTTCAAATTTATTGGCATACTGAGTGCAGTGCTTTAACAGTATCTACACAGGCTACATTTCATGGGGTCACAAAGAGTTGGACATGACTGAAGAACTAAGCACAGCACACAGGTAAAGATAGTAAATTAACTGAAAGTTCCATAGGTGATATATTTAATTCATCATTATCTAATATCAGAATTATGTATGATTTTATGAAACAGAATTTAATCAACACTATTTTTCCAAGGTTTAGGACAAACAGTTGATATTTTTATTCTCAACCCCTCCTCCAAATCCTAACTCACTAAATGTTTAAGAAATAGGAAAATAGATTACTATGATGAAGCTGAAACTCCAGTACTTTGGCTATCTAATGAGAAGAATTGACTTACTTGAAAAGACCCTGATGCTGGGAAACACTGAAATATTTTAGAATACATTTATTTATTACAATAAATATCTTAAAAATTTTGGTAATATTTAAGAAAGTAGATTTTAAAAATATATTGCAGAATACACTTCAAATTAAGCAAAGAGTCAAAACCCATGTTTAGAGAGAACAAGTAATTATGGAAATCTATATGCTATTAAAATATACTTCCTTTACTTGGTATGACAGGAGATCCACTTGAAAATTTTTTTAATACTTATTTTATTGCATAACTTATTTCTAAATGGACCATAAGAAGTTAAAAATATAGCTATTGCTGAGAAAAAATTTGGGAAACTGGGGTTGAGACAATTTATACTCACTCCTTTTTTAATCTTTTGAAATATTTACTGTATTTTTCCACTACCTCCTACAAAGTAGATAATACAACCTAAACCAAAAGTGTAAAACAAAATTCTTAAAAATCTATAGTTAATGCAAAGAGAACGATTATGTAAGTCTTTATGTTATTGAAATATACTACTTTCTTGGCATGAAGGAAGTCTACTTACTTTATAAAAAATGGTTCTTTTATATCATTGTGTTGAAATCTCTAAAATGGCCAGGAGTTGAAAGTCAGTTCTTAGGTAGGTTGATAAGAAGTCCAGGTCCCCAAGGAGGAGAAAGTGGTCTGGGGCTCTCAAGGAGGAGAAAAGGACAAACTTTTTTTTCTACATTGCTTTGTCTTAGTCAGTATAACAATGTCTATTGCTCAAGGACTGCTTCTGCTGCTAAGTCACTTCAGTCGTGTCCGACTCTGTGCAACCCCACAGACGGCAGCCCACCAGGCTCCTCCGTCCCTGGGGTTCTCCAGGCAAGAACAGTGAAATGGGTTGCCATTTTCTTCTCCAATGCATGGAAGTGAAAAGTGAAAGTGAAGTCGCTCAGTCGTGTCCGACTCTTCGTGATGCCATGGACTGCAGTCTACCAGGCTCCTCCGTCCATGGGGTTTTCCAGGCAAGAGTACTGGAGTGGGGTTCTCTTTAACAAGAAACTTCAGAATAATCTTGTCATCTTAAGAGGTTGGCTGTGGGAGAGAGTCTGGTAAGACCTTTCTATTGTTAGTTCTAAAATCTTGCTATTTTAAGATGTATGTTGGGGGAGTGGGTCTGGAGAAGTGTATAAGGCCTTCATAAGACTAGCCAAGTGGGGGCATTCTCCATCCCCCTTCTGATGTCTATGTGAGAAAGCATTCTCTGTCATCTTTCTTAATAAGACTCTGCTACACAAAATTCCTTAAGTGATCAAGCCTGGTCCCTCGTCCCGAAGCTAAATCTTCTTCAGAGATCACTACTCCAACATTGTTCACCATAAGCTATCAGAATTGGAGCAAAAAATAAATGTTAGTCCAGTTAAAGTTATTCATTTTCAACATGTCATTCTATTGCAAATAGTTTCTGATTATTTTTAAATGTAAAGTAACATATCAGACATAAATAAATACTGTATGAGCCTGCTATTTCGATCATAAATGCCCACTATGAGCTTTGTCCTGGGTGCAGAGAAGTATTCTTTCATCAAAGTGGAACAACACCTCAGAGCCAAGAGCAAAATCAAACTTGAGATATGTAAGATTAGAGCTAAAAACCACACTTTTGGTAATTATTTGTACTGGTTTACTATAGCAAAAGCAAAGAGAAGTTTTTCCCCTTTCCTTCCTCTTTCTATTAAGCTTGATAACACAAAACATATTCAAAAAAGAAGAGAAGCCAGTTAGATGATTGGTAATGTGTAAAAGATTGTTAATAGATTATTTGCACTGACTAGTGCTTCTCTTTAAGCCTCAGCAGAATATTTCATTTTTGCTATAGTGCATAGCAAATATTCACTTCTTTTTAAAAATAAATTATAAATTATAAATTATTATAAAATAACTCTAGGATAAATAATTTTGTTAACTTTATGAGATTACACTGATTCACTTTATTTGTGATTTATAATGCAAAATATAAATTAAAAAAAAATTCAGTAACAAAGTTCTTAAAATTCTGGTAGCGGAGAAGCCCATTTGCAAATGGGTAAAAAATATGGGTAAGCAATGCTACTTCTTAAGATTTTCATGGCCTGGAGGTTACCTTTTCAGATACTGCAGAATAGATTCTAATGTTCCTGGCAACTCTAATTTCTAGGCGTCTTGCAAAGTAAATGTACTCTATTTACATATTCATAGTTTTGAACTTAAGAATAAGAGCTTTCATTCAAATAACCCCACAGCGAGTTCTTTGTGATCTTTAGTGCCTAGAAGCCTTGTATTTCAGCATTTTACAGAACACAAGGTTAACCTGAGTTCTAAAAGCAGTTCATTAAGAATGATGCTTTTCAAGTAAACTCCAAACACTGTACATATTGATAATAATCACAACTGACTTTAGGGATTGTCCTGTGAGTTTCATAATTCAACAAATAGCAACCCACCCGGCTCACCCGTCCCTGGGATTCTCCAGGCAAGAACACTGGAGTGGGTTGTCATTTCCTTCCCCAGCTCATGATCTGAAAAGTGAAAGTGTTGTCGCTTAGTCACGTCCTACTCTTAGAGACCTCGTGGACTGCAGCCTACCAGGCTCCTCCGTCCATGGAATTTTCCAGGCAAGAGTACTGGAGTGGGGTGCCACTGCAGAAATGCTTGTGGCACTGTATTTATCATGACATTTACTGCCAGTAAATTTCAGTACTATCCTTGTAAGAATTTTGTCATGTCTACAAGGATTTGATTTTGTTTCCCAACAATTCCATATTTGATAGACCATTAAATCATATTAAATTCTTAATGAATTGATCTAAAAGTAAAGGATGAGGATGAGTTATATCAGAAAAAAATTCACTGCCCTCATAAGAGTTGAGAAGAAGCTACACACACACACACACACTTTCAACTGTTTTAGTGAATGTACAAACTCAAAAAATATTTCACTCTCTGTGAGTCCATTTTTTGGTTCCACATTTCAATTAGATTGTGAAAAGCTGAGTAGGATCAAAGGGAGAGCAATTTAACAGGTGAAATCTCTGAGAAGTTGAAGGAAGAAAAAATAAATGAGCTGGTAATTCAGGCTGTAGAAGAAAAACCAAGGTGATTTAATAGATCCCACAGCACCCTGGCAGGCTGTATTTCACAACTCACCATTTTGTTCTCTTCCATCAAGACCTGCAATCAGTGTTTGTTCATGGGCAAAATTTTGAGGAGATACTCAATTACTTATTCAATGTAAGTCATTAAATACACAAAAATAATTGTTATAAAGCAAAAGCACTATTATTTCCCACTTAGAGATATATTTAAAAGGAAAGAAATGGCCTCATATTAAAGTGAGAAATATAGGTTAAAATCACATGGAATTGGGATCTCATAATAACGGTTTGAACAAGTTGAAGCACACTCTGTTTTTAAACAATGGGGGAGTGTAGATATGAATATAAATCCCGGTCAAGATTTTTCTCAATTTATTAAATGAAAAATAGCCTAAAAGAGAAACATATGTTGACAACTACATTAATGATTAATTTACATAATTATGTATAACAGCTTATGAGAATATACATAAACCAGGTGGAGTGAAGCAGTGATTCTTGAAGTGTGTTATCAGACAAGCAGCATCAACATCATCAAGGAGTTTGATTAAAATATTAATCTCAGGTTCCATCTCATATTTACTAAATCTGAAAAGTGTGTGAGGTCAGCAACTTTCCTTCAACAAGAAGATTATGATACAGCTAAAGTTTGAAAACAACCAGAGTAGAGAAGGGTGATGAGATTTTAACAAATGAGATCAGTTCAGTTCAGTTCAGTTGCTCAGTCGTGTCCGACTCTTTGTGACCCCAAGAATCACAGCACACCAGGCCTCCCTGTCCAGCACCAACTGCCGGAGTACACTCAAACTCATGTCCATCGAGTCGGAGATGCCATCCAGCCATCTCTTCCTCTGTCGTGCCCTTCTCCTCCTGCCCCCAATCCCTCCCAGCATCAGAGTCTTTTCCAATGAGTCAACTCTTCACATGAGGTGGCCAAAGTACTGGAGTTTCAGCTTTAGCGTCATTCCTTCCAAAGAAATCCCAGGGCTGATCTCCTTCAGAATGGACTGGGTGGATCTCCTTGCAGTCCAAGGGACTCTCAAGAGTCTTCTCCAACACCACAGTTTAAAAGCATCAATTCTTCGGCACTCAGCCTTCTACACAGTCCAACTCTCACATCCATACATGACCACTGGAAAAACCATAGCCTTGACTAGACGGACCTCAGTCGGGAAAGTAATGTCTCTGCTTTTGAATATACTGTCTAGGTTGGTCATAACTTTTCTTCCAAGGAGTAAGCAGGGGACTAGAATACTTCTGCTAATATAGTTCATTCTAGCATTGCCTGGAAATTGTATTAATCGAGCTGTTTTTTTTATCCAGACATTTCTGTGTACTTCTGTATTTGGTTCTATTACATTGTCATGGTATGTTGCCAGAACCCCAAGCTCCTTACCAGAAAGCTTACATGGCTATTTTCTGTCTTCTTATTTAATGCAACTATTTAAATTAACTTTTCCTAGACTTCATGAAATGGCAACCCACTGCAGTGTTCTTGCCTGGAGATCCCAGAGATGGTGGAACCTGGTGGGCTGCCGTCTATGGGGTCACACAGAGTCGGACATGACTGAAGTGACTTAGCAGACTTCACGAAAACTTTGTACAAAGTGTCAGTTTGAAGAAAATAAATCAAACATGTCCATTGATACCATTCTAAAACTAAACCCTAGGATTTCTCTTAGGAATTTTCAAATATCTCTTTCAACTCAGTGATTAAAGTTATAAGTAAGTTTTATTGCCCAGAAAAGCTTCATTTAATTCATACAGTTTTATCTAGTTTCTGAATTAATTGTATGGATGGTATTAACTTTGAAGGCCATTGCATTTTTATATGTAAATCGCAATTGTGAGCCTGATTTAAGCATCCCTTTATTTTTAACCTCCCCATCATGTATGAACAAAAAATTGAAATACTTTAAATACTTTTGCCTAGAATGTCAGTGTTAACTAAGTTATTCTTGGCAGTTCTATTTTCCTTCCAATTTAACTACTGTCAATCTTTGTGGGCAGAGATTCTTTTCCAAGAAATAATCTTTTTATCTAGTTTTATTATGATATTTTTAGTTGTTTCAAAGTTATCAAGACATGTCTGAGATAATTTTTTTAATTTCTATATTTATGACACTATCAGCAATGAGTTTTAATACATTTGCTTATTTAAAATCATTAACATAGAGAAGTTTCTCATAATTAAGAAATAATAAAATAAAAACTGCCATATTTTCACATATTAAAGGCAGATATATCAAAATATACAACAAATCAAATTACTGAATTTTATGCTTTGCCATATTTAATGTATATAATATATTCTTCATTCATTCATCTGTTGATGGACACTGAGGTTGCTTCCAATTCTATTGTAAATAATGTTCTTATGATCATTGTGGTGTATATATCTTTTTGAAGTAATATTTTCCTTTCCTTCAAATATATACCAACTAGTAGAAATGCTGCCTCATATCATGGTTCTATTTTTAGTCATTTGAGGCACCTCCAAACTGTTTCAAAAGTTGTTGCACCAACTTACATTCCCATCAATAGTATACTGTTGTTCAGTTGCTCTGTCATGTCCGACTCTTTGCAACCCCATGGGTAACAGTACACCAGGCTTCCTGTCCTTCCCTATTTCCCAGAGTCTGCTCAGACTCATATCCATTGAGTCAGTGATGCCATCCAACCTTCCCATTCTCCATTGCTTTTTTCTCCTCCTGCCCTCAATCTTTCCCAGTATCAGGGTCTTTTCTGATGAGTTGGCTCTTCACATCAGGTGGCCAAAGTATTGTAGTTTCAGTTTCAGCATCAGCCCTTCCAGTGAATACTTAGGGTTGATTTCCTTTAGGACTGACTGGTTTGATCTTGCTGTCCATGGGACACTGAAAAGTCTGTTTTCTCCAACACCAGACTTTGAGAGGATCATTTCTTTGACACTCAGCCTTCTTTATGGTCCAGTTCTCACATCCATGCATGACTATTGGAAAAGCCATAGCTTTGACTATATCAACCTTTGTCAGCAAGGTAATGTCTCTGCCTTTTAATATGCTATATAGGTTTGTAAGTTTTTCTTCCAAGGAGCAAGCACCTTTTAATTTTATAGCTGCAGTCACCATCAGCAGTGATTTTGGAGCCCAAGAAAAAAGTCCGTCATTTTTTCCATTTTTCCCCCATCTATTTTTCATGAAGTGATGGGACTGGGTGCCATGATCTTAGTTTTTGGAATGCTGAATTTTAAGCCAGCTTTTTCATTCTCTTCTTTCACCTTTATCAAGAGGCTCTTCAGTTTCTCTCACTTTCTGCCTTTCAGTTCAGTTCAGTTCAGTCGCTCAGTCATGTCCGACTCTTTGTGACCCCATGAATCGCAGCACACCAGGCCTCCCTATCCAGCACCAACTCCCAGAGTCCACTCAAACTCATGTCCATCGAGTCAGTGATGCCATCCAGCCATCTCATCCTCTGTCATCCCTTTCTCCTCCTGTCCCCAATCCCTCTCAACATCAGAGTCTTTTCCAATGNTATATTAGTTTTACAAATAAACTTATGTCAAGAAATATTAGAAAATAATAATAAATTAGTAAAGTTCCCAAACTCAACAGCCTATTCAGGTTGGGGTGGGGAAATCAGGATTTTGAAGTTGACTTTATCAGATCTGAGTAGTGATGTACTAATTATGAAAAAATAAAGGTGATTATGACAAATCATATATAAAAATGCAACATTTTAGAATTTGTTAGACCCCATTGCTAGACTCAATCTAAGAAAAATTTTGTGCTCAAATGTAAAAATATAGTTTTGATTTCCATGTCACTCATTTAAACTCCCATTTTTCAGCCACACATGCTGATCTCTAGTGTTTTTACTTGTCTAATTTTAGTCAAATATATATTTGTACATATAATGCAAATAACCTCTTAAAGTATAGACAGTTATGAAAGCAGCATTTAGCCTCATAATCTAATAGTTCCTTTTTGATACATTTGATGATAGTGAAATAAAGAAACAAATAAACAAATAATAATTCTTTATCTGTTGAATCAAGTCAGAAGCCCCAGTCTTAAATCTTCAAATAACAGGATGGTATTTTTCATAGAAAACAAGTTACTGGGAATCTTTTGTCATATTTTAATGGCTGTATTGAATGAGAAAAGCTTTAAGCTGCTATATATTTATAAGTATATAAACCTTTCTTAAATATCGATTTTCAGCTGTGACCTTATTTCTAACCCTACATTTCCTAATATTTGAATGCTCTACTCTTTCCTTAATTTACCAAAAGCAAATTTTATTTGGCTCCTGGGGCCGAGGTGCTTTTGCTCCCAAATGCATCATGTCTATCACTAGCATTCACATTTTGTAGTCACTGAGATTATTTTCCATTTTTTTTTTTTTTCTCTCTTTTGTAACCCATATACAGTCATCTTGGAAACCACATGGATTAAATTTTTATTGCTATATAATCAATTACCCCAAAATGTAGTGCCTTAGTGCAGAAAACATTTTTTTTTTTTTTTCTAACAGTTTCTGTAAGTCAGGAATCTGAATATGGCTTAACTGGGCCTTCTGACTCAGGGTCTCACATAAGGATGCATTCTCAGTGCTGTGGTCATCTTAAATGCTTGACTGAGGAAGTGTCCACTTCCAACATCATTCTCACAGCCTGCTGAATTGTGACTGAATTGAATGCTTCAGTTTTTCACTAATCTTTGAACAGAGAACACCTTAGTTGGCTTCCTTCCTTCTTTCCTTTTTTTTTTTTATTTTTTTGCCAAATTGGTCTCTCTGTAAAGCAGCAAATGTCTTTGGCAACTGATTTTTATTCAAGAGAGCAAATAAGAGATCAAAAACCGTGAGCAGAATGAGTGGCAGAACATTTTTATAAGATAATCTTGGAGTAACACCCTGCCATTTTTTAAAAATATACTAGTCACTAAAAGTGAGTTGCTAGGTCAGTTTCCTTGTACTGACTATAAAATAACTAGCAAAAAATAAAATAAATAAATAAAGGAATAACTCTCAAATACAGTATTGAAAATGAAAGTGTTAGTCACTCAGCTATTTCTGACTCCTTGCAACCTTATGAACTATCCCACCAGGCTCTTTTTTCCATGGAATTCTCCAGGCAACCGGAGTGGGTAGTCATTCCCTTTTTCAGAGAATCTTCTTGATACAGGGATCTAACCAGTGTCTCCTGCATTACAGGCAATTTTTTTTACCATTTAGCCACCAGGGAAGCCCTAAATAAAGTATTAGGATAGAGTTAAGACAGTATTTCAAAATTTGATTGTAGTGCCTACGCACAGAAGAGTAAAGAGAACAAAATGTGTATACACATGAAATCTAATGATTAGTCTTCATATCTCCTCAAACTTTCTTGGTGAACAAAGTTAGATTATAACATAAATAGGGAAAACTCAAGCTTGAAAAGACAGAGCTGACTTTAACAATTTCATATCTTAATTTACTTGCTGGTGTAATTAATATTACTCAGACCTAAGCTATTTTATGTAACTAATTTCTAAACTAACTTGAATTATATTATTTTTATAATAGTAAGCTATAATAGCTTTGTAAGTATAGTATTCCCTTGATTTATGTTTTCAACTAATATTCAAGTTGTGTCTTTAGGAATGTAATAAATTTTGACATTGCTTATTTTTAGCCTCATCATAACCTATTACAAATATAATGTTCTGGATTATATAACCTGATAAATAAATATTGTCAGACTCCTCACTGAATATAAAATACATGGATACATTTTGGTAGGTTTCCTATTTCAGTTGCATGAAAAATGCACTTGTAGCAATTAGATTTTCAGAGGAAAAATTAGGACATACAGTGAATCATCTAAAAAAAAGTCAGAGCATTTTAATCAGCTCTCTATTGGAAAATATGACACATGTGCTTGTCCTGTGTGTATAGACAGTTCTCTGAAAAATACTTTTTGAGCATTTTTCTTGAATTATATTCTTGTATTTACTGTCATTTTCTTCCCACTGAAATTGCAGTAAATTTTACAAAACTCAGTGTATTCCTAGGAATAAAAAAAAGAAATCTAAATATAAAAATCAATAGCTATAGTGCTTCCAAGTTATAACCATGCAGAACTTGTCCTATTTGACAAGTGTTTGAATTTCAAACTGATGAATTGGGTTGCAAGAACATGAGCTCATAAAAATCATCCTTTCTCTGCTCTCATCTCAGCCTACCATATAATCAACATTTCATCTTCCTTTTTTGTTCCTCTCTCTTTTTCATTTCAGTACTTTAGAGAAAAGAACAAAAGTGTTTGTATTTTTTTTTTCTTTCTCACTATTTCAGCAGAGAATCTCAGGACAGGACTCATAGAGCCAACAGCTCTGGAAAAAAAAAAAAAATGATACTGGCACAGATAGAAATCACATTTGGTTTCATAGAAGTATTATAATTAACAACACAGGGAGCACTTTAGGACACAATAATTTTTCCCAGTATTATTGGTGGTTGTCTCTGCTGCCCCTGTCCTGCACTAAAGTGCCCCTGCTTTATTCCTCCCAGAATTGCAATTATCCAAATTCTGTATGTAGTTTCTCTCTTCCACACACACCGAGTTCTTATTACCACCAATATTTCTGATGGTTCAAACATTAAGTGACTTCTCTTCATGCTGGGAGGAGACAGAGTTTGCTTGTTGCCCTTGGCTGTTCATAACTTAGATTTATGTCCTTCCTATTGCCTCTCAGTGCTTAGAGACTATTCTCTTTCTCATGAGTTTTTGAAGATGCTGAGAATGAATAAAATGGCCTCAAAAGCTTCTAATTTAAGTATATTGATAGCCCCATGATTGGAAGTTTGCTAAATTTTGAGAGCATCTGGTAAATTAGAGAATTTCAGAATTGCTCTGGAAAAAAATAAAGGGCCTCAAGAGGCAGCAACATACAATAAGCTTTATTAAATGGTGATGGACAGGGGTCTATGAAAGTGGAAGTCCCTGAATAAGAGACCTTCCAGAGATAGAAGCTAGTGGTCACAATCTAGAAGGGATATAGGTCCCCAGAAGGGACCTCCACAGGAGGAAGAGGAAGTTTAGAGGAGGTTTATTTGTCAGGTCATATAGAGCAGTGGTAAGCTGGGGAATCCCTGGGTTTAGAGCTCCAAGGATGGAAGCAGTTTGGGGCCTTTTGTAGCTATAACATTTATCTTACCTATGGTTAGTAAAAGGCTTCCCAGTGGCTCAATGGGTAAAGAATGTGACCACAATGCCAGAGTACAGGAGACACAGTTTCAATCCCTGGGTTGGGAAGATTCCCTGGAGGAGGAACAGCAACCCACTCCAGTATTCTTGCTTGGATTAGTTTACTACTAACACCACCTGGGAAGCCCATATATGAGTAGTTTATTGTGTTAAAAGATGATGCTGTTAAAGTGCTACACTCAGTATGTCAGCAAATTTGGAAAACTCAACAGTGGCTGCAGGCCTGGAAAAAGGTCAGGTTTCATTCCAATCCCAAAGAAAGGCAATGCCAAAGAATGTTCAAATTACATTTCAATTGCACTCATTTCACATGCTAGCAAGATTATGCTCAAAATCTTTCAGCGGCATGTGGACAGAGGACTTCCAAACGTACAAGCTGGATTTAGAAAAGGCAGAGGAACCAGAAATCAAATTGCCAATATCCACTGGATCACAGAAAAGGCAAGGACATTCAAAAAATTTTTTGAATTTTTTTCTGCTTCTGCTTCATTAACTATGCTAAAGTCTTTGAATGTGTGGATAATAACAAACTGTGGAAAATTCTTAAAAAGATGGGAATAGCAGGCCACCTTACCTGTTTCCTGAGAAACCTGTATGCAGGACAAGAAGCAACTGTTAGAACTGGACATGGAACAACGGACCGGTTCAAAATTGAGAAAGGAGTATGACAAGATTGCATAATATCATCCTGCTTATTTAACTTCTATGCAGAGTATATCATGAGAAATGCAGGGCTGGATGACTCACAAGCTGGAATGAAGATTGCCAGGAGAAATAGCAACAACCTCAAATATGCAGATGACACCACTCTGATGGCAGAAAGTGAAGAGGAACTAAGGAGCCTGTTGGTAAGGGTGAAAGAATAGAGTGAAAAAGCTGGCTCAAAACTCAACAGTCTAAAAACTGAGATCATGGCATCCTGTCCCATCACTTTATGACCAATAGAAGGGGAAAAAGTAGAAGCAGGAATAGATGTTATTTTCTTGGACTCCAAAATCACTACAGATGGTGACTGAAGCTGTGAAATTTAAGATTTTTGCTCCTGGGAAGGAAAGCTATGTCAAACCTAAACCACATATTAAAAAGCAGAGACATCACTTTGCCAACAAAGGGCCATATAATCAAAGCTATGTTTTTTTCCTGTAGTCATGAACAGATGTGAGAGTTGGACCACTGATATATGGCAAAACCAATACAATATTGTAAAGTAATTAACCTCCAATTAAAATAAATAAATTTATATTTTAAAAAATTAAGTAAAATAAAAATAAACTAAAAAAAAAAAAGAATGTTAAGTGGCAAAGAACTGATGCTTTTGAATTGTGGTCCTGAAGAAGACTCTTGAGAAGTCCCTTGGACAGCAAGGAGATCAAAGCAGTCAGTCCTAAAGGAAATCAACCTGAATATTCATTGGAAGGACTGGTGCTAAAGCTGAAACTCTAATACTTTGGCTACCATATGCCAAGGGCTGACTCATTTGGAAATAACTCTGATGCTGGGAATGATTGAGGGCAAGAGAAGAAGGCTACAGAGGATGAGATGGTTGGATGGCATCACTGTCTCAATGGATATGAGTTTGAGCAAACTCAGGAAGATAGTTAAGGACAGAGAAGCCTGGGGTAATGCAGTTCATGGGGTTGCAGGGTCTATCATGGCTTAGCAACTGAATAGCAACAATTGTGCTCTATAGCTCATGAGGAAACTTACATAGAGTAGTTACAATATGGGCAATTTGAGTTTGAGATGAAATCATGCTTTATTCTTTTTATTTTAAAATGAGTTTTAGTTTACATATAACATATTAGTTTCAGGTGTACAACATAATGTTTCAATATTTGTATCTATTGAGAAATGATCACCACAATAAATCAGGTTAATATTTGTTACCATACATACTTACACAATTTTTTATTGCTTGTAATGAAAACTTATAAGATTTACTCTATTAGCAGCTTCCAAATATGCAACATAGTATTTCTAACTATAGTCACCTTTATGTATATTACATTCTCACAACTTATTTATTTTATCACCAAGAGTCGGACACGACTGAGCGACTGAACTGAACTGAACTGAACTGATGTCTTCCTTGGTAAATGATTATTCTACTTCTGAGATGGAGGTCAAGGTGTGGTATTGGGTCCTGCCAGAGACACTTAAACATGCAATATAAAGTAGCCATTTAATTTGAGCTGTTCTTCTTGAAGTGGGTGCTTTCTTATTACCAACCCATGAAGCAGGCATGGCCAGCAGCAAATATATCCTGGTTCAAGAAGGCTGAAAAATTACAGTTAAGTTGTATTAACATGTGGATTCTTAATGTGAATATGTTTGCTGCACTAGCATCTGAATTCTTATCATAGCAGTTATTTTTGCACAATGGATGAATGAGAAAAAATCAAGAGTGGTTTACAGATTGTTTTAAGAACTAATATGCTGACATGAGCTAAAATAGCACTTTTTTTATGGTGACCCAGATGGACTGTAAATAAGTAAAACTCTTCCTGAATAGAACTAGGAAGTGTACACAGAATCTATATTGACTTAATGGGGCACAGACAGGAATTATAATCTATGCTGACTAATAAGTAGTGGCTATCTGTTTTGCTACATTAACAGGATTTTTAAGGAAAAGATAGAAAGTTCAGTGACAAAGTGACAGATATATCAAGAAATACAAGAATGTACCTCTCACAGTGGAACCAGTCCTTGAGAATATTTCTGTAAAATGAGAATGCTCCCTCCACATGGCATTTGAATCAACTGACAATATAATCTGCCTCTTTCCCCAGACTCCCCAGGGTTTGCTCAGTGAGCTCATGGATATGTAGATTTGGTACCAGAAATACTGGTTCTGGATGTGCTCAACAAATGTCTAGTTATCAATGTGGCAAAAGCCTTGTGGTATATCAGGTGTCATGAATTGATGACAGTGGACTTTCAAATCATCCAAAAGACTGCTATGCATCAGCAGCATCATCAGTAGATTATTCAATGCTACAATCATCAGTTTTGGATTCAGCTTCATATTGGTATCTTTGCTCTGACACTTATGTGTTCCATCATTATTGCATGTGCCACATTATCAGAAGCAGTTGACCTTACAAAGTAGTGGAATGGCCTGTGAAACCTCAGTTATGGCATCATTTGTAAACCTATGCCCTGCAGGGTTGTGGAGCCTACCTACAGGACACAGAACATGCTTTGAATTGGTGGCCAACATATGATGGTCTTTCTCTCATTAACAAAATATATAGTCTGGGAGCTATTCCAGATGAGTTACCAGCAAATGTTTGCCATCCCAGAACTATATGATCTTATGATTTAAGTTCTCAGAAGCAAAGAGCCTTTTTCTACCAAGAAGTACGGCAATAGTTTTATTGTACTGTGTGCATATGACTCCTCATATCACCATATCAGTAGAAAATAAGTTTTATTTTTACTTGGATGAGGTGACTAATTTTAGTTACAAAGGAAGATAGGAATGATGCCACAAAATATGGGCAAAGCAAGATATGTCCTCAATCCTCAAAAACCCTCAAATAACAGGTTATTTAGTACTGTCAACTACAATGGTAAAAAATAATGGATGACAACACAGTAATAATTGCTACAGGAAACCTACTGATGTGTGCTAAAACTCAGTGAATAAAAATTTAAGAAGAAATAGGATATTTATGTATTTTAAAAAGATATATCTTCCTCAAAACAGTGACTAATTACAAAGAGAAAATTACTTGACAGTGAAGAAACCTACCAGAGGGCACCTTAACCACACAGTTAAGGTTAAAATCACTCATAATGAGACATCTGAATAGAAAGCACCCTTTGATATGATTTATTGAGAAGAGCACATTAACTGAGTTATTTTTGTAAAATTACATAACATCAACATAACCATGAGAAAATATCTATAGAAAATACCATGCAAACCAAAATTGATGGAGAGTCTACAAAATATTCATACTTCGTATTAGGTAGGATTATACTATTGTTAGCATTCATTCTTAAGTGTAAATATGAAAAGTGAAAGTGAAAGTGAAGTCGTGTCCAACTCTTTGTGACCCCATGGACTGTAGCCTATCAAGCTCCTCAGTCCATGGAATTTTCCAGGCAAAAGTTCTGGAGTGGGTTGCCATTTCCTTCTCCACAGGATCTTCCCGACCCATGGAATGAACCCAGGTCTTCCACATTGCAGGCAGATGCTTTACCATCTGAGCCACCAAGGAAGCAATAAATATGAAAAGGTTTGTGCAAATTCAAGTCAAGAAGCCAAACAGAGCCGTCTGGTGGTTACTCTAACTCAACACCCACTCAACAGTCTTCTAGTTTCCTTTCTTCTAGATATCAATAAAATATCAATAGATATTTTAAACATAAAAGAGGAAGATAGATATTTTAAAAATAAAAAAGAAGTAAAAAGCAAGTACATTTTCCAAATTATCTTGAATCTTGGCTGCACTGGGCCCCTCCTGAGATTTGGATGTAGAAAGGAGGAGTAAAATATGGCTGCTGGAAGACTGAGACATCTTGTGAGCATGACAGAAGTCTCTGTTTCCTTTAGGATCCTCTGCAAACATCTACTTAATAGAACCGTAGCTACAAAATAGAGTGTGGTAATAGTATCAGTACTTTCCACTGTTAGAATCCTGTGGAACTGTTGGCTATTTCTTTGATTATATTGCCGCTAGTTGCATTGTCCCTGGTTGTGTAAGAGCAACTGTAATCATTTGATAACCTGCTAGAGTTAAAAGCTTAAATGCAGAAGATAGTAATGCTAAAATGATAAAGAGTTCTAACTAAATTGGTATATAATGGTAAGAGCACATAATCATATAGCTTAGAGAGAAAGGATAGAGTGAGCCTGAACAGATCGTGGCACTCACTGCTCAGAGTTTACTTAGAAACTCTGTAATGACTCATATATGTGAGTATTTTTAGAGCCAAACTCTCCTTTTACATTATTAAAATGCAGTCTGTCCTGGTTACTGGCTTTATTAGTCAGGGTGCTCCAGAGAACCAGAACCAATAGGATATCTAGCTATCTATATATATACATATCTATAACTATATATACACACATATATATAATGTATGCTGAGATATTATATATATGTGTGTGTAGAGAGATTATATATATATTTAGAAAGATTTATT
>SJYQ01003575.1:144672-157741 GCA_006410935.1 Redunca redunca | reverse complement strand
GGACCAAGGTCAAAATACCATTATAAATAATTTTAAAGATGTAAAACCTGTAACATACTTAAAACAGTCTATTCTTTATGAATAACTAATTTTCATTTTTGCATTAATGAAAGCTAATGCCAAAATCACTGAAAAATCTTCCTTTTAAATTCATTCTGATTATTTGGTGATACATATATTTGGGGATTAGATTACTTCAAATAGTTTATTTAAGATTTTTCAGAATATGCTGTGAGGGTATACATATTCTAGGTGTTCCATTTTTAAGGTCTTTGTTCTATTACCTTACTCTGAGGTATTATCAAAATGGGGGCAGATAAAATTAATCGGTTTCACAGGAGACTGATTAATGAAGCATGATGCCTGCTTTTTAGTGTGCAGTGAGTGATATCACCCAATTAATTGGAGTGGATCATAAAAAACCCGGTTGTAGTGGGGTTTAGAATATCTCCTCAGAAAAATAAATGATAGATCAGATTGTTATCTGGAGAGCACTGAATTGGAACAAAGGAAATTTAATGTTCTTTAAGAAATATTTCTATCATGCTTTATAGTATTGTAATGAATTTCCCTTCTCCCCTCTAGAGAATTTCCTGTTGGAATACCTGCGACAAACCATGCAGAATCAGTTTATTTCTCTTTTGAATGATGCTGAGGATATCCAGACAAATATCCACTATCTAGCTCTGTTTTCAATATTCTTTTAACATAAACACAGTTTCTGCCATTACAAGAGTCTCCTATTGCAGGTTAGCAATGATTTAAATTGTGTCTATTTTTTTTTAAATCATGAACTGTTATCTTCTCTTTGAAATTATATTGGGATAAATCTTTGCAACCCTGGTTATTTGGGAAAAATAATTTAGTTGCATGAACTTTAATATAGAGCCTATATATATTTTCTCACAAATTGTTTGCAGATGAATAATAGTAGATTTTTTCTCACATTTATATCTATTTCCAAGCTATTATTTCCTGATTATATCTCTAAAATCTTCAGCATTCCTCTTTGTGGATGTGTTGCCATTTTTCAATAAACACAAATCCTGTGCCAATCCTGGTGATTTCTCATGCCTCAGACGGGCACTTAAAAGTTTATATCACCCACTTGGGCCCTGGATCATGTCATGAGTCATCTTCAGAAGTTTTCTTTCTTTGAATCATTGGGGGATTTTAAAGTATTTGATAGCAAGGTTCATCCTGACAATTAATTCAGGGTAGGGAGAATGTCATGGTAAAGGATAATAAAGATTTTATAGATATGTCTGTGTTTAACTTAAAACTAGATCTTGGAAGATTTTTTTAGGCAGAAAAGAAGAAAGAAGCTAGCCTGGATGTTGAAACTAATGCAACAAAGGTACAAAAATGATAACAGGAATATTGGGATATCATTACTCTGTAACAGTATATAAACACATGTAGCTTTAAACTAAATTGATGCTAGCAGTTGATGGAAGTAAAAGGATAGATGAAAATTTTAATTTAAAGAATGAATCTGTAAAATAAATTCTTATGTACAGAAGAGTGTGACTCACTTACCATCCATGCAACCCTCTGGACTGTAGCCCACCAAGTTCCTCTGTCTATGCAATTACCCAGGCAAGAATACTGGAGTGTGTAGCCTTTCCCTTCTCCAGGAGATCTTCCCAACTCAGGGATCAAACCTGTGTTTCTTGCATCTTGGCAGGCAGATTCTTTACCACTGAGCCACCAGGTAATCTCAAAAGGATAGATGCAAATTTTAATTTAGGGAAAGAATATATAAAAGAAATTCCTATGTACAGAAGAGTGTGAATCATTTACCATCTATATTACAGTTCAACTGTAAGATTCTTTATCCCAGAGTTTTGCAGATTCATTGAATATCAGAGATGTTGTCAAATCAAGTAAAACAAATTCAAAGCATATTGACTATAAAACAGAATCCCTGCTTGTTAGTCTAATGACAAGTCATTAGGCCTATAGCAGTGAAAATATGTGAATGAACTAGTGTGGTTTACTGGGTCAGAGAGTGGGTCAAAACTGCAGCAGTACAGAAAAGTTAAATGCTTTCAGTTCAGTTAAGATCAGTCACTCAGTCATGTCCAACTCTTTATGACCCCAAGAATCACAGCACGCCAGGCCTGCCTATCCATCACCAAATCCCAGAGTTCACTCAGACTCACATCCATCGAGTCAGTGATGCCATCCAGCCATCTCATCCTTTGGTGTCCCCTTCTCCTCCCGCCCCCAATCCCTCCCAGCACCAGAGTCTTTTCCAGTGAGTCAGCTCTTCACATGAGGTGACCAAAGTACTGAAGTTTCAGCTTTAGCATCATTTCTTCCAAAGAAATCCCAGGGTTGATCTCCTTCAGAATGGGCTGGTTGGATCTCCTTGCAGTCCAAGGGACTCTCAAGAGTCTTCTCCAACACCACAGTTCAAAAGCATCAATTCTTCGGCACTCAGCCTTCTTCACAGTCCAACTCTCACATCCATACATGACCACAGGAAAAATCATAGCCTTGACTAGATGGACCTCTGTTGGCAAAGCAATGTCTCTGCTTTTGAATATGCTATCTAGGTTGGTCATAACTTTCCTTCCAAGGAGTAAGCATCTTTTAATTTCATGGCTGCAGTCATCATCTGCAGTGATTTTGGAGCCCCCCAAAATAAAGTCTGACACTATTTCCCCATCTCTTTCCCGTGAAGTGATGGGACCAGATGCCATGATCTTCGTTTTCTGAATGTTGAGCTTTAAGCCAACTTTTTCTCTCTCCTCTTTCACTTTCATCAAGAGGCTTTTTAGTTCCTCTTCACTTTCTGCCATAAGGGTGATGTCATCTGCATATCTGAGGTTATTGATATTTCTTCCAGCAATCTTGATTCCAGTTTGTGCTTCTTCTAGCCCAGTGTTTCTCATGATGTACTCTGTTTGTAAGCTAAATAAGCAGGGTGACAATATACAGTCTTGATGTACTCCTTTTCCTATTTAAATGCTTTACTAGGCTGCAGTCCATGGGGTCGTGAAGAGTCGGACACGACTGAGCGACTTCAATTTCACTTTTCACTTTCATGCATTGGAGAAGGAAATGGCAACCCACTCCAGTGTTCTTGTCTGGAGAATCCCAGGGAGGGGAAGCCTGGTGGGCTGCCATTTATGGGGTCGCACAAAGTCGGACACAACTGAAGTGACTTAGCAGCAGCAGCAGCAGCTATCTAATTACTCTAAAGCTATTGTAGTACCTGTTAGAATAATCAAGTGCTTCAAAATAGTACATTCTTTGATTTGGATCAAATCACTTATTTTATTTTTCAGTTCAGTTTAGTCACTCAGCCGTGTCTGACTGTGACCCTATGGACTGCAGCACGCCAGGCCTCCCTGTCCATCACCAACTCCCACAGTTCATTCAAACTCATGTCCATTGAGTTGGTGATGCCATCCAACCAACTCATCCTCTGTC
Organism: Redunca redunca; assembly: GCA_006410935.1. Classification (NCBI taxonomy): domain Eukaryota; kingdom Metazoa; phylum Chordata; class Mammalia; order Artiodactyla; family Bovidae; genus Redunca; species Redunca redunca. The sequence continues at coordinate 154,300 of SJYQ01003575.1, read as the reverse complement.
ATCCCCTTCTCTTCCTGCCCTCAATCTTTCCCAGCATCAGGGTCTTTTTTCCAATGAGTCAGTTCTTCACATGAGATGGCCAAAGTATTGGAGTTTCAGCTTCAGTATCAGTCCTTCCAACGAATATTCAGGACTGATTTCCTTTAGAATTGACTGGTTGGATCTCCTTGCAGTCTACGGGACTCTAAAAAGTCTTCTCCAACACCACAGTTCAAAAGCAACAGTTCTCCGGAGCTCAGCTTTCTTTATAGTCCAGCTCTCATATCCATATATGATTACTGGAAAAACCATAGCTTTGACTAGATGGACCTTTGTTGGTAAAATAATGTCTCTGCTTTTTAATATGCTGTTTAGGTTGGTCATAGCTTTTCTTCCAAGGAGAGACGTCTTTTAATTTCTTGGCTGCAATCACCATCTGCAGTGATTTTGGAGCCCCCCAGAATTTTATCTTTAGTGTATCTTTTTATTATTATTTTGGGTGTCTTTTAATAGAATGCCAATCTGAGACAGGTTAACCTAGATATGAGTACTTTTAAATTTTAAATATAATATTTAATAATCATCATATATATTTAGGTCTTCTATTAAATTAAAGAAACTGTATATATAATATATTATTTAAAAGCCTATAGGCACCAAGCAAGGTGTCCTGCACTCAGATTTTGTCTTACTAGATACTAAATAGTTTAACATGGGCAAATACATAGCCTCATCATGCCTCAGCTTTTATCTTTATGGAATGGAGTTATAATAGTATTTATTTCCTAAATTTAAAGGAATTCTTTTAAATATAGGATTAATCAGTAGGTGATTCTGATAATGATGGTAGATGGACAGAGAGGTATACACATATATAGGGATTCTCAGGTGGCTCAGTGGTAAANTTTGCATCATTATTCATATCTAGTCATATGTGTAACAGTAAATTAATGTTGAAGATATTTAATTATATTAAATTTTGTTTAATCTCATAATTACATTTCTGTTATACATTGTCCATAGTATCATAGCTCAACTGGGTCTTAATGAAGTTGTATTAGTCTTTTTTTCTGATAATAGTTATTCAAAATAATAAGGATAAAAGTTGTTAATCTTGGAAACTTTGAAAATATCCTCCTAATTTTGCCCTTAATATAGTCTCATATTCTTACTTAATTTTTTAATGTGTAAATATATAAGAATGGCAACATGCCAATTATATCTCAATAAGGTGGAAGAAAAAACATAGCATCAATATATATTGATCAACCATAATGTGCTGGATAATTTATGCATGATTCAAAATACTTTATTCTTCTGATTATCCCAAGGTTTTAGAATAGTCAGACTCCAGATTGACCTTAAAGAACTTTCTCAAGTAACTTACTATACTAATTTCAGTTTTATATTAGTAAACAGGTTGTAATACTACTTTGAGCCCATCTTAAATGACACATAGTGGCTTCAATATTTTACAGCATACAAATTGTGATGATATATTTACTCCTTATGAAATATGTAGGTCATAAATGTGAACTATTTAGCTCCATATTTTTCAGGTGCCACAATGCTAAAAAATCTGCCTGTTAGCGCAGGAGATGCAAGAGACCAGAGTTCAATCCCCAGGTTGGAAAGATCATCTGGAGTAGGAAATGGCAACTAGTTTCAGCATTCTTGCTGAGAAAGTCCATGGACAGAGGAGTTTGGAAGGCTGCAGTCCATGGGGTCACAAAGAGTCAGACATAACTGAGCAAACACAACACATCTTGCTTATATTAGTAGCTTAGCATTTTGGGCACTACTAAAGAGTTTACCTCATAATTTATCTTAATTATTATAATAATTGATCATTAGATTACAGTAAAGTAATTTATTAGGAGAAACAGATATTTGCAGTTGTCAATAACCCTGTGTTCTCAAGAGATCTGTCTCAATAGACGAAGAAACTAGATGAATATTCTGAAGAGAAGTAGGTGGCTTCCATAAAATCTAGAAGTCAATTCAGTTCAGTTCAGTTGCTCAGTCGTGTCCGATTCTTTGTGACCCCACGAATCACAGCATACCAGGCCTCCCTGTCCATCACCAATTCCAGAAGTTCACTCAAACTCATGTTCATCGAGTCGGTGATGACATCCAGCCATCTCATCCTCTGTCGTCCCCTTCTCCTCCTGCCCTCAATCTTTCCCAGCATCAGGGTATTTTCCAATGAGTCCGCTCTCCGCATCAAGTGGCCAAAGTATTGGAGTTTCAGCTTCAACATCAGTCCTTCCAATGAACATCCAGGTCTGATTTCCTTTAGGATGGACTGGTTGGATCTCCTTGAAGTCTAAGGGATTCTCAAGAGTCTTCTCCAACACCACAGTTCAAAAGCATCAATACATCGGCACTCAGCCTTCTTCACAGTCCAACTCTCACATCCATACATGACCACTGGAAAAACCATAGCCTTGACTAGATGGACCTTTGTTGGCAAAGTAATGTCTCTGCTTTTGAATATGCTATCTAGGTTAGTCATAACTTTCCTTCCAAGGAGTAAGTGTAGCATGATCTAAAAGTCATGTTACTGTAATAACAATTTTTATAACTAAGGCATACACAAATATTCCTAGAATTAAAATGAATTTAAAGGGAAAATCATACTAAAGTCAACATCTTAATTCAATACATAGTTGCATGGTACAAACTGTAGTATCATTATATGCTTATTACATTATACTCAGGCTCTTATTAACACAATGTATTATGTTATACTAGGTTAAGATATGATGCTCATTGGGACTTCTAAAGCATATTAGAAAATTAAGACATTTGATGGTTTCCTAGTAATTGTGAAGTAGTTTGAACATACTTTGGCATTTCCCTTCTTTGGGATTGGAACGAAAACTGACCTTTTCCACTCCTGTGGCCACTGCTGAGTTTTCCAAATTTGCTGGCATAGTGAATGTAACACTTTCATAGTATCATCTTTTAGGATTTGAAATAACTCAACTGGAATTCTGCCACTCCACTAGCTCACTTGACTTCTCACTCCAGGATGTCTGGCTTTAGGTGAGTGATCACACCATCATGGTTATCTGGGTCATGAAGATCTTTTTTGTATAGATCTTCTGTGTATTCTTGCCACCTCTACTTAATGTCTTCTGCTTCTGTTAGGTGTATAACATTTATGTCCCTTATTGTGCCCTTCTTTGCATGAAATGTATCTCTTCTTTCCTTGAAGAGACCTCTAGTCTTTTCCATCCTATTGTTTTCTTCTCTTTCTTTGTGCTGTTCCCTTAGGAAGGTTTTCTTATTTCTCCTTGTTATTCTTTGAAATTCTGCATTCAGATAAATCTCAATTAAAAGGATAATTTTAAGATGAAGAAATTTCACATTCTATGAACAAGAAATTGTGATTATATAAAGATTAAATGAAGGTAGCTGTCGAATCTCCAAAATTGTTAGCTTGAAAACATGCAAAATTAAACTTTAGCACTTAGGATCAGTGTGGTCCAACTAATATAATGTTGTCAGAATAATATACTACTATAATATGAAGAGAGTTTTAATCATCTAAAAATGACTGTGACAGTATTGAAGAGGTTTTATGGCCAGATTTCAGATTTGCTTCTTGATAAGCCACAAATGAATAGCTTCTATTCATGGGGCTGTGAGTCATCACACAAGTCATGTCATTTTTCAACAAAGCTAATTTATTTTCTACTCTAGAACATATTAACTTATAGTCTTACTTTTAGAGGAGAATTCTTCAACAGTTTCAAGCTCTTAACAAGAAAGAATCCTCTCCTACTGTCTTAAGAGGGTCAAATATTTCAGTTTATCTATTGACAGACTTCATATACAAGATACAGTCAGTGTTTCCTATGAGCAAAGTTACTTGGCCATCTTTTTAAAACCCCAAACCACTGATAGTCAGCACATCCTAGTACATCTTTTTCTTTCCAATTTTGATTCCTGAGGGTGTGTTGCAGACAAAAGCAGCTTCCTCAATGTCCAGTAAAAATTTTGTGAATTACCCAACATCCCCAACGTATTCTGACATAGCACAGGATAGAAATGCGTTACAAGTATGCTATGTCTATGTGTCATTTTAATTGTTTTGGGATCGACTAGCCAAGATTCTTGGTACTATGTTCTCCAAGTTACAATTTATGCTTACTTCTTGACCAAATTTTATTTCCACAATCATCTTATGGAAAATTGCCAAGAATCTCACAGCTGCCCAAGTTTTTTTCCAAAAAAGAAAAATAAATGTAGTTTTATTAAATGATTGGTTTACTATGTACATTGTGCACAGTACTTTGTCTTCTTAATTATCATGATTGATTTGGAAGAACATACAGATAATGCCCTCAGTTACAGATAAAAAAACCTCAGACCGTGAATGAATTCCCCAAGATCAAGCAACCAATAGATAAATATTTGTCTTATTAAATAAGACAAATAAATCAACCTTTATGCCCAAATATTCTATTCNTTCTAAAATATATTTAGCTGAATTGATGCTTTTGAACTGTGGTGTTGGAGAAGACTCTTGAGAGTCCCTTGGACTGTAAGGAGATCCAACCAGTCCATTCTAAAGATCAGTCCTGGGTGTTCTTTGGAAGGAATGATGCTAAAGCTGAAACTCCAGTACTTTGGCCACTTCATGTGAAGAGTTGACTCATTGGAAAAGACTCTGATGCTGGGAGGGATTGGGGGCAGGAGGAGAAGGGGACAGCAGAAGATGAGATGGCTGGATGGCATCACTAACTCGATGGACATGAGTTTGAGTGAACTCCGGGAGCTAGTGATGGACAGGGAGGCCTGGCGTGCTGCAGTTCATGGGCCCACAAAGAGTCGGACATGACTGAGCGACTGGACTGAACTGAACTGATATTCTTTCTGTGGATATAGAGTAGCAGATAAAAGAGATACAATGAAAATTCAGTTGAGAATTTTTTGTAAGTTTAGAATGTCTGCTGATTATTTGGGGTATATGTTGTTTAGTTGCTAAGTTGTGTTTAACTCTTTGCAACCCGATGGACTATGGCTTGCCAGGCTCCTCTCTCCATGGGATTTCCCAGGCAAGAATACTGGAGTCGGTTGCCATTCTCCCACGCTTAACCATATTCATCTATGTGTTTTAAAGTAAGGCTTGAAAATATTTGTATCATCCATTTCAAATTTCAAATGAATTTATCTTATTAAATCATTATTGAAAAATTGTAAGAGGTTAATTGTCCACCCTAATGGACAGATTCTTGCTTTGATTTTTTTTAACTTATTTATCATTATTACAGTAACACTGTGAAAACAAAAGGAGATATTTTTCTCAAACATTGAATTAGTTTGAAAATATTATCGTCATTACAGAATAGCATCACCTCCTAAATGCTGAGCATTTTGACACACTGGAGTATTTACCACAGCTGGTATGTTAGCATCCTGACCTGATATAATGGGAAGATATCCTTGGCAGGATATGATTATGTGACTAGGAATCTAATACTAGGAGCCTACAAGTGCCACCATCTAACTTCCTGAGCATTTAATTATTGGAATAATGCTAACAACCTATTATCCTTTTATTACCCTTCAGGGCCTTTTCAAGTATGCAGAAACTATTTTAGACTTGCATAAGAATCAGTCATGATGAGCTACTTGTTTTGTTAGATACTTAAGGGAAGGTATTTTCAAGAAAATATCTTGGCATATGGTATAACTACTGAATCCATCACAGTGCCACTTTTCATATTGGTTTATGGCCATGAAACAAGGTACATTATGACTACAGGGAACAATAATTCACAGGAGGGTCTGTTTTTTCCCTCGCCTGCACACTAAATTATGAAGGCAGATTGTTTCTTGGTGTTTGCTGAAATTTATGGCATGTACATATTTTTCTGTAAATGTCCTTTCATCTGAAAGATGTTACACAAAACTCAGGGGTTTGGGCTTTTGCTGGGCAGTAGTGGGGGAAGGGTGACAAATAATTTATACAGAATTCTGACTGATACTGTTTGAAGCAGTTAGAGAAAAGTTTTGTTTAATCAGGATTCAACAAATCTGTCAATGAAAACAAATATGATTGGCATGGGTAGAGCATAGACAGCTTGCACAGCATCAATTTAGAGTGTCTGAGATGTTCTCTTACCTAAATCCTCCCCACCGTGTGCACTCAAGCCTAAGGTATTTAATTGAGCAGCAGTATTCTTTTGCCTCAAAAACTTATAAGATGTAAAATCCAACATTCCCAGGAAAAGCAAATTTACTCTTAATTTTACACTACACTGTAGAGGCCTGATATCCTAACTGATTTCTGGTGGAAGATTTTCATATCTTATAAAATTTAAACCCTGATAAGTGTATCCCAAGAAATGGTCAAAGTTAGGAGAAGCTTGCTGCTCAAACCACTTTGCATTTAAATTATCAAGAGAAATGAATTAGGGATCAAATTTTCAGTTGAAGGCAGGAAGAAAAGGAAAATAATTTAGAGCCTCAATTTTACCCTTTGATGATTCTTTCAGTGCCTTTTCCAATCTAGTTTCCTCTTTACTCAAATATACTCTCCAATAATTAGTTTAACTCTTAACTGCAATAGGATAGGCATCTAAGATACACAGAACCACTTTGGAGAAATTCCTGGTTTCTCTACCTTCTATCAAGAAAATATAATTTCTTCTTACCACATTATACTTTTTTGATTCCTTATTCCAAATTGAAATAATTACAGCTATTAAGACAAAAAGACCTAAGTCACATTTTTCAAATTTTAGAAGATAATCTGAAGAATAAGAAAACAAACTTCAAACCTAATAATTATCAAGTCAATAATTAAAACTTAGTGTACAGAAAAACTTCATCTTTAGAAAACTGTAACATATCTCCCAGCCTGTGCTGTTTTTAATCTTGGAGCAATAAAAACACACTATCAAATGGAAATGACCTATGCAGAATAACATTTTTGAAAAATTATCAGAAAATCACTTAGAAAACACAGGATTAAAAGAACTAAGTGAAAACTCTAAATATCTAGGAAAGGATATTTAGGATGTTCTATAATATTAATGTTCTATAGCATTTTTATAAAACGTGAGTAAACAACTTTTTGGGATCTGGTTTATAGTTTGTAATTTTTTTTAAGCAGTGGCTTTAGATGTAGAAATATTTCTTTTTACATTTAATTTCATAGAATAAGTAAAAATATTCCTTGACAAACTGCAGAAAATGATTCATCAAAAAGTTAATTGTGATTTCTGGTATTTTCTAACTTCTTATCAATGAAGATATACAAACATTGCAGAGTGTATGTTTTGTGTTGCAGAGATTGTAGGTTGACACAAACAAAACTCACATCTTGTATTTCTAGACTCTTTGGTTAGAAGTTCTCTTCATACAACAAATTGATTTTTTAAGACAGCCATGAATAAGTGCTGTTGGTGTTGAATGATCCATTAATATCTCCTGTGTGCATGCATGCTCAGTCACTTCAGCCATGTCTGACTCTTTGGGACCCCATGGACCATTGCCCTTCAAGCTCCTCTGTCCATAGTATTTTCCCAGCAAGAATACTGGAGTGGGTTTCCATACCCTTTGTCAGGGCATCTTCCCAACCCAAGAAAGGAACCCACATCTCCTGCATTGAGAGGCAGATTCTTTCCCACTGAGCCACTAGGGAAACCCATGTGTGTATGTGTGCTTAGTCATTCCATTGTGTGTGAATCTTTTTGACCTCATGGACTATCGCCTGCCGACTCCTGTCCATAGGATTCTCCAGGCAAGAATACTGGAGTAGGTAGCCGTTCTCTTCTCCAGGGGATCTTCCCTACCCAGGGATTAAATCTGGATCTCCTGCACTGCAGGAGGATTCTTTACCATCTGAGCCACCTGAGAAACCCATAAGCACAGCCAAAATGTAACTTTACTACAATACTAAAAATAGTGATGCAAAAAAATATAATAGCACAGCAAATCACTACTTACTGGAGAAGTAATTGTGTTCTATGTACTTTATTTCACAGTACTAGGAGGAAATATTAAGGTAACCAGATTTTCTAGGTATACTTAAACTATCCTTTCCCTCAGAAGAAGACAAAACAATAAAACATTCCAAAGAAACAATTGTTTAGATGACTAGGTTTGCATTCATGCTTTATTTTACTATTTTTCACTGATTGCATTGGAAAAATAAAGTGAAATTTATGGCATGATTATTCTACAGGGCTTTATAATACATTTTTAAAAACATTATTGCTATGCAAAGGCATACTTGCTCAAAGATATAAAATATACTTAAAATTTATGTCGGACTTCCTGCTGCTGTTAAGTAACTTCAGTCGTGTCTGACTCTGGGCGACCCCAGAGACAGCAGCCCACAAGGCTCCCCCGTCCCTGGGATTCTCCAGGCAAGAACACTGGAGTGGGTTGCCATTTCCTTCTCCAATGCATGAAAATGAAAAGTGAAAGTGAAGTCATTCAGTCCTGTTCGACTCTTATAGACCCCATGGACTGCAGCCTACCAGGGTCCTCCATCCATGGGATTTTCCAGGCAAGATTACTGGAGTGGGTTGCCATTCCCTTCTCTGGTCAGATTTCTTGCTGCTGCTAAGTCACTTCAGTCGTGTCCGACTCTGTGAGACTCCAGAGACGACAGTCCACCAGCTTCCCCCATCCCTGGGATTCTCCAGGCAAGAACACTGGAGTGGGTTGCCATTTCCTTCTCCAATGCATGAAAGTGAAAAGTGAAAGTGAAGTCACTCAGTTGTATCTGACTTTTTAACAGATACTTAATTTCAGTAGGACTATTAGAAACTTGGTGAGGTTCATGAAAAAAATTATTCCACACTGAAAATGATTCAATTGTTATTAAAAATCAGCAAGACTTCCTAATACTAGGTAGTTGGGCAAAGTCCATTTGTTAACATGGTTGCATTTATATTTAACATTAATTGTTCCACTAAAGTTAACTTCTGGCAGTAATATGTTCTTGTGTGGGAAGGGATCTATGAACAATATTTAGTCATTGATCATTAGCTTTGATGTGATCTATACCGAAGTATTTTAATTCAGAATGAACCTGATAGGATCTAAACCTATGATTTGTGGTTTATTTCTTCAATGTCATTTTATGAAAAGAATAATTGTTAAGTTTACTATGGAAGATGGTATATGTCCTTTTCTTTCACTGAATATTAATGGACTATAACTGGCTCATTTCCATTGAATATTATCACTATTAAATTTAGTCTTTGTTATGACTTGCATTCGTTAGGCATGAGATGGGTGATCCACTGTAGAGTACTCAGATTACTGACTTAGAAAAACTACATTCTTGATCTCAACTTGCTAGACTTAAAATTCTGTTGCTATGAAATGTAGCATATTTTATAAATATATTTTTCATTTAGTATTAATAGAAATGCTTGAAATATTGTCCTTCATTTAACTTTTGCACAGAAGCAATTGTGCTTATCTTGAACACTTGTTTTAAGTCAGATTATTAAGGTTAACAATCAGAAAATTTGCCCTTTTAGGCATACACTTCTGTGAGTTTTGACATTTTAGATCTATGAAACCAAAATTACATGGAATGTTTCCATTATTGAAAAAATTTTTCTCTCACACCTTTATAATCAACCATTCTCCTTACCCCAAATCTTGACAGACA
>SJYQ01003575.1:121295-135188 GCA_006410935.1 Redunca redunca | reverse complement strand
GAAACTACAGTACTTTGGCCACCTCATGTGAAGAGTTGACTCATTGGAAAAGACTCTGATGCTGGGAGGGATTGGGGGCGGGAGGAGAAGGGGACGACAGAGGATGAGATGGCTGGATGGCATCACGGACTCAATGAACGTGAGTCTGAGTGAACTCCGGGAGTTGGTGATGGACAGGGAGGCCTGGCGTATTGCGATTCATGGGGTCGCAAATAGTCGGACATGACTGAGCAACTGAACTGAACTGAACGGAAGGAAGACATAAGAAAATAGTTGAGTGGAGTAAAAAGCACAATTATCTACTTTAAAATAGTTTTTCAAATTTATTCAAATGTTGGACCCTATCATTGTTTATTCACTTAATTTTAAGAGTTTTATCTCATTATAGAATGTCTACTGATTTTAGATACCTATTTTCATAAGATATCTTGCATATTAGGTGACTGTACAAAACTTCCAATATTATTCAGACAAAAATGAAAAGAAATGATCATAGTTTTGTTTTGTTTTTTCATTGATATCCCCCAAGTACAAATGCTTAATGAGACAGAAATTTTGTCTTAACCTAGCATTGTACATTGTTAATCTGTTGTCTTGGAAACACAATATCTACTCGTTGACTGCCAAATCTATGATTTTAAAAATCACTTAAATAGAAAGCACAGTGTGCAATATTTTGCCATTTGTGCCTCATAACAACTGTTATGATTTTTGTCTTATTTTCTTTAAAGGTTAAAGCATAAAAGTATTAAACTATGTCCCCTTAAAGTGAAAATCACATGAAAATAGTGTTATAGTGTGCTGAAAAAAGCAAACACTGAAATTTAAATTTTAGTCATGGCACCAGCACTTTTAACTGTGTCTTTTGCAACTTACTTATCTGAATCATCCTTATTCCATCTACAAAGTAAAGATAATACTTCAGTTCAGTCGCTCAGTCATGTCTGACTCTTTGTGACCCCTTGGACTGCTTAAGTAGGGCTAATACAAGTTCTATTCACCACATTCTGTGTGTGTCATTCAGTCATGTCTGACATTTTGCGACCCATGGACTGCAGCCTGCCAGTCTGCAGGGGATTCCATGGGGATTCTCCAGGCAAGAATACTGCAGTGCGTGTAAGGTGAAATGATATAATGGATATGAAAGCTGTTTTAAACAGATCCATCAACAGATGAATGGATAAAGAAGATGTGAGATACTGAGTGTGAGACAGATCATAAGGATGTATTTATTGTGCAACATGGGAAATATGGACAAAATTTTTAAATAACTGAACAAAGTAACATTTAAAATTGAAAAAAAATAAATTTTTAAAAAGGAAAAAACTCCAGTGAGATGATTATCCATTATAAAAGGAGTTTGCTCTGGATTTTGTGGGTTTATGGATTGAAGATAAAAAAAAAAAACAGTAATTACTATTTCTTACAAATTTAACCAATGAAGCTAATATTGATGTTATGTTTTACTCATAAAATAGAGAATTTATAACTGAAAGAGTCTTTGATCTTTGTTCACTATTTGTTGTTGAATTGCTGTGAAGAATCCAATAATTGTTTACAGATTTTCACAGTTTCACAGAAAAGTTACATGGGGAACTGACTTTAGAAACTAAATGCTTTGATTTCCAATTTCTTCATTTCCAATAGTATGTTTGCACTGCTAATGTCATGTTTTGATAATGTGTATCAAATTATATTAAGAAACCATAGCTTCTAACTTTTATTGTGAATAATATGGACTCAAGAACTATTATAAATATTTGAATGAGGAACTCTTTTAAAATATTGTCCATATCAGTTATCAGATTAGAACATGAAAGGCTTATTCTTTTNTTTTTTTTTTTTTTTTTTTTTTTTGGCTTTTAACTGCCATTTTCTACCCTTTGTTATTGTTGTTCAGTTGCTAAGTGGTGTCTGACTCCTTGCAACCCAATGGGCTGCAGCACACCAGGCTTCCTGTCCTTCATTATCTCCTGGACTTTGCTCAAATTTATGTCCATGGAGTCAATGATGCCATCCAACCATCTTATCCTCTGCTGTCCCCTTCTCCTTTTGCCTTTGATCTTTCCCAGCATCACATTCTTTTCCAATGAGTTTGTTCTTTGCATAAGATGGCCAAATATTAGAGCTTCAGCTTCAGCATCAGTCCTTTTAATGAATATTTAGGGTTGGTTTCCTTTAGGATTGACTGGTTTGATCTTGCAGTCCAAGGGACTCTCAAGAATCTTCTCCAGTATCATATTTTGAAAACATCAATTCTTCACCCCTCAGCCTTCTTTACAATCCAACTCTCACATTTGTACATGACTACTAGAAAAACCATAACCCATCTTAATGTAAATAATTCCAGACATAACTTGAGAAACAATTATTAAACTTAGCAAATATATTAGAAAATCTGAATTGGCAGTTAGATAGAGCAATCACAGCACTGGAGAAGAAATTGGTGAGTAGGGAGTTGTGAAAGAATTCTGGAGTTAAGTAAGAGCAGGGCAGCACAGTTTAATAAAATGTAATTTCTCACTTTGGTTCAACATAGTTTTATTCTAATAATAAAATTCCTGTGTGCACACACATTTCCAAGCTTTCTTTTCATTTTCTCTTTCTATATATACATTTGAATTCTCACAACAACCTGCAAAGCAGGAACACTTATAAACCATGTATATTACATATGAGGGAAACAATAGCACATGGAATTTAAGTAACTTGCACAAGATTGCAATGATGAATGAAATTTGCTTAGCTGTGTCCAGCTCTTTGCAACTGCATAGTCTGTCCATGAAATTCTCCAGGCAAGAATACTGGAATGGGTTGCCATTCCCTTCTCCAGGGGATCTTCCTGATCCAGGGATTGAACCTGGTCTCCTGCATTGCAGGCAGATTCTTTACATCTGAGCTACAGGGGTGCACAAGATTACTCAGTGAATTTGCAATATAATTGGGTTTGAACTCAGGATGTCCAGCTCTAAAATTCATGTTTTTAACCACTAGGATATGTTTTACCCACATTATGTGCATGATAAACAGAAGCCTAAGATGGCCCCAAAGATTTTCAACATCTGATGTATACGCCTTTTAAAATCCTCTCCCCTTGTAAATATGATGCAATATTTCTCTTGTGATTAGACTTCTAATAAGTTGACTTTGAATCAGTTAAAAGAGAGATTTTGTTTGTTTGTTGTTCAGTTGCTCAGTCATGTCCGACTCTTTGTGATCCCATGGGCTGCAGCACGCCAGACTTCCCTGTCCTTCACTATCTACCTGAGTTTTGTCAAACTCATGTCCATGAATTCAGTGATGTCATCCAACCATTTTATTCTTTGTCATACATTTCTCCTCTTGCCCTCAATCTTTTCCAGCATCAAGATCTTTTTCTATGAGTCAGCATCATAGGTGGTCAAAGTATTGGAACTTCCACTTCAGTATCAATTCTTTCAATGGATATTCACGGTTGATTTCCTTTAGGATTGACTGGTTTGATCTCCTTGCCATCCAAAGGACTCTCAAGTATCTTCTCAAGTACCCTAGTTCAAAAGCATCAGTTCTTTCACTCTCAGCCTTCTTTATGGTCCAACTCACCCATTCGTACATGACTATTGGAAAAACCATAGCTTTGACTATCTGGATCTTTGTTGTCAAAGTGATGCCTCTGGTTTTTAATACACTGTCTAAAGCAAGAATATTTTAATATCTTGGAAAAGAGAGACTATCTGGTTTTATTAACACCACCAGGTAAGCCTGTCAAAGAGACTGGGGCCTTCCTAAAGTCAAATACTATAGTAGAGGCATTCTACATTGCTCACCCTGAAGATGAAGGGACCAAAGTGTCAAGGACTTTAAGAAAGACTCTAATTGCTTAGAGTAACCTTTGAAACACATGAAAACAGTGTCTCAGTCCTACAAACATAAGAAACTGAACTTTGCCAGTAGTCTGAATGGGTTTGGAAGAGGATTCCAAGCTCTAGATGAAAGTGCAAACCTGAGCAACTCTTTGATTTCAGCATTAGTAGATCTTTATCTGAAGACACAATTAATCAGTCCTTGGACCTTTGACCTACAGAAACACTGAGATGACAGATGAGTACTGTTTGAAGTCATTAAATTGGTGGCAATTTGTTATATGCAATATAAATATAGATGATATGTGTGATATGTGAAACAATCAGGAATATCCTTATTTAGACATTCTCTTCATTGTGGTGTGATATCCATATATTAAGTCCGTTTGAGGAAATAGTCTCAAGTGTGAATCTACACTAGGTCTACTTAACTCAAAAAGCTCTCTTATAGTGCTTGGGAAATTAGAAGATTGGAAGACAAGGAGTGACGTATTGTTGCCTGGGAAAGTTATTTATTACTCAACTCTGCATTCTTCCACATATTTTGTGTTTCAACTCAGGTCTGAATTTTTTGTTATTTTTAAGACAGTGAAAGCCTGTATTTTATTTTACTAGGGGACTAGGGTAGCCATAATGAAATAATACAGAATGTGTAACTTAGTACATTTATTTTCTCACAATTTTGGAGTCCAGAAGTTAACATCAAGGGGTCGGTAATTTGTTTTCTTCTGAGGTCTCTCTCCTTGGCTTTCACTACCTTCTCCTTGGTCTCCTTTTCAATCAGAGACCTCCTTCTCAATGGTCATTTGCATTAGTCTAACTTCTCCTGAGAAACAAATCCAATCGTATGTGCACACGTGTGCACACACACACACACATTTATAATTGATGTAAAGAATACAAAGTCATTCCTCAGTATACAAAAGGCATTGGTCCCAGGACCTATTGTGGATATCAAATTCCACCAGTGCTCAATTACCATAATCAATTGGCCCTCCAAATCTATGATTCCACCTCTGCAGATTCAACCAATGGCCAATTGTGTAGTACTGTAATATTTATTGAAAAAATCCTCATATAAGTGAAACTACCAGGTTCAAACTCAAGTCAAGAATTAGCTGTGTGTGCATGATTTATTTTTATATGCTATAGTATGAATGATGAGGGCCCATAAAACTCATATATTGAAATACTCTTTTCAAATACAAGTCCACTTCTTATCAACATAGAGCCCATGTATATCTTCTTAACCATACTTAATCTCCAAATAAAGACAATAACACCATCAGAATTCCACCTACTATTATACAACTATCCTGCATGTAACCCTTGTGGCTCAGCTGGTAAAGAATCTGCCTGCAATGGAAGAGACCCTCGGTTTCATCCCTGGGTTGGGAAGATCCCCTGGAGAAGGGAAAAGCTACCCACTTCAGTATTCTGACCTGGAGAATTCCATGGACTATATAGTCCATGGGGTCACAAAGAGTCAGACATGACTGAGCGACCTTCAGTTTCACTTCACTTGCATATAACCAGAAACCCAGTAACCCCTTCTTCAGAAGAGGAGGTAAAGCCTTTGAGTTGTATTTACTCTTCTCCTTGATATTCCATACCTTGAATACTATGATATAAAGTTAACAATTCTTAAATACTATAATGACAATACATCTTATGTTACATGATGAAACAAAAGAGAAGAAAACAAAGATATTTGCTATACACACACATGCAAACATATTCACAACAAAATAAGAAAGAACACTCCTAAAAATTATCCTATTTGCTTTTGTAACTAGTAACTGTTGCTTATCACTACCTCCTTCCACTACTCATTCTATATTCCACTTGTCTTCAGCTAGGTTATGTTTCTTTGCCACATTGGGTGACACAAAACTTCATTCCTGAAGAGTTTATGAGTCCCACCTGGATTTGCTTGTTATAAGTTTCCATTGAATTCAATCCAAAGGCATGGTAATAGTAAGAGAAGCCCAAAGTGATCTCTCAAGTGGCTTTCCTGGTGGTTCAGACGGTAAATAATTCACCTGCAATGCAGGAGACCTCAGTTTGATCCCTGGGTTGGGAAGATCCCCTGAAGAAGCAAATGGCAACCCACTCCAGTATTCTCGCCTGGAGAATGCCCATGGACAGAGGAACCTGTTGGGCTATAGTGCATGGGTTCACAAAAAGTCAGACATGACTGAGTGCCTAAGCATAAGCACACAAGCACAAAGTGATCTCCTGTATTCTAGACATACTCATCCATACCTCCATTGCAGGAAGAGTCTGATCTTCCCTTGGTGGCCAAGATCAATCACCCCACCAAGTACGGTAACTCTTCTTTGTCTACTGTTTGAGTGACAGAAAGAGTTGAGAGTGGCTAAGTGGCAGTCCTAACTTCCAGTTTAGTAGAATCATTGTTGTGTCCTCTGGCAGAAACATTCCTTCCTTCAGAACAATGACTTCTAGGCTGTAGAACATGAGGTCATGGGAACAAAAAGCACATGTTTTGCCAGTGAATTACTAAGGGGTTAGTGAGTGCCATCATCCTCATTTCCACTTCTTGACCCATTAGTTCTGGCTATGCAAGAAACAGCTATATATGTCGGACTTCCCTGGTGGCTCAGAAGGTAAAGCATCTTGCTTACAGTGCGGGAGACCTGGGTTCGATCCCTGGGTCGGGAAGATCCTCTGGAGAAGGAAATGGCAACCCACTCCAGTACTTTTGCCTGGAAAATCCCATGGACAGAGTAGCATGGTGGGCTACAGTCCACAGGGTCACAAAGAGTCGGACACGACTGAGCGAGTTCACTTTCACTTTCACTGATTCATAGCATATATAGTCTTCGAGAGAAACTTGTTCAGCCCTGTAGCGTAT
This sequence comes from Redunca redunca, assembly GCA_006410935.1. NCBI lineage: Eukaryota > Metazoa > Chordata > Mammalia > Artiodactyla > Bovidae > Redunca > Redunca redunca. Next base: position 128,471 of record SJYQ01003575.1, on the reverse strand, counting down.
TCCCACATAGCAGGTGCCATAACTGGGTCATCAAAAGATCACGCTATTGTTCTATCAAGCCAGCTTTCTCAGGACGATGGGAAGATTCTCGGAAGTAAATTTTTGATCGGAAGCAATTCAGGGGAATACTCTAATTGTGGATAAAACATTCTCTTTAAGTCCACAGATGCTATTTTCGACAGAAGCACTGTGTTCAGGAAAGACCTATCTGCATCCAGAGTGACTCTTCAAGTAAACATTAAACATAAACATAAAACATTGCTCCTGCCAAGATGCCATGATGTAAACAGTCCAGTGAAATCAACTTGCCAGAAAGTGGCTGGATGATCACCCCCAGGGAATGGGACCATATTCTGGAACTCAGTGTTGGCTTCTGCAGCTGGCAGCGAGGCCACTGACTGTAGGCAGCCTGCTTTGATGAGTGGAAGTCCATATTGCTGCGTGCTGTGCTGTGCTTAGTCTCTCAGTCATGTTCAACTCTTTAAGACCCCACTGACTATTGCTCACCAGGCTCCTCTGTCCATGGACATTCTCCAGGCAAGAATAATGAAGTTGGTTGCCATACCCTCCTCCAGAGGATCTTCCCAACCCAGAGGTTGAACCCAGGTCTCCTGCATTGCAGGTGGATTCTTGACCACCTGAGTCACTAAGGAAGGGCAAGAATACTGGAGTGGCTAGCCTATCCCTTCTCCAGTGGATCTTCCTGACCCAGGAATTGAACTAGGGCCTCCTGCATTGCAAGTGGCTTCTTTACCAGCTGAGCTACCAGGGAAGCCCCTATGTAACTTCTGCCCTTGCCACTCTGGCCACTTTGTTCACGAGCTTTTTAGGTGGTTACTAGGGTGACTGGGGAAAAAGCACACTCTATACACAGAACAGGTCATAGGCATAGAATTATTAAAAAGAAAAAAAAAAAAAACTCTGGTAGGCATTCACACGATTACCTTGTGGTAGGCATTCACATGGTACACAAATACCTTTACATTTTGTTGCCTATTCAGAGAGGTCTATCCACATACCTCTTCCTCAGATTGCCATGTCACCCATTTTCCAACTGTAATTTTCTAAGTCCTTGACCATCCTGCCAAAACACTGGCCATTGCCGATATACTGGTAAAAAATCACATATCTAGCCATTTCTCTGATTCTATTTTCTTGTGAAGTTATCAACCAAGTGAATTGCTCAATTGACTGCCCACAAGAAGGATTTCCCTTCACTTCTGTCCTTCAGGGATGTCCAAAAATGGGCTTCAGTGCTATAGTTGTCCACTTTTTGGAGGTGCCTATATGTTATGCAGAACCATCTCGAAGCCAGGCCCAAGTTCTTTTTTCTTCTGTGTGCTGACTGTAGGGAGCTCCACATGAAGCCTTAGATACAGGCTGAGAAAAAGGTAGTCTGGGAGAGGTGGGCACCTTAAGTATTTGGACCACTCTTCATGTAACTTATTTGTACCCTCAGGGCCTTCTTGGGCCTGTATACACTAGTCAGTTACGTATATACCACTTCTGTTTGATGATTAACTTGCTGGCGTGTGTACACAAATTTATGGCTTATTGAGACAGGAAACACCCAGTCCATGATGCATAGCTCAGATGGCATAGTAACTTGGTGACAAGGAAATCTGGGGAAAGGTATGTGTGTAGACCTCTTTGAATGTAATTCCTTTCAAAACTAGGAGGCAACGTAAAGGGGGAAATTTAGTACTGGTATTCTGAAAGGGACTTTTTGTTGTTTTTTTTTTTTCTTTTTTTTTATTTTAACTTTAGTTTACTTTACATTACTGTATTGGTTTTGCCAAACATTGACATGAATTCACCACGAGTGTACAAGTCTTTTTGGCTCATTGAAATTCATGTGAAAGATGTTAGGAAGACTTATTATTTGTATATATGCAGTATTTGACACTGCCTAGTTTCTCTGGAAGGAATGATGGTAAAGCTGAAACTCCAGTACTTTGGCCACCTCATGCAAAGAGTTGACTCATTGGAAAAGACTGATGCTGGGAGGGACTGGGGGGCAGGAGAAGAGGACGACAGAGGATGAGATGGCTGGATGACATCACTGACTCGACAGACATGAGTCTGAGTGAACTCCAGGAGTTGGTGATGGACAGGGAGGCCTGGTGTGCTGCAGTTCAGGGGGTCACAAAGAGTTGGACACAACTGAGTGACTGAACTGAACGGAACTGAATGGAAAAAAATTTTTTTAAATTAAGTACAAACTTGACAATCTATTGATCATGCTAGGACTTGGCAACCAACAGTCTATTCAGATGTGTCGTATTTTATTGAGAGTGAGCAGTTGAAGCTGTGCAAGACAGCAAAAACTGATGTAGATGCTTTAGGAGTTAGGTGTCACAGTCTACACAAACCTAATCATACCTAGTTGGCATGCACGGGAGATTATCCAGAACATATAAACTGTAATACAAAAGCAATTTTAAAATTCTGGTTTGCTGCTCATTAGTTAAGTAATTTGTAGAAAGTACCTTTTCTGAGACACAATTTCATCACTTATAAAATGAGATTAAATAAGACATATTTCTAACAGATATTATGCTAGTGAAAGAATGAAAAAAAACATGATTATATGTGAGCAGTGTATATATTCAAATTATTCTTCCTTTCATGACCCTAAATATTTGTGTAGTTTTATTTTCACAAAATGAATGATAATTTCACATTTAAGTGAGTGTTCAGCATAATAATAACATCATTGTGGCAATAGTGCAAATTGATGTCTATATTCTTATTTGAGAAAATAAATGAAATTCCTATGAAAAGGGAAGCTTCAGAATGAAAGACTAGGAATGACTGAAGAATTGTGACAGATTGGAGGATACTAAGGAAGCAGAAATGAAGTACAATGTGGGATTCTGAATTGGATCCTGAAAAGACACTAGGGGGAAAAAAATGAGTGAAATTAAAATAAGCTCTGTAGTTTAGTTAGTAGTACCTTTGTTAATTTCCTGCTTTTGATAAATGTTCTATGATTGTATATTATATTAACATTAAAAAAAGCTGGTTAAAGGGTATACAAGAACTTCCTATATGTTTTTGAACTTTTCTCTAAGTCTAAATAAAATCTATTTAAGAGCATTAGCAAAAAACTAGCTTTCAAGGCAAGTTATTTTAGAATCTAAACAGTATCTGTTAAAACAGCATAACTCAGGATATTACTAAACTTTGATGACTCTAAGTTATTTTTCATAGGTACATATTTTAAAGATAATTCTAGAAACAGATTTCTGTGCTGTGTTGAAAAACATGACGGATATATTCCTCATTGTATATACACACACACACACACACACACACACATATACATACATACGTATGTATGTGTATGCATACACATATGTTGTTATTCAGTTGCTCAGTTGTGTCCAACTCTTTGCAACCCCATGGACGGCAGCATGCCAGGCCTCCCTGTCCCTCACTATTTCCCCAAATTTGCTCAAACTCGTGTCCACTGAATAGGCAATGCCGTTAACCATCTCATCCTCTGTCATATTCTCCTCCTTCCTTCAATCTTTCCCAGCATCAGGATCTTTTCCAAATGAGTTGGCTCTTTGCTTCAGGTGGCCAAAGTATCAGAGCTTCAGCATCAGTCCTTCCAATGAATATTCAGGGTTGATTTCCTTTAAGATTGACTGGTTTGATCTCCTTGCAGTCCAAGGGACTCTCAAGAATCTTCTCCAGCACCACAGTTTGAAGGCATCAGTTCTTCAGTTCTCAGCCTTCTTAAAATCCTCCTCTCACATCCATACATGACTAGTGGAAAAATCATACCTTTGACTGTATGGACATTTGTCAGCTAAGTGATGTCTCTGTTTTTTAATATGCTGTCTAGGTTTGTCATAGTTTTTCTTTGAGGGAGCAAGCATCTTTTAATTTCATGGATGCAGTCACCAATCACATTGATTTTGGAGCCCAAGAAAATGAGGTGTGTCACTTTTTCCCTGTTTGCCATGAAGTGATGGGACTGGATGCCATGATGCTTTTTGAGTATGGAGTTTTAAGCCAGCTTTTTCACTTTACTCTTTCACCTTTATCAAGAGACTCTTCAGTTCCTCTTCACTTTCTGCCTTTAGGATTGTATAATTTCCATATCTGAGGTTGTTGATATTTATCCTGGCAATCTCAATTCCAACATCAGCCTCATCCAGCCCAGCATTTTGCATGATGCACTATGTGTGTAAGTTAAATAAGCAGTGTGTCAATATACAGCTTGACGAACTCCTTTCCCAATTTTGAACCAGTCTGTTCCCTCTTCGGTTCTTACTTGCACACATATTTGTGTGTGTGTGTGTGTGTCTGTTAGGTGCTCAGCCATGTCCAACTTTTTGAGACTCCATGGACTGTAGCTGCACCGATCTCTGTCTATGGGATTTTCCAGGCAAAATACTGGAGTGGGTTGCCAGTGGTTTTCCTTCTCCAGGGGATCTCCCCAACCCAGGGTTCAAACATGGGTCTCCTGTATTACAGGCAGATTCTTTACCTTCTAAGCCACCAGGGAAGCCTATATATATATACACACACACACATATATATGTGTGTGTGCATGCTGCTGCTCCTGCTAAGCCGCTTCAGTCGTGTCCGACTCTGTGCGACCCCATACATGGCAGCCCACCAGGCTCCCCTGTCCCTGGGATTCTCCAGGCAAGAACACTGGAGTGGGTTGCCACTTCCTTCTCCAACGCATGAAAGAGAAAAGTGAAAGTGAAGTCGCTCAGTCATGTCTGACTCTTAGCGACCCCATGGACTGCAGCCCACCAGTCTCCTCTGTCCATGGGATTCTCCAGGCAAGAGTACTGGAGTGGGGTGCTGCTGCCTTCTCCATGTGTGTACATATACATATATATATATATATATATATGCCTTTGAATAATATATAATACATACATATATACATAATGTATGCAAAAAGTCAATATCTATGATAAATTATGATGGTTTTTATTGAATATAAATTATAGAGTAAATTACATAGGGTCTTGTAAAGTATGAATTCTATTAATTAGTTCACACCTCAAAACAGTACTGACAAACTGGTACATTTTTGATTGAAAGTCATGTAATTTCTAACTAACTATAGTTTTATATCTTATTAATTGCAGTTAAACATCATAGTGAATGAGATATTTTCAGTCCTTCCTAAATGGAATTGTTTAGCATTTTCCAGATCTTAGTGTCTGTTTTCACTCAGCTTTTGTCTTTGCATTTGCATTTGTACTTGTGTTTATGTGTGGATCTCTGAGTAGTTTTGCTATGAAATAATATGAGAAAATGCTGCAACCACTATTTGGGCTGTGTCTCCCCCAAGAGGCCCACAGAGAGGTATCTGTTCAAATATTGTTTCTAGTGGTTTTTGTGTAGACTGAGAATGCACAGTTAGATATAGTGTTTGTAGGCTTTTATAAATTCATGATAGGATTAAACAGTTGATAAGGATGTACCCTAGTTATGTAGCCTAAGTTTTACATAATTTGAAACGTTTTCATTAAGAGAAAAATAGCAAAATGAATCATCAAAAAGTTACTAGAGCTTTAGATATGACCTATGTTTTGAGGGAGAGTGCCTGAAGCTTAATCTTCATTAATTTTAGAGTTTATTCACTTCAATTTTGATTTTGCATTTGTTGACAGTTTTTGCATTAATTTTAAGACAAAGTGATCCAAACATCTATGATAAACATATAGAACTTGTTTATGCAATAGTTTAAGTCAAATGGTTTCTGAAAAAAATATCATTTCTAGACTCAAGTATTAAGTAAACTACTCCATATAATTTCAATTTTTTAATGATGTAGCCAGAAAAGTAATAATTTTCAACCAATCTACTGCTAATCACTAATGTCAGTTAATGGTTACTTTGTGACAAAAACAATGCTTTTCTTGGAAACACTTTTGTGTGGCTGTATTTTACACTTAACAACTATAAAAACATTTTAGCCTGAGTCTTTGTCATGGATTGAATGTTGATTCACCTCTTGTCATTGTGTGACTTGACTTTTCTCTATTAATTCTTTCATGATTGTTCCCTCAGACTTACCAAACATTTAACAAAGAGGCCAGCCCATCAGTTCTGTCACTTTAGAAACTTTTCAGTATTTTTGAAAGCAGCACCAAGAAAACAGCAAATCAGGTGGTACTTTCAATTTTGCCCCAAGTAAATTGCCTTTTAAAGGGGGACTAGACAGTTCCTGGGATAGTAATGGGATGCAGAGCCTCTGACCTCAAGGTTGGCCTTTGAACCTAGCCTGGGCTGGTGGTGACAGAAAGCCATTAGCCTTTGATTGCTGTTTGCTGACCTGTGTGAAATGAGTTGATGGCTCCCATTCAGTTTCTAGTGGACAAGTGCATGGATCACATTTGGCAGCCTTGTTGTTAGTTCCAGAAAAATAGAGATGGATTGACTAGGCTTTGAGGTTAAAGTACTGACCCACCAGATTACAGTTGACTTTCCTTGGAGAGGAATTTTGCTCTTTCTTGTTCCACATTCCATTCTCCTCAGTATGTAGACTAAAGAACCATTTAAATTATTAGTGTTTCCAATTCATTATTTTGAATATGCTCTAATATTTTTTAATACCATGAAGTAAAAACTTGATTTTGTTTTTGAGAGTGGTTCTCTTTTTTCTGGATGAATGTGTTGGAATTAGTATAGAATCGTAAAGTTATTTTGGTGCAGTCACTTATTAATCAATAAATATAAGTAATGAAATGAGAACTGCAAAGTTCATTTTTTAATTATCAAGTCTGCAGTTCTTTTTTCCTTCATCCCCTGTAATTCAAATTGTCACACTTCCTCAGAGAAGGTATTCATAATTCCAGTTTGTTAGTTTGCTCTCAACTGGAATGCCTCCTCCTTTCTATGACATCAGGCTCCATCCCCTTATATCAGCCCTAGTTCAAGTTCAATTATCCTAAGAAAGGCATCCCAGAATATCCAATCTACCTAGATTTAATCCTCCTTTGACCACTGTCTGAATCACACAGTTGAGCAATTCATCATAGTTCCTCTGACCTTGTTTTCTTATTCATTATTTTATATATTATTTTTAACTTCCCTGATAGACAATACATATGTTGAAAGTATAAATAATGCTTTTTATTCTTTCTGTATGTCCCAGGTTGTCTAGCTGAGTATAACTCAAAGCAAATAGGCATTAGG
>SJYQ01003575.1:70876-97996 GCA_006410935.1 Redunca redunca | reverse complement strand
GTGTTCAAAGTAATCTGTGCATTTCAGGTTTCAGATTTAAAGAGGCTTCAAACATTCAAAAATTCCTTTTGTTGCAAAACCATATTCCTACTTAATTTTTTTTCTCAAAATATAATTCCTTAACAAATTTTAACAAGAATAAACTGTCTTTAAATCATGCAAATTTTAGATATTTGATTTTGGAAAAGTTTTATTTTTTTCCTAATTTCTTAAATTAAGGCTTTATTTTTAGCACAGCTTTGGATTCACAGCAGAATTGAAAAGAAGAAACACACACTGCTTGTGTATATACATATACCCTCTGCTTCCACACATGCACAGCTTTCTCCCTTTATCAACTTTTCCCATTAGAGAGGGTACATTTGTTGAATTGATGAACCCATGTTGACACATCATAGCCACATAAAGTTCATGGTTTGCTTCAGGGTTCACTATTGCTGTTGCACAGTCTATGGGTTTGAACACATGTGGTCATCATTTCTGAGATAGAAAGTCAGAGAAGGCTTGGCTAGAAAGTTTGTGTCTAATTTATGTATCATAAACTGGAGTGTTTGAGAATGAATGATCAATTTCCATGCTGGTTTCTTCCCTCATGTATCTGCTTAACGCTTTGTTGGACATGGCTGCAAGCCTGGACTCAACAGGGCACTTTTCCTTTTCAGTGCCATCACCACGTTTCTCCATTTTGTTTTATACATGAGAGATTAGGGTTCCAAGAGATCATTGCAGAATCTTGCAGTCCTTTCAAAGTCTAGCCCCAAGCAGATGTAGTGTCTTTTATCACACCACTGAACACAATAGTTACATTTGTCCAAATTCAAAGATGGGAAGAAGGTCATTATTCCCCCCTGTGGGGGAAAAAGGCAAAGAATTTGTGGCTCTCTTTATCTCAGAGGGAAATATCAAGAGGCTCTTATTTCAAGTTATAAAATTTAGCAGAAATTCCATTGAATAAAATAAGGTGAAATGTGCATGCTATAAAGAAGTATAAGTATAGTTAAGAGAATTTATCAGGTTTTATGATTTGAGATATGGTTTTTCCAGTAGTTATGTATGGATATGAGAGTTGGACTATAAAAAAGCTGAATGCCAAAGAATTGATGCTTTAGAACTATAGTGTTGGCGAAGACTCTTGAGAATCCCCTAGATAGCAAGGAGATCCAACCAGTCCATTCTAAAGGACATCAGTCCTGAATATTCGTTGGAAGGACTGATGCTAAAGCTGAAACTCCAATACTTTGGCCACGTGATTCGAAAAATTGAATCATTAGAAAAGACCCTGATGCTGGGAAACATTGAAGGTAGGAGAAGGGCAAGACAGAGAATGAAATGTTTGGATGGCATCACCGACTCAATGGACATGAGTCTGAGTAAACTCCGAGAGTTGATGATAGACAGGGAGGCCTGGCGTGCTGCAGTCCATGGGGTCGCAAAAAGTCAGACACAACTGAGCGACTGAAGTGAACTGATGATTTGAGACCAAGTATTATCCCCAAAAATGAAACTCATTTATTAGTGTTCTGCCTTTTTTACTTTAACATCAACAGGAATATCACTGAAAAGATTTACCTCATTGGTGTTTATTACAGAAGGCATTTGTGTACCAGCCATTTACAAATGGTTATGAATAGTATAGTTACACAGACTAGCCATATATAGGTGGTGCATTTTGGATCAATATGCATGCATACTCAGTCACTTTAGTCATGTCTGACTCTTTGGGATCCCTTGAACTGTGGCCCATCAGACTCCTCTGATGCTGGGATTCTCCAGGTGGGAATACTGGAGTGGACTGCCATGCCCTCCTCCAGGGGATCTTCTCGGCCCAGAGATGTGTGTCCTGCATCTCCTGTATTGCAGGCGGATCCTTTACTGCTGAGCCAACAGTGAAACCTTGGATCATTATAAATATACATATATATATAATCATTTAAAATATCTCAGAATATATCAAAGTCTTGGTGATTCAAAGTAACTATGAAATTGTAGAACCTGAAATGCAAAGGAACCTTAGGATTCTTTTAGTAAAAGACCACATGATTAGTTTTCTTTGAGGAGTTTAGGCATTATCTTAGCTAAGAAATAACAGACTAAAACAGTCTATTATTTTCCCCAAAATGTAAATTTAAATATAGCACATTTTGTTAATCCTCAAGGACAATGAATTGATTATCATAAAATTATTAAAGTCATTCATATATGACAGCAATTAACTAAACAGCACTATGTACCAGGTACTTGGATGTGTACACTACATACATTATCTTATTTAATCCTTTTACCCTAAAAGATATACATTATTTTCTGCTTTGTTATTGATTTTTAGTCACTAAGTTGTATCCAACTCCTTTGCAACCCCATGGACTGTAGTCAACCATGGACTGTTGTCAACCTCTCTCCATGGGATTTCCCAAGCAAGAATACTGAAGTGGGTTGCCATTTTCTTCTCCAGGGGACCTTCCTGACCCTGGGATAGAACCTGCATTTCCTGCATTGCAGGCAAATCCTACCACTGAGCCATCAGAGAAGCCCTATATTCTTCTTTACTAGAGGACATTTTGAAGTTACTAAGGTTAACTGAAAGTTACTTCTGGGAAATAATTTCTCTGTTTAAACCAGGGACAGTCTGGTTCCTTACCATGAAGGAGAATAAATTTCATTTGTACCAGGGGGAAATGTAGAAGATGAAAACCTGAGAATATTTCACGACTATTTTTCTACTTTTTTAACCTGAAAAGACTGTTTTAAACAACAGATAACAGTAACAGAAAAAGTGAAGGCTAATTAATTCATCATGGAAATAGTGGTTAGATGGTTAGATTTTACTGCCATATAGTGAAATTCTTATAGATAACAGAGACCAGAACAAGTATAATTTTAAAAAATAAAAACAACTTTAATTTAGCACAATAAATGTAAAGAACAGAAGAAAAAACAGTGCAAATATCAACTAAACCGTCTCTACCCCTCAACTTTCCCCTTCCCACCACACACAAATGCCGAGGCTTAGAGACTATAGTGACAGTTGATAAGAAGACCTATCAGTTCAGTTCAGTTCAGTTGCTCAGTCTTATCCAACTCTTTGGGACTCCATGAATCACAGCACATCAGGCCTCCCTGTCCATCACCAACTCAAACTCATGTCCATCAAGTCGGTGATGCCATCCAGCCATCTTATCCTCTGTTGTCCCCTTCTCCTCCTGCCACCAACCCCTCCCAGTATCAGTGTCTTTTCCAGTGAGTCAACTCTTCACATGAGGTAGCCAAAGTATTGTAGTTTCAGCTTTTAACATCAGTCCTTCCAATGTACACCCAGAACTGATTTCCTTTAGGATAGACTGGTTGGATCTCCTTGTAGTCCAAGGGACTCTCAAGAGTCTTCTCCAACACCACAGTTCAAAAGTATCAAGTCTTCAGTGCTCAGCTTTCTTCACATTCCAAACTCTCACATCTATACATGACCACTGGAAAAACCATAGCCTTGACTAGACGGACCTTTGCTGGCAAAGTAAGGTCTCTGCTTTTGAATATGCTATCTAGGTTGCTCATAACTTTCCTTCCAAGGAGTAAGCATCTTTTAATTTAATGGCTGCAATCCTATACGTGACGTATTAATGTCTATACAGTTAGGCAGCACAAAAACATATTTTGAAGGCAGTTTTATTTGATACTCTCTCTGTTGTTATAGAGAACAATATTTCTCTAATATATAGCTCTCCTTCTTTATGTCTATTCCATTCTTTGAGTTATAAGTATGAATTAGATTCAAATAAATGGCTACATTCTAAATGTCCTTTATTGTTCAGTTATTTTTCTTCCCTAAGATTTCCTTGTTATTACTTTTTTTTTTAACCAGTAAAGAAAGACTTACTAAGAGAGGAGTTGGAAAGAGAGAGAATATAATCACCATCATAAAATATTACAGCCTTTTATGTTTACTTATCCTGTTTTGATATTTAATCTTTCCAGAGGTCAATGTGAGTCTATACATGTTTATGGTGTTTTATGTACTGTTTAATAATCTCCTTTTTAACATAGCATATCGTGGCTATCTTTACAAGTCCTGAAATTTTACCTGTTATCTATATCTATTTATCACACACCCTTCTTCCTTTCTTTCCTTTGTCTCTGAATTCATTGAAAAAGTTTTTTATATATGAAGTCTTTATCTTGTTATCTGTTGTGTTTCTCATAATTATTATTATTCAGTTTGTTGTTTACATCTTTAAATTTATTCCATGGTATTTCAAATTTTATGAACAAAATTTTCAATTTTCATATAATGAAGTACGTTAGCATTTTCTTTTATGATATATGCCTTCAGTACAATTTTTTTCAGCTACTCAGTGTGTAATAAAGGTGATAAGTAGTTCTAAAATGAAATTAGGTGCACATGAGTATTTAGCATAAGGATTTAATGCTTCCAGTTAGGTGTAAACTCAGGGAGCAATTCTTAGTTACACTTTTTTTTTGGTTTGTGAATTGATCCTGAAGTGATAGTGATAAACGTGCAACTTGACCTTTCTTTTCTTTTCCCTTCTCTTCCTTCCTTTCCACAAATCTTTATTGATTACTTTCTATGTGATAAACATTTGTAATATCAGAAGATAAATGAGATGTTTGCCCTCACTTTAATACACATAAAATACTAAGCTGATATTACATCATCCCTTTTTTTTTTTTTTTTTATTTTGAAGAGTGATGGTGCTGAATGGCAGTTTTTTAAACTATATGCTTCTACTGAATATATTGAACCTTGAGTGACTGTTCTGGAATAAATTGTAGATGACATCAGCTTTTTTTTTTTTTTTTTTTCAGTGCATGTCTGCCCCTGACTAGGTATTTGATTCTTTGCCAAACTTTTAACCTCCATGTATCTACTTACATTCTTGGAAAATAAAGAAATTCTTTATTTCTTAGGTAACCACAATCAGCAAAACTTGTAATGCCAAAATTTGTATGAGACCCACATGTATATTAACTGTTAGGACATATTTTATTAGTTTGAAGTCCAAATGTAATTCTGTCTCTTATGGTTCCTATTAATTTTGCGGTCCTTACCATATAATCTGATGAATCCTCACAATCTAAAATTGTCACAAAATACTAGAACTTCCTCTGACAATAGTGTTAGTCCAGTTTCTAGTTTCCAAATAGGGAGAATAAACTTTTATCAACATATAGAATCCTGATTTTTACTAAAGAACAACAAAACCATTTATATTGCTCTCATTTTCTGCTCTTGAAAACAGGTCATTCACAACTTCAGACTCAGTCTCGCTCTGCTTCATCCTTGCTCAGGCCTCAGGGTACCCAACACTGGAAGTCTTAATTTACACACTCATGCTCAGCATATATTCCCAAACCACAGATTGAAAGACAGCATACAAGGATGTTGAAATGTTTCCACCTCAGCTCACATGTGGGCTAGAATTAGCTCTTCCCTATAAACCTCTAATGTTGGAATTGTGTCTAAAGTCAGTATAGACAAACTTCTTTCTTGGTATGATCCATTTTGGAATTTTTTGAATCTTTCTTTCTAACACGGATTCGTCGGAACTATTTTAACCCATCAGTTTGCAGTAATAACAAGGAAAGGATCTCAGTCATTCCTTGGAGACAGCTTCTTGGACCCTATTAAAACTGGCTCATCTCCTCAGTAAACAGCTCTGCACAGGAAGGCTTGTAACTGCTAACTTTACAAGAAGTTCTGGTACATCTTTCATGTGGGAATGCTATGACAACTGCTAAGCTTATCTTCAAAAAATTAAAAATTTCTTTTCTGAGAAGTATAAAAGGAAATTCTAGGGAAGGTTTGTCCACATAAGCAAAGAAACATCTGGAAGCATCTTCTAGGGAAAGAAAAAAAAAATTTTTACTCTCTAGGACTTTGACTACATATAGAAGGTGAAATTATTTCTTACTATTTCACATGATCTCAAAAACTCCATATATGGGGTTTGCTTATTCAAATACAATTATTTTATATGAATTAAGGTATAAATTAAAATCAATTAATTATATAAAATTTACTCTTCACTAGTCACACAAGAATTTATAAAACACAATATCGGTTCAGTTCAGTTCAGCCTCTTAGTCGTGTCCAACTCTTTGCAACCCCATGAACCGCAGCACTCCAGATCTTCCTGTCCACCACCAACTCCTGGAGTTTTCCCAAACTCATGTCCATTGAGTTGGTGATGCCATCTAACCATCACAATCTCTGTCGCCCCCTTCTCCTCCTGCCTTCAATCTTTCCCAACATCAGGGTCTTTTCAAATGAGTCAGCTCTTTGCATCAGGTGGCCAAAATACTGGAGTTTTAGCTTTAACATCAGTTGTTCCAAAGAGCACCCAGGGCCGATTTCCCTTAGGATGGACTGGTTGGATCTCCTTGCTGGGATGACCCAGAGGGATGGGATGGGGAGGGAGGGAGGAGGGGGGTTCAGGATGGGGAACACATGTAAACCCATGGCTGATTCATGTCAATGTATGGCAAAAACCACTAAAACATTGTAAAGTATTTAGCCTCCAATTAAAATAAATTAATTAAAACAAACAAACAAACAAGGGACTCTCAAGAGTCTTATCCAACACCACGGTTCAAAAGCATCAATACTTCAGCATTCAGCTCTCTTTATAGTCCAATTTTCACATCCATACCTGACCACTGGAAAAACCATAGCCTTGACTAGATGGACCTCTGTTGGCAAAGTAATGTCTCTGCTTTTTAATATGCTGTCTAGGTTGGTCAAAACTTTCCTTCCAAGGAGTAAGCATCTTTTAATTTCATGGCTACAATCACAATTTGCAGTGATTTTGGAGCCCCCCCTAAATAAAGTCAGCCACTGTTTCCACTGTTTCCCCATTTATTTGCCATGAAGTGATGGGACCAGATGCCATGATCTTAGTTTTCTGAATGTTAAGCTTTAAGCCAACTTTTTCACTCTCCTCTTTCACTTTCATCAAGAGTCTCTTTAGTTCCTTTTCACTTTCTGCCATAAGATATCATCTGCATATCTGAGGTTATTGATATTTCTCCTGGCAATCTTGATTCCAGTTTGTGCTTCTTCCAGCCCAGCGTTTCTCATGATGTACTCTGCATGTAAGTTAAGTCAGCAGGGTGACAATATACAGCCTTGATGTACTCCTTTTCCTATTTAGAACCAGTCTGTTGTTCCATGTCCAGTTCTAACTGTTGCTTCTGACCTGCATATAGGTTTCTCAAGAGGCAGATCAGGTGATTAGTATTTCCATCTCTTTCAGAATTGTACACAGTTTGTTGTAATCCACACAGTCAAAGGCTTTGGCATAGTCAATAAAGCATAAATAAGTGTTTTTCTGGAATTCTCTTGCTTTTTCAATGATAGAAAGTATGTTGGCAATTTGATCTCTGGTTCCTCTGCCTTTTCTAAAACCAGCTTGAACATCAGGAATTTCACAGTTCACGTATTGCTGAAGCCTGGCTTGGAGAATTTTGAGCATTACTTTACTACTGTGTGAGATGAGAGCAATTGTGTGGTAGTTTGAGCATTCTTTGGCACTGCCTTTCTTTGGGTTTGTAATGAAAACTGATCTTTTTTAGTCCTGTGGCCACTGTTGAGTTTTCCAAATTTGCTGACATATAGAGTGCAGCGCTTTCAGCATCATCTTTGATGCTGATTTGAAATAGCTCAACTGGAATTCCATCACCTCCAGTAACTTTGTTCATAGTGATGCTTCCTAAGGCCCACTTGACTTCACATTCTAGGATGTCTGGCTCTAGATTAGTGATCACACCATCGTGATTATCTGGGTCATGAAGATCTTTTTTGTATAGTTCTTCTGTGTATTCTTGCCATCTCTTCTTAATATCTTCTGCTTCTTTTAGGTCCATACCATTTCTGTCCTTTATTGAGCCCATCTTTGCATGAAATATTCCCTTTGTAGCTCTAATTTTCTTGAAGAGATCTCTAGTCTTTTGTGTTCTATTGTTTTCCTCTATTTCTTTGCACTGATCACTGAGGAAGGCTATTCCTTGGAACTCTGCATCCAAATGAATACATATTTCCTTTTCTCCTTTGCTTTTCACTTCCTTTCTTTTCACAGCTATTTGTAAGTCCTCCTCAAACAGCCATTTTGCTCTTTTGCATTTCTTTTTCTTGGAGATGGTCTTGATTCTTGTCTCCTGTACAATGTCATGAACCTTCATCCATAGTTCATCAGGCATTCTGTATATCAGATCTAGTCCCTTAACTCTATTTCTCACTTCCACTGTATAATCATATTTAGATCATACCTGAATGGCCTAGTGGTTTTCCCCACTTTCTTCAATATATCTAAATTGGCAATGCTGCTGCTGCTGCTAAGTCACTTCAGTCGTATCCAACTCCGTGCGACCCCATAGGTGGCACACGAGGCTTCCCCATCCCTGGGATTCTCCAGGCAAGGACACTGGAGTGGGTTGCCATTTCCTTCTCCAATGCATGAAAGTGAAAGGTGAAAGGGAAGTCGCTCAGTCGGCCCGACTCTAGCAACCGCAATATCTATATCTAAATCAGTTCATGATCTGAGCCATAGTCTAAAGAGACTCAGAGACTTAGAAAATGAACTTATGTTGCTAGGGGAAGAGATAGGTAGAGATTTGGGAAAGGTCATATACACACTGCTATATATAAATTGGATAAACAACAAGGACCTAATGTGTAACACAGGAAACTGCTCAATATTATGTGCCAGTCTGGTTGGGAGGGGATTTAGGGAGAATGGATACATGTATATGTATGGCTGAGTCCTTTTGCTGTTCACCTGAAAGTACCACAACATCTCAATACCAAATAAAAAGCTTTAAGTTTGGGCAACAAACAAACAAACAAAAACAAAAACTTATGATTAAATTTTGGAGTTACTACATAAAAGAACTGAAAAATCTACCCATTGGAAGTACATTTATTATGTTGTTCATATTTTAAGCTTTACACTCTATCATTATGTACCAATGTTTTCATAGTTCAAATTTATTTTTGTGAATGATTACGGTCTCAGTCTCTATCAACCCAGTCATCCTCAGCCTCATGTTAGTTGAGCACCCCAAGCATAATTGTACCATTAAAATTTTCATGTGAGTTATTAAACCATGATTTCCCAGATCCAAATATGTCTTTCTCTACTTTGTCATGCTAGCACTAAAGTCTAAAAATGATATCTCTTCCTTGTCATTTGGCTTTAGACCTCATGGACTGTAGCCCACCAGGCTCCTCTTTCCATGTGATTTTCCAGGCAAGAATACTGGAGTGTGCTGCCATTTCCTTTTCTAGGGGATTTTCCCAACCCAGGGATTGAACCTGGGTCTCCTGCACTATAGGCAGATTCTCTACCAACTGAGCTACCAGGGAATTCCTTATTATGGTCTGTCAGTAGAGGGCATAGAGTGAGATTGGAAGGCTGAAAGAGTAGAAGAAAGCTTGCTTCTCCCTTGTGTTTTCTGTCCTTGCTGTCATTAACTGAGCAAAAACCCTCTCCCTGACAGCAACAGTCTGTCGCAGTGTCCAGCTTCTTTCTACTCTAGTGAAACAAGTCCTCTAGACTCCCCAGAGGCACCAGCACCAGCTCTACAGTACTGCCACATAGAGGGATGCCTAGGTACTGCTCTGTGAGCCCTACCTCCAAGCCCACAACCTTCTGGAAAGTTGATTTCTAACCCTCCAGGGTCCCTCTTCAACCTTCCCAGTTCAGATATCACAATATCCTCTGGATTTGTTTTCCCAGATCTATGGGAAACAGATGCTTTTCATAGTTATTAACTATAAATTTGGTCTTCTTTCTGGTATCTTTCAGCTTTCCATCCCCTTGTTGTGGTGGTGGTCTAGTTACTAAGTCATATTGGACTCTTGACCCCATGGACAATAGCCCACTTGGTTCCTCTGTCCATGGGATTTTTCCAGCCAAGAATACTGGAAGGGTTGTCATTTCCTTCTCCGGGGGATCTTCCTGACCCTGGCAGGGATTGAATCTGGGGCTCCTGCACTGTAGGCAGATTCTTTACTGACTGAGCTATCAGGAATTCCCATCCCTTGCTTAATTTCTATTATTATATGGTAGGTAGTATAGAATTATGCAGAGTACGTCATGAGAAACGCTGGACTGGAAGAAACACAAGCTGGAATCAAGATTGCAGGGAGAAATATCAATAACCTCAGAAATGCAGATGACACCACCCTTATGGCAGAAAGTGAAGAGGAGCTAAAAAGCCTCTTGATGAAAGTGAAAGAGGAGAGCGAAAAAGTTGGCTTAAAGCTCAACATTCAGAAAACAAAGATCATGGCATCCGGTCCCATTACTTCATGAGAAATAGATGGGGAAACGGTAGAAACAGTGTCAGACTTTATTTTTTGGGGCTCCAAAATTACTGCAGATGGTGACTGCAGCCATGAAATTAAAAGATGCTTACTCCTTGGAAGAAAAGTTATGACCAACCTAGATAGTATATGCAAAAACAGAGACATTACTTTGCCGACTAAGGTCCGTCTAGTCAAGGCTATGGTTTTTCCAGTGGTCATGTATGGATGTGAGAGTTGGACTGTGAAGAAGGCTGAGTGCTGAAGAATTGACGCTTTCGAACTGTGGTGTTGGAGAAGACTCTTGAGAGTCCCTTGCACTGCAAGGAGATCCAACCAGTCCATTCTGAAGGAGATCAGCCCTGGGATTTCTTTGGAAGGAATGATGCTGAAGCTGAAACTCCAGGACTTTGGACACCTGATGTGAAGAGTTGATTCATTGGAAAGGACTCTGATGCTGGGAGGGATTGGGGGCAGGAGGAAAAGGGGACAATCGAGGATGAGATGGTTGGATGGCATCAGGGACACAATGGACATGAGTCTGAGTGAACTCCGGGAAATGGTGATGGACAGGGAGGCCTGGCGTGCTGTGATTCATGGGGTCGCAAAGAGTCGGACACGACTGAGTGAACTGAACTGAACTGTGTAGAATTCCAAACAGATTTTTGAAAGTAAAAGTGAATACACAGTAGTCATAAGATGGACCAAGTTATTATTTTTCTATACAATTAAAGTTTCAAATACTATTCGTAATGAATATGAATATACTATATTTACATAAAACAAAATGTGATATCATAAAAGCTTGGTATTAAACAGAACAACCCCATCAGCATATCCATATATGTTCATTTATATAGAATTCCCAAGACAAACAATATTGCATGCTACTATTTAGAAATAGAAATATGATTGCTAATTAAGAAATGAACAAATAAAAACAACCACTGATATTCATAAAGCTGGAAAAGTGGCTATCATTAGGGTGGGGAGAAAGGATTTTCATTAACAAGAATATTGAGTCCAATGGCATCTTGACAATGTACTGTTTCAGACAAATGCAATAGATAACATTAATTAGTTTCTAAGTTGTGTCCAACTGTTTACCACCCCATGGACTGTAGCCTGTCAGGCTCCTCTGTCCTAGGGAGTTCCCAGGCAGGAACACTGGAACAGGTTGCCATTTCCTCCTCCAGGGGATCTTCCTGACCCAGGCATCGAACCTATGTCTCCTGCATTGCAGGCAGATTCCATACTAATGAGTCACCAGGGAAGCCTCACAACTGATAATACCACAGTTCTAATTGGGCTTCCTAGATGGTGCTAGTGGTAAAGAATCTGCATGCTAATGTATGAGTGACCAGAGACATGGGTTCAATCCTGGGGTCAGAAAGATTCTCCGGAGTAGGAAATGGCAAACCACTCTAGTATTCTTTCCTCAAAAAATCCCTTGGACAGAGGAGCTGGTGGGCTACAATACACGGGGCCACAAAGAGTAGGACACGACTGAGGGACTGAACATACACACATGCTGTTATAATTATTTTTAATCACTGCTTGAATTAGCTTTTGAATATTACATGATGTTAATAACAACAACAAAAAAGTGTTTAATTGTATTTTCTGCACAAAAGTGGAAGGTCTAAGTATTTCAAAGCAAAGCCAAGATTTTTTTACATAAGTCTTTTGAGATCTACTCATTTTGGAACACAGACTCAACTGACCCTTCAGACATATCCTTCAGAAAATATAGAAAAGAGTATATCAATGTGAAATTTTTGATGGCATTCAATGCAAATCCTTAGGTAGAAGTGCTAAAAACAATTTCAACATGATAATTAATTTTTTTGTACAAAAGTTGAAGTGTTCATTTAAAACATAGTTAACAATGATTGTTTAATATAACTCTTCAGAATATCAGCAAAAACAGTGATATATTTCAGCAGTGCTATTAGTCAGTCAGTCAGTTCAGTTGCTTAGTAGTGTCTGACTCTTTGTGACCCCATGGACTGCAGCCCACCAGGCTTCCCTGTCATTCACCATCTCCTGGAGCCTACTCAAACTCACATCCATTGAGTCAATGATGCCATCCAACCATCTCATCCTCTGTCATCTCCCTCTCCTCCTGCCTTCCATCTTTCCAGTATCGAAGTCTTTTCAAATGAGTGAGTCAGTTCTTCACATCATGTGGCCAAAGTATTGGAGTTTCAGCTTCAACATCAGTCCTTCCAATGAATATTCAGGATTGATCTCCTTTAGGATGGACTGCTTGGATTTCCTTGCTGTCCAAGGGACTCTCAAGAGTCTTCTCCAACACCACAGCTCAAAAGCATCAATTCCTCAGTGCTCAGCTTTCCTTATATTCCAACTCTCACATGCTGGGAAAGATTCATACATGACTACTGGAAAAACCATAGCTTTGACTAGATGGAGCTTTCTTGGCAAAGTAATGTCTCTGCTTTTTAGTATGCTGTCTAGGTTGGTCATAACTTTTCTTCCAAGGAACAAGTGTCTTTTAATTTCATGGCTGCAATCACCATCTGCAGTGATTTTGGAGTCCCTAAAGACAAAATCTGTCACTATTTCCATTGTTTCCCCACCTATTTGCCATGAAGTGATGGGACTAGAGGCCATGATCTTAGTTTTCTGAATATTGAGCTTTAAGTCAACTTTTTCCATCTCCCCTTTCACTTTCATCAAGAAGGCTCTTTAGTTCTTCTTCACTTTCTGCCATAAGTGTTCTGTCATCTGCATATCTGAGGTTATTGATATTTTCTGCCAGCAATGTTGATTCCAGTTTGTGCTTCATCCAGCCCGACATGTCGCATGATGTACTCTGCACATAAGTTAAATAAGCAGGGTGACAAAATAGTAGTGCTATTGTTGTTTCTCTATTTGGTACTTTTTGAACAACAATAAATATCAATTTAAACCAACCATGGAATTCAAGAGTAAGACCATATCAAAACAGAAGTGTTTTCCCTGGTATTCTCTTTCATGCAAGAATGTTGAAAAGTGAGGTTGAAGTTTATCTAAATTTTGCAACTGTGTCCTAGGGCATAGACCTATATGCTTTTTGTCGCTTAATAGTGAAAATTCTCTTAAGAATTCATGTGACCTACTTAATTTATTGAGATGCGGTTACAGGAAAAGTTTCTGAAAAGGAATTAAAGCTTTGACTTTATACAATAAGGCAATGTATTCTGGTCCATATGTGGTTACAATCCAAGAGACCACAATAATAATAACAATAACAAAGGCTAGTGAGTGCTTTGAAGGGTTTAAAATTGTTCTAATAGACTTCTCCATCAGGTGAAACTGAGCATAGCAATAGCCAATTATGAAAGCACTGCATCTAGAACTGCCTATTCCTCACAGAGTTATTGGAAACTCAGCCATGCAGTTTATTGAAGAAAGTCAGCATAGGCATTTGAATGAACACAGATTATTTGCAACTCTACACTGTGTGTGTGTGTGTGAGTGTGAGTGGTATATACATACACACACTCTCATACTGTCACTCACAGTTTCAGAAAAATATTAAGATTAAACTGATTTTTAATTTACTGATTCCAAAAATTTTGTCCCAAGTACAAAATTTATTTATATAAAAAGAAATAGGTGTGGAATCAATATAGTTTCTTTCATGCAATGTGTATACTGTTTAGGTCAAGTTGCACGTGAAAGAAAATCTTTATTTGTTTATCCTTAAATCAGATCTAATTTATTGTTTGATAACATTGAAATACCAACTTTTTTTTAGAAAACTCTTGTTTCTCTAATATTTTAAAATTCCATATTTCTATTATTTATTAAAGGAAAAATGAATCATTTAATAGCAACTTTGTATTTCTTAAGAAGTCATTATTTTAATCACCTGACTTTTAAATTCACTTATACCCAACTGTTGTTATATGCTTCAAGTTTATTTGTTTAATAAAATAAAAGCATTATATAGATGCTTCTAATTGCTGTTTATTATTCAACATTTTAAAGAAAAAAAAATTACACTTCTTTCCATTCATTTAAACCTTGTATTTCTCTCTATATGCCCTTATCAAGTAGTGCTGATGGAAAATCCAGGCCTCACTATATCCCCTTATGGGGTTCTTAACCCTGTCACCCCCCTGCCTACCCCCGAGGGCTCTCTCCTCTTTCACTCTTGCCTAAAACTCTTGGACCAGACAAAACCCTGAGAGGGATTGTCAGAAGATCCTCTGACCAATCCTGAAGAAATCTGGTACACTGATGGAAGCAGCTTTGTCTTGGATGGAAAAAGAAGAGCCAGATAAGCAACAGTCTCCAATTTTGAAACCATAGAGGCTAAATCTTTGCCACCAGGTACTTCAGCCCAATTAGCTGAGCTCATAGCCCTGACTCAAGTTTTAGAGCTGGGAAAAGGAAAAGAGTAGCCATTTACACTGACTCCAAATATGCCTTTTCATATGCTGCTATTTGGAAAGAAAGAGGCAACTTGACCACCCATGCATCCCCTATCAAATATGATGATAAAATCCTTAGGCTCTTGGAGGCAGTTCATCTGCCCAATGAGGTTTCAGTCACCCATTCTAAAGGACACCAAAAAAAGGAGCACGGAAGTGGCATGAGGGAACCAAACAGCCTATCAGGCAGCTAAGAGAACAGCAGTACAGAACAATGATTTAATAGGGTTTGCCACCTTAGTTCCACAGACTAATTTGCCAGAAACTCCTTCATATACTGGAGGTGAGACTCTTAAAGCTGAGTGAAGGCTTTCAAGAAGATCATACAGTGTGGTTCCAAAAGGAGGGCCTCCTTTTTCTGCCTGGGAACCTCAATGAAACTTGGTTAACTCCTTACATGCCACCACTCATTTATGGGAGAAGGCCCTCCAAAGATTACTAGAAAGGTCCTTCAGAGCAACAGGCCTCCAAATGACTCTAAGGCAAGTGGTTTTCTCTTGTTCCAGTTGCCAGTTAAACAGCCCCCAAGAAGCCTGAAGACCCCAGCTGTCTCAGCCCATCCAATGATGTGGGACCTACCCAGGAGAAGACTGGCAAATGAACTTCACCCAGATGCCAGTTTCTCAAGAGTATAAATACCTGTTAGTCATGATAGACACATTCACAGGATGGATTGAAGGCCTTCCCACCCAGAATGAGAAGGCTGAGGAGGTGCTAAAAAAAACTGCTCCATGAAATCATTCCAAGATTTGGTATGCCCAGGTCATTACAAAGTGACAATGGGACACCATTTACTTCTAAGGTCACACAAGGGGTCTCTAAAGCGTTGGGTGAAACACATTATCTCCATTGTGCCTGGAGACCTCAGTCTTCAGGAAAAGTAGAAAGAGCCAACCAATTATTAAATTAGCAATAACAAAGATAACCCAGAAGACCTCCCTGGGATGGAAGGAGGCTTTACCAATAGCTCTCCTCTGCACCTGTATTGCCCCTAAGGAACAGGTTGGTCTTAGTCCATATGAGATGCTGTATGGGAGACATTTTGTTTATGTCGATGACCTCTTCCTAGATCCAGAGGTTCAGACCCTCCAGTCTTATACCATGACCACTGGGAAATTCCAACAGGATATACACTTGTTGGGTGTCAACTAGGACTGAAAAGATTCTAAAGAGTCACCACTATATGCTCCAGGTCCTAAGTAAAGTCTGAGAAGATGGGTCTCCAAAGGCTCAACTCTAAGCCCACATGAAAGGGCCCCACCCGGTACTACTTTCTACCCCCACATCAGTCAAGCTACCAGGACATGACTCCTGGATTCACTACTTGTAAGTCAAGACATGGAAGAAAACAGAAGAGGACACTCAATACACCTGTGAGCCCCTGGGAGATTTCAGCTGCCTCTTCAGGACTACAAATGAGGGCCATTCTAATGAACACCTCCAAAATCTAGTTTCTAGGGATAAGATTTCTCAGGATAGCGCTAAAGAGCCAACACAGCTTGGAAGGGGTTGTACTCCAAAATGGACAGGAGATAGATCTCCTGATCCCTGAACAAGGAGGGGCTTGAGCCATCTTGAATGAGACGTGTTGTTTCTGGGTTAAGTACCTCCAGCTAAGTTTAAAAAGTCTCATAGTCCTCAAGAAAAACTTTCTAGATCCTACTGAACCTCAAAGAATGTGCTGGAGATTTGTTGGGGTGACTACAATCTCTTTAGGGGATCCTTCTTCTGGCAATGGGAAATTTGGAATTGGCTAATGCCCCTATTAATCCTTGTTATCACCATATTGATGCTGCTTATGATTGCTCTATGTATTATCGATTGTCTAACCCATTTTGTCTCTGCCCGGTCAGCAAGCTACAACATGCAGTACCAGTTCAACCAGGATATCTAAAACTACAGCTGGCCACAGAAAATATCACTCACCCTTAGATGGACACTGCTATAAGAACTCTGAGGCTTGAGACCAGCGTGAGGGGGAGGCCCTATGCCTCTCACTGTCCCAGATCAGCAGGAAGTAGCCAGAAAGACCTCAAAGCCCCTATTCCCAAAAATTCTGGTCTCCCATTTATTGAGGGGGGAATGTTAGGTAGTTAGAATAGGACAAAGGAGTCTAGAATGACAGTGGCTAAAAGACAAGGAGGGGAAAAGCCCAGAAAAATAGAACAAAGGAAGGTCCAAGGACTGGAGTGAGGACCTCAGGTAAGGCAACCAGCACTCCTGGCTAGCTCAGTTTACATAGGGCAGGCCAAGGGGGAGGAGCAAAAGCATATAAAAAGAGGAGCCAAAATTGAACCAGGGGCTTCTCTTTTCTTTGAGTCTTTGGGTTGGCCTGCCCTCACACCTTGAGGATGTATTTTCCTTTACTTTCTAAATAAAACTGGGCTGCAACACAGAGCTGTAACACTGGTCCACCCAAGGGTCTGTCTGAGGGCTGTAACGCTGGTCCATCCGTGGCTTCAAAGTTTTGTTGTGATGAGACAGAACCAAGGAAATTACACACTCCCCTGACACTAGTGACTATTTATTGTCTCTCTCTGCCAGTAGAGTGTAAATTCCATGGGGACACAGACTTTTTCTGTATCCAGGACCAATCACACTGGCTAAAGCATTGAAGTCACTCACTAATTATTTAGTAAAGAATGAATGAATGCATGAATGAAAAAATGCATAGTTTGAGATATTATTTATTTCCTATTCTTAATGAGAAAATATTCCTACAACATATCCACAATGACTGATAATTTCTTTTTTGTAGAACTTGAAGAAAATGTCTCCAAAGATAAAACATTACTTTTGAATAATATTGTTATATATTTTAGCTAATATGACCTCATACAGGATGTGGGCTAGAAAGTAATTACAACATTTACTTTGTAGAAACTGATGCTCAGAAAGGTGCAGTAGATGTTTATGAACATTTGTGTATAGATAAATAGATATGGGCATAAGGATACAGATACTCAGCAAAACTTGGGCCTAGAAGGGACCACTAGGACTCTTCAATCCTACTGTTAGGTAGTTAGAATAGGAAAAAGGAGTCCAGAATGATGGTGGCTAAAAGACAAGGAAGGGAAAAGCCCGCAAAAATACAGCAAAGGAAGATCCGAGGACCAGAGTGAGGACCTCAGGTAGAACAAACAACACTCCTGGCTAGCCCAATTTATATAGGGCAGGCCCATGGAGATGAAAAGACATATAAAAAGAGGAGCCAAAGGGCCGGGGGTCTCCCTCTCTCTCGCCAGTGCACTGGGGCACTCTTCTCTTCACGTCTTTGGGTCAACATGCCCTCACTCCTTGAGGATAGATTTTCCTGCTATTATCTAAATACAATAGAGCTATAACACAGAGCTGTAACACTGATTTGTCTAAGAGCTATAACACGGTCTGTTTGAGACCTGAGAGCTATAACACGGTCTGTCTAAGACCCGAGAGCTGTGACACGCCAAGGGCGTTAATGTCCGTCACTCCAAATCTTTGTTGTGATGAGACAGAACCAAGGAGTAAACATTCGCCTGACAACTATCATACATCCCACCCTCCTTAAATTGTCTTTTAAATAGTATTTTAAATTTTCTTCCAGCATTGCTTGACTTGATTTGTGAAATTAAAAACATTAGGTAAGTTTTGCCAGGCAGCGGCTGATCATGCAGGGGATCGTTATCTCAATTACATCAATGGTCTGACTAATGAAGACCAGTACAGACAAGTCACATGGGCAATTGGTTATGCCATTTTCCTAGGCCATTTTTGTACAAATGACGGTGGTGATGCCAAGATGAGGCCATCAGAATTCTGCAAGTAATAAGACTTTGAACTGATCTTTCAGAATATGCAAATTTAAAAGTCCTTATTTAGCATTCTCATTCTCAAATTCTTCCTCTCTGTTGAACACTTCAGTCTCATTGTTACATCTTGAATTTGTTGTTGTTTAGTGGCTAAGTTGTGTCTGACACTTTGTGACCTCATGAACTGCAGCATGTCCAGCTTCCCTGTCCTTCACTATGACTCCGAGTTTGCTTCAACTCATGTCCGTCTTCACAGCATCAGGGTCTCTTCCAATGAGTCAACTCTTGGCATCATGTTCTCTTGCAATTCTTTCAATATATGTTTATTTTCAAAAAGAACTCTCTGAGTAAAATTTTATTTTGGGGTCTTAATTATGGAAAAAATCCCCCCCCACACAGGGAATAACACTAACAACACAAACACTCAAAGACAGCTGCTTTCTAACAGCATTCCACAGGAGGTAGGGTGGATATATTTGATAATAAAAGACTTTGTAATTTACAAATCATTTGTTAAATTGACAATCTCTACCAGGTTTTATATTATTGCTACCTTTCACCTCATCTCCTTGTTTAATTACTTTAACAATTAACCATATTTTGTTAAATCTAAAGTAAAGAAAAACAGTCTGCCAGTTTCTTCAGCTTCTATTATTATGGGAAGTGGGGGACAGATTTTGAATATTTAACTCTGGCACAGCAAGAATAAGGATTTGTTCTGACTAGGTTCTTAAAGACACTTTCCAGAAAACTAAAAATCATGATAAAATGACAATTTTATTGGAATAAATTTGTCATTAATGTTTAGTCCAATGTTAAGCAGAAACAAAAATAAGAATGGAANACAAGGAATATTATTTGTAAATGCTCTGCAAAATCTATACAATTTCTCCTTGCAGTTTTAGTCATTAAATACAATGAGACAAATATTTAGAATTAGTATTTTTCCAGAGATGTGGCAACCTATTTATGAATGCCTTGTTTCATGCAAAATAAACTCCTATATCCCTTTTAACTTCCCCCTAATGCATACCCATTCCCTCTTCACAGTTTTTCTGTTATTATCAAGTATTTTTAAGCAGTTGCCATCAGAATCTGATGCATTTTCCCCCCTCCGTCCCCTTTTTATTACAACTAATCCAACCTTACTCTATGGATCCTCATGTCAAAAGGTACTTTGTCAAAATTTTTGTCCCTAAAGCAGTGTGATACTTTGTAAAGCTAACAATAATTGTGTTCTGATTTTTAAACAACATGATTTTCATGCAGTGCATGATCTGTAAATTACTCTTCAGTTCAGTTCAGTTCAGTCACTCAGTCATGTCCATCTCTTTGTAATCCCATGGACTGCAGCATGCCAGGCTTCCCTGTTCATCAGCAACTACTGGAGTTTATTCAAATTCATGTTCATTGAGTCTGTGATGCCATCCAAACATCTCATCCTCCATCATCCCCTTCTCCTCCCACCCTCAGTCTTTCCCAGATCAGGGTGTTTTCCAGTGAGTCAGTTCTTCACATCAGGTAGCCAAAGTATTGGAGCTTCAACTTCAACATCAGTCCTTCCAACGAATATTCAAAACTCATTTCCTTTAGAATTTACTGGTTTGATCTACTTGTAGTTCAAGGGACTCTCAAGAGTCTTCTCTAACACCACAGTTCAAAAGCATCAGTTCTTCGATGCTCAGGTTTCTTCACTGTCCAACTCCCACATCCATACATGACTACTGGAAAAATAATAGCTTTGACTGGATGGACCTTTGTCAGTAAAGTAATATCTCTGCTTTTTAATATATTGTCTGGGTTGGCCATAGCTTTTCTTCCAAGGAGCAAAAGTCTGTTAATATCATGGCTGCAGTCACCATCTGCAGTGATTTTGGAGCCCCCCAAAATTAAAGTTTTCCACTGTTTCTATTGTTTCCTCATCTATTTGCCATGCAGTGATGGGACCAGATGCCATGATCTTAGTCTTCTGAATGTTGAGCTTTAAGTCAACTTTTTCACTCTCCTCTTCCACTTTCATCAAGAGGCTCTTTAGTTCTTCTTCACTTCCTGCCATAAGGGTAGTGTCATCTGTATATCTGAGGTTATTGATATTTCTCCCACCAATCTTGATTCCAGCTTGTGCCTCATCCAGCCTGGCATTTTGCATGATATACTCTGCATACATTATGCTAATTGCCCATACAAACTTTAAAAAATTAAGGGGTTAATAAACAATGCCCAGAAATATATGGTAAACCCCAAAGTTGAAACCAGATATGCTAATGCAGTTGGTGAGCTTTTACCAAATCCATAAAATAAAGTAAAAATTTCAAATATCCTATCTTCCCATATCATATTATACCTTTCTTTCAGTTTCATTATTTTTTGGAGTTTCAGTAATGCCACATTTTCAATATAACTTTCATAGCTTCTTATATAGACTATACCTTTTTACTACATGAGTTAGTTAATTTTACTACATTAAGCAGGGGCCTTCCAGGTGGCTCATTGGTAAATATCCACTTGCCAGTGCAGGAGACACAATAGACATGGGTCCAATCCCTGAGTTGGGGAGCTCTCCTAGAGGAGGAAATGGCAACACACTCCAGTGTTCTTGCCTGGGAAATCCATGGACAGAGAGGCATGGTGGGCTACAGTCCACGGAGTTGTAAAGAGTTGGACAAAACTGAGGATGCACTCATGCACTACATTTAACACTAGTTCATCAGTCTGGATCTTTCTATGGTGCACCTTCATGACCTTACAGGTAGTGCTTTGGAAAACATTTTCCTACACTACACTTTGGCATAATGAATAATATGGACAAAATATGATTTTCTTTGTACTTCCAAAACCTACTAAATATCAGGGATAGAGTTGGCCATTATGTGTTTATTGTCAGAATCATATATATTTATACAAAAAAGTATGATATAGAAATAGTATCATTATTACTTAAGGCAGATTTTATTTTAAGACCACATGATGGATAAATTAAAATTCTAGAGATACTACTAGAAAATAAAAGCAAATGTGACAAAGTATTGAAAATAAAGGAAGGAATCTGAAAATATGTCTTATGAAAGATATAGTTCAATTTCTCATTCTGTTTTGCATATGAAAGTGAAGAATGGATTTTAAAAGATCCTTAATTTTTGAAATTATTGAGATAACAGGAACCCATTCCAGTATTCTTGCCTGAAGAATTCCATGGACAGAGGAGCCTGGTGGTCTATAGCCCATGGGGTTGCAAAGAGTCGGACATGACCGAGTGACTAACACACACGTATACCTAGTTGTGTTGCACTCAAATGTCTATTTATTGTGTTAAGCCCACCCAATTCTCCATAGTATCAAATGATATTGAACTTCTATGTATTTTTAAAAATATAGTCACAGAGATAAAATGAAAAATAATGCTTAGCAAGAATTCATAGTCTGAATGTTAATGGAAAAAATAGACTGATTTCTTTCCCCATTGAGTAATTCTCCTTGTTATTCTCTTTTCTTTCAAAATACTCCTTATTTTTCATTCAAAATACTTTGTTAATTTGTTTATTGTTATTGCCTTTTGTTTATTGGACTATACATGCTTTAAAATGCTGCATTAATTTCTGCTGTACAACTAAGTGATGCAGTTACATGTATGCACATACAGCTCCTTCTGGGAGCAGCCTTCCTCTCTCCTTCATCCCACCCATCAAGGTAATCACAGAGCACAGAGCTGAGCTCCCTGCGTTATTATCTTTTATAATAGAATTTGAACTCCACATAAGTAGGGATTTTGTTTTATTTACATCTCTATAGCAGTATCTGGAACAGGAACCAAATAAATATGTACTGGATGAGATGAATAAATAAGTATCTGTTGAGTAAACTGAGGGAATAAATACATTAATTTCAGCATTATTATTTAAAATTGATTTTGCCTCTCAAGGGCTACTTCTATATCAGCAGGGAGTCTTGACAATGTGTTTTGTTTAGCATTGTTTAATCAGAGGATGTAAGAGATCCAGAAACATTATTGTGTTTTCATTATATAATGAATGAGTAAGTGTTTTAAGACCTAATGTGTTGAACATTTTTGTTAGAACCTGAAAAGGTTATGTATTCACAGAATATTTTTTTTCTGGGTCCAAACAGTAATACTCCAGAGCCTTGAGGACAAATTGTGACATATAATGAAGATGAAGTGGTGCTTCACTTCTCAATATCCCAGTCATAGAACAGTATAGTTATATGGTATCAGATAAGAACAATTGTAACTGTTTAAACCTGAAGGACTCTAGAATTCCCTATAAAAAAGTCCCTGATCAAATTCCAGGGACTTAAATGGCATAGGGTATTTTCTTTAACATGACTACTTAAAATTCATTAAAAAAATAAGTTTGGAGAAAGAGGTGAGGAAATTCAAGTAAAAAAATATTGTCTATGTGAAAAAAGAAAGCAATTTACATACTATGGGGAATTCTCTTACTATCAACTTAAAAGGGCATCTGAACAAATCGAGTATTCCCCATATTCATCACTGGTGACTATCTTAATGTTTCATGGTGCTGTCAAACCCAAAATACTCCAAACCAACCACATTCATTTTGCTTCCGTCCCAAAACACAAGCCTACTTCAACTATTTCCTTTAATGTTATCAACACAAAACCTGCCAATAAATTTGGAAAATGTTCTAGCCTTCTTCCACTCTCAAGTTTCTTACATCTGATATCTCAGAAAGTTCTTATATTCTACCACACATTTGCAACTTAAATAATATCCTCAATTAAAATAACTATTAGTTCCTATTAAGTTGTTAACTGAAATCAGCTAATAAGAACAATAATGAATGATAGCTAATACATATTGAGTGTTTTATTGTGTCTGGAGCTTAACATAAAATACTTCATTGAATAACAGAGCAAGTCCTAAATGTGCAAAGATGAAAGCTGAGGCTTGGTGAAGTTTAAATAAAGGTCCATAGTTATTAATAGTAAAAATTAGAAATACAGATTCTAAAGCAGATAGTCTGACCCTTAACCATGTTACTATATTGCTATGAATATCAAGAATGTATATAAAATTTACCATAATTCTCCAAATGTGGGATCTGTGGTAGACTTTCTGAGGACAGCTAGTTAATTTCAGGGCACTGAGAATGCAGAAGCTCTTCAAAAAAAAAAAACAAAACAAAACTTTTTTTTTATTGCGGTATATGGAGACCCAAGTTTGATCCCTGGGTTGGGAAGATCCACTGGAGAAGGAAATGGCAACCCACTCCAGTATTCTTGCCTGGAAAATCCCATGGACTGAGGAGCTTGGTAGGCTACAGACCATTGGGTCACAAAGAGTTGGACACGACTGAGTGACTTCATTCATTCATAACTGATTAACAAACAATGTTGTGATAGTTTCAGGTGAACAATCCAAGGGACTCAGTCATACCTATACATGTATCCATTCTTCCCCAAACTCCCCTCCCTCCTTTTTTTCCCTTTCTTTCTCTATTTTCGTTCTGTTTGTTGGTTCATTTTGATTTTTGTTGTGTTTGTTACAATTGTATTAAACACAATCTTCAGCCATAGCAAAAACACATAAAACACTTTGCATGGTTTCAAAGTGACCTTTGAAAACCTTATTCTTCTATCTGCTTTTAGATGGGTCAGGTGGTGTGTCAGATCCTAATACAGCATTGGCTGGCATTCAGGCATCTTTCAGAGAGGAGTCACGGTCACCACCTCCATCAGATAAAACTCTTAGTTCATGGGTAGAAAGACATCAGCACTGTCTGCTGCCCCAGCTGTCGGAGAAAGTCAGCGCTGCATCTCAGAGCTACTCTTGTTCTCTAAAACGGTTTGAGCAACTTACAATGGAAATGTACTTCAGGCATTCTCTGATTAATCACGTTTTGTGTATAAATATATAAGATATACGTAGTCTAGAAATGAAAATTGTAAATTCAATGAATAAATATGTATCAGACTTGTTACTGTCTATAATTAAAAAAAAAAAAAAAAAAAACAGTGTGGGGAGTGAATAAGGAGATAGGACCAGAGCACTGGGATGCTGCACTGAGATGGTTGTATTAACAGTTACTCAGAAGGTCCTTTCTTTTCATTCTGCATTTGTATAACACCTAAAGAGAGACCTTCTGCTTTCCAATGCCACTACCTCTCACTCTTATCGTGATTACACGATTATGCCTTTTGAGTGATAGTGATTCATAGGTAGTATTTTGACCACCAGACACTAACACAAGACTGTTGATAGTCAGAAGACAGGTTAAAGGTAAGATTTGAGAGGGAAGACTATAAGTTATGCCAATCATATTCAGAAATAATAGTGCATGTATGAGATTCTTGAGCAGACATATTAAGCAAAAATTCTTATTCCTTTTCTATGGGAAACCTAATGTACTTTAAGCCATTATATATTGATTTTTTAAGAAAATATGTGAAAGAATGGCAATTTAAATCGTATTCTACATCAGGCTCCTACTTCCATAGAAAGTAATGATTACATGCATGAGCTGCTACATTAAGACAGTATTTCCTTAAAGAATCCTTGCTCTGTTTTAATGAAATAATTTGCTAGGAATGGACAATATAATTATTCCTTTTCTGCTTTTTTATGATTAATATTCAACCAACAAAGTATAAATAGGAGACAATAAAAGGTGTGTGATAAATTTAAAAAGGAACTTACTTCAGTGTCTGTAAGTTTTATATGAATTCTTTACTTCATCAGATCAGGATACTGGGTCTAATGTACCTCAGTTCAGTTCAGTTTAGTTCAGTTGCTCAGTTGTGTCTGACTCTTTGTGACCCCATGAAGCGCAGCACACCAGGCCTTCCTGTCCATCACCAACTCCCGGAGTTCACCCAAACTCATGTGCATTGAGTCGGTGATGCCATCCAGCCATCTCATCCTCTGTCATCACCTTCTCCTCCTGCCCCCTATCCCTCCCAGCATCAGGGTCTTTTCCAATGAGGCAACTCTTCGCATGAGGTGGCCAAAAATTGGAGTTTCAGCTTTAGCATCAGTCCTTCCAGTGAATACCCAGGACTGATCCCCTTTAGGATGGACTGGTTAGATCTCCTTGCAGTCCAAGGGACTCTCAAGAGTCTTCTCCAACACCACAGTTCAAAAGCATCAATTCTTTGGCCCTCAGCTTTCTTCACAGTCCAACTATCACATCCATACCTGACCACTGGAAAAACCATAGCTTTGACTAGACAGACCTTTGTTGGCAAAGTAATGTCTCTGCTTTTCAATATGCTATCTAGGTGGTCATAACTTTCCTTTCAAGGAGTAAGCATTTTTTAATTTCATGGCTTCAATCACCATGTGCAGTGA
The DNA here is from genome assembly GCA_006410935.1 of Redunca redunca. Taxonomy (NCBI): domain Eukaryota; kingdom Metazoa; phylum Chordata; class Mammalia; order Artiodactyla; family Bovidae; genus Redunca; species Redunca redunca. The sequence continues at coordinate 72,124 of SJYQ01003575.1, read as the reverse complement.
TTTTGGAGACCCAAAAAATAAAGTCTGACACTGTTTTCACTGTTTCCCCATCTATTTGCCATGAAGTGGGGGGGACCGGATGCCATGATCTTAATTTTCTGAATGTTGAGGTTTAAGCCAACTTTTTCACTCTCGTCTTTCACTTTCATCAAGAAGCTTTTTAGTTCCTCTTCACTTTCTGCCATAAAGGTGGTGTTATCTGCATAACTGAGGTTATTGAAATTTGGGAAAGACTAGGGATCTCTTCAAGAAAATTAGAGATACCAAGGGAACATTTCATGTAAAGATGAGCTTGATAAAGGACAGAAATGGTATGGACCTAACAAAAGCAGAAGATATTAAGAAGAGGTGGCTAGAATACACAGAAGAACTATACAAAAAGATCTTCATGACCCGGACAATCACGATGGTATGATCACTCACCTGGAGCCAGACATCCTGGAATGTGAAGTCAAGAGGGCCTTAGAAAGCATCACTATGAACAAAGCTAGTGGAGGTGATGGTATTCCAGTTGAGCTATTTCAAATCCTGAAAGATGATGCTGTGAAAGTGCAATATGTCAGCAAATTTAGAAAACTCAGCAGTGGCCACAGGACTAAAAATGGTCAGTTTTCATTCCAATCCCAGAGAAAGGCAATGCCAAAAAATGCTCAAACTACCGCACAATTGTACTCATCTCACACACTAGTAAAATAATGCTCAAAATTCTCCAAGCCAGGCTTCAGCAATATGTGAACTGTGAACTTCCAGATGTTCAAACTGGTTTTAGAAAAAACAGAGGAACCAGAGATCAAATTGCCAACATCCACTGGATCATGGAAAAAGCAAGAGAGTTACAGAAAAACATGTATTTCTGCTTTGTTGACTATGCCAAAGCCTTTGACTGTATGGATCACAATAAACTGGAAAATTCTGGAAGAGTTGGGAATACCAGACCACTTGACCAGCCTTTTGAGAAACTTCTATGCAGGTCAGGAAGCAACAGTTAGAACTGGACATGGAACAACAGACTGGTTCCAAATAGGAATGTACCTCAAGATACATCAAAATAAATGCTCAGTGATATTGAGGACATTTTCCTTTGGAATTTTAAAAACGAACAGAGGTATGGTTATATTTGAACATAGTTTCTTCACAGTTTGGAGAAATTTGTCTTAGAAAAACACCTCAAAAGTGAATAAATGATCAAAAATATATGTTATATTTAATAATTTAAAAATGTGGCAAAATGTTTTTGATCAGTCGTGG
>SJYQ01003575.1:26022-58415 GCA_006410935.1 Redunca redunca | reverse complement strand
TTTTACATCAGACAGTTGTAAGTAATAGGTCTCTACAGGAAATGTTGAAGAAGTGCTTGATCAAAGTAATTTCATATATTATCATTATGAAAGTGAATGTTTTCTCCCTAGTTTATACATATTATAAACTTAGAAAAGCAGTTGGGCTTTGACAATATTATACTTCATTTGTACTCATTCTTGGTTTCATCTGGCTCTTTGTGACTCAATGGACTGTAGCCTGGCAAGAATAGCAGAGTGGATTGCGATTTCCTAGTCTATAAAATATGAAATGGACTTTCACATGAATAATGCTGTAGTTTAAACAAAGAAAATGTGATTTTTTAAATTAGAAAAGACTATGTATTAAAATACCAAAGCACCAATCAGCACTGTCAAGTTCAAATTGAATTCTCCTTGAAAAGTATCTGTGAAGGCTTTATAATCATAAATGGAGAGATAATTTGACTTTTAGTTGATTGCCAAGTCCATCTGTCATAATGTCAGTGGTACTTTTTGAATAACGAAAATATTCACTTCAGTTCAGTCACTCAGTTGTGTCTGACTCTTTGTGACCCCATGAATTACAGCATGCCAGGCCTTCCTGTCCATCATCAACTCCTGGAGTTCACTCAGACTCACGTCCATCGAGTCAGTGATGCCATCCAGCCGTCTCATCCTCTGTCGTCCCCTTCTCCTCCTGCCCCAATCCCTCCCAGCATCAAGTCTTTTCCAATGAGTCAGCTCTTCGCATGAGGTGGCCAAAGTACTGGAGTTTCAGCTTCAGCATCATTCCTTCCACAGAAATCCCAGGGCTGATCTCCTTCAGAATGGACTGGTTGGATCTCTTTGCAGTCCAAGGGACTCTCAAGAGTCTTCTCCAACACCACAGTTCAAAAGCATCAATTCTTTGGCTCAGCCTTCTTCACAGTCCAACTCTCACATCCATACATGACTACTGGTAAAACCATAGCCTTGACTAGATGGACCTTAGTCGGCAAGGTAATGTCTCTGCTTTTGAATATACTATCTAGGTTGGTCATAACTTTTCTTCCAAGAAGTAAGCATCTTTTAATTTCATGGCTGCAGTCACTATCTACAGTGATTTTGGAGCCCCCCCAAAATAATGTCTGACACTGTTTCCACTGTTTCCCCATCTATTTCACATGAAGTGATGGGACCAGCTGCCATGATCTTTGTTTTCTGAATGTTGAGCTTTAAGCCAACTTTTTCACTCTCCTCTATCACTTTCATCAAGAGGCTTTTTAGTTCCTCTTCACTTTCTGCCATATTATGTAAGTATAAATTTGAGGGGTTTAATATGGACTTTAAGTTTAGTCACTCAGTCCTGTCTGACTCTTTGTGACCCCATGGACTGAAGCCAAACAGTCTCCTCTGTCCATGGGATTCTTCAGGCAAGCATACTGGAATAGGTTGCCATTCCCTTCTTCAGGTGATCTCCCTAACCCAGGGATCAAACCTAGGTCTCCTGCATTGCAGGGAGATCCTTTACTGTATGAGCCATCAGGGAAGCACAATATGCACTTTCAACCTGAATTATTCTTAAATCAGAAATATGAATTATTTTTACTGCTATAATAGGAATAAGTAAATAAGTCTGGTTTTAAATTGTGTTTTCTATAATTATTAATCAGTTTTTTAAACTCATTTAAAACTCAAACATATATCTAAATATTAACTGTGGATTTTAAAAATATAAGTAACTACCCATGATAAAAATAATATACATTTATTTTATTTGTTATTGATTAAGTTTATGGGCATCTCTCTATAGTCAAGTGAAATAATGTCAATATCCCATAATCTATGCCTGGACAATATAAAATAATATTTGTTTGGGTGCTAAATACATGCCTAGTTCAGGGCCATGACCTTCAAGTATAAGATCTCATATTAAAAATAACCTTGGGATTCCCTGGTAGCTCAGGTGGTAAAGCATCTGCCTGCAATTAGGGAGACCCGGGTTCAATCCACTGGTAGAGAAGATCCCCTGGAGAAGGAAATGGCAACCCACTCCAGTACTCTTGCTTAGAAAATTTGATGGATGGAGGAGCCTGGTGAGCCCCAGTCCATGGGGCCACAAAGAGTCGGACATGACTGAGTGACTTCACTTTTAAAAATAACCCAATTAAGTAAATGTGTCTATTGCACATAAGTTGGACACGACTGAGCGACCTCACTTTCACTTTTCACTTTCATGCATTGGAGAAGGAAATGGCAACCCACTCCAGTATTCTTGCCTGGAGGATCCCAGGGACAGAAGAACCTAGTGGGCTGCCGTCTCTGGGGTCACACAGAGTCAGACATGACTGAAGCGACTTAGCAGCAGCAGCACATAAGTAGCTGTTTAGATAAAGTTCTCTAATTTTATGATGCTTATACATGAGAGAAATGATGCTTAAACCTAAGTATGTGTTCAAACACCAGGTTATTTACTATGGTCCAAACTTATTACCAAACAACCTCATATAAAATAGATGCTTCATATATTCTTTAGGTTTCTCTTATCTAAACCAGAGACCAAGCCTGGACTATGGGCCAAATCCCCTCCAGGCCTGGTTTTGTAAATAGTTTTATTCAAACATATCTCTCCTCATTTATTACCATATTAACTAGAGCTGCTTTTTTCATATAGTAGCAGAGTTGCATAGCTACAACATAAAACCTAAAATAGTTACTCTAGAGAAAAATTTGCCAATTCTTAATGTGAACTACATTGTACTATATATAACCTCCTGAGTAGGAAGGGACTGGATGACTTTATAGTTTTAAGCATTGCAAGGAGAAGATAGCCTAGAATTTATGATGTCAGTGATTATAAGTAACTGAATAACCATTCATAAATATTTCCATTGCACTCCACCCCCTGAAATGTTTACATCTGAATCCCCAGAATTAACATGTTACTTACATGGTAAAACAAACAAACAGAGACATAGAAGAAGTAGTTGTTACAAATCTTGAGGTAAGAAAATTTGCCCTCCAATTTTTCAGGCATGCCTTAATGTATTAACACAGATCCTTATAAGGTAGAAGCAGAAGATCAGATATGAGAAATGATGATGCAAACGAACGGCTTAAATGATGTGCTTTGAAGCTGGAAGAAGGAGCCACAAGCCAAGGAATGAAGAAGGTCTCTAGAAGCTAGAAAAAGTAAGGAAACAAATTGCTTCTGGTGCCTGGAGAAGGAAAGGCCCAAGTGACACTTCACTTTTGCCCAAACAGAATTCAGACTTGTGGTCTCTCTAACTATACGAGAACAAATTTGAGTGATCTTAAGCCACTGATTTTAGGTAATTTGTTTTTTTGTTTTTTTAATCTTAGATTTTATTTTATTAACTGTATTGAAAGAATACCTTTAGACATATTTCAGTTGAGTTCAGTTCAGTTCGGTTGCTCAGCCGTGTCTGACTCTTTGCGACCCCATGAATCGCAGCACGCCAGGCCTCCCTGTCCATCACCAATTCCTGGAGTTCACTCAGACTCATGTCCATTGAATCAGTGATGCCATCCAGCCATCTCATCCTCTGTCGTCCCCTTCTCCTCCTGCCCCGAATCCCTCCCAGCATCAGAGTCTTTTCCAATGAGTCATCTCTTCGCATGAGGTGGCCAAAGTACTGGAGTTTCAGCTTTAGCATCATTCCTTCCAAAGAAATCCCAGGGACGATCTCCTTCAGAATGGACTGGTTGGGTCTCCTTGCAGTCCAAGGGACTCTCAAGAGTCTTCTCCAACACCGCAGTTCAAAACCATCAATTCTTCAGCACTCAGCTTTCTTCATAGTCCAACTCTCACATCCATACATGACCACAGGAAAAACCATAGCTTTGACTAGGCGGACCTTTGTTGGCTAAGTAGTGTCTCTGCTTTTCAATACGCTATCTAGTTTGGTCATAACTTTTCTTCCAAGGAGTAAGCGTCTTTTAATTTCATGGCTTCAGTCACCATCTGCAGTCATTTTGAAGCCACAAAAAATAAAGTCTGACACTGTTTCCACTGTTTCCCCATCTATTTCCCATGAAGTGATGGGACCAGATGCCATGATCTTTGTTTTCTGAATGTTGAGCTTTAAACCAATTTTTTCACTCTCCTCTTTCACTTTCATCAAGAGGCTTTTTAATTCCTCTCTACTTTTTGCCATAAGGGTGGTGTCATCTGCATTTTTGAGGTTATTGATATTTCTCCAGGCAATCTTGATTCCAGCTTGTGTTTCTTCCATTCCAGTGTTTCTCATGATGTACTCTGCATCGAAGTTAAATAAGCAGGGTGACAATATACAGCCTTGACGTACCCCTTTTCCTATTTGGAACCAGTCTGTTGTTCCATGTCCAGTTCTAACTCTTGCTTCCTGACCTGCATACAGATTTCTCAAGAGGCAGGTCAGGTGGTCTGGTATTCCTATCTCTCCCAAAATTTTCCACTGTTAATTGTAATCCACACAGTCTAAGGTTTTGGCATAGTCAATAAAGCAGAAATACATGTTTTTCTGGAAGTCTCTTGCTTTTTCCATGATCCAGCGGATGTTGGCAATTTGATCTCTGGTTCCTCTGCCTTTTCTAAAAGCACCTTGAACATCTGGAAGCTCACGGTTCACGTATTGCTGAAGCCTGGCCTTGAGAATTTTAAACATTACTTTACTACCATGTGAGATGAGTGCAGTTGTGTGGTAGTTTGAGCATTCTTTGGCATTGCCTTTCTTTGGGAAATTTTTGTATGGAATATCATTAATTCCCAATTGCTAGTCTTCCATCATTTATTCAGTAAATTTACCAGCACTGTACGTTTTAAAACTGTATTTTCTCAGTATTGAATGCTGTGAAATAGTCATTAATTGTATACTCTCAAAGAACTTACTTATATTTTAACTCTTTTTATTTTTTTTCTCCTGCCTTGTAATGGATAATCTTTAAACAACACAATTAAACATATGATGTGCAAACACTGAAATCACTAGAGTACAGGGAAGTGCTTTAAAGAGGCATTTTAGGCTATAAAGGAGGATAGTTACTAAGGTAACTCAGTTAATGTAAGTTTATTGAGAATAACAACCTGACTGAGTATGCACACAAGCCAAAGAGAAAACTGTCTGCATTGCCACCCAGCCTGGACTCACTGAGTAGAATGCAGAGATTTTCCTTAGAAGAAGGGACTTTCCCTCTTTACAACAGAGCTCTTCCTTGAGGTGTTTGAGCAATTGGTGTTTTTGTTTCACTGCGTCTCCTTCCACCTGAGGGTTTCTGTTGACTTCTGGATTCTTATATTTTTGTCCTCTGTTTTCCCCATTATTTCATTTACTGCTGTGAGTGGGTGAGAGGCCAGGTACCAGTCTCCATCACAGGGAGCTCCTCCTATACCATGTATCCCTAGAGTTAGAAGTTGTGGTCAGTGTGTTGGTGTTGAAGAGACAGGCAACTCTGCAGGAGTAATCCCTCAGAATGGGGATGGAAGCATGACCACCATTTCTCAGATGCACAGACATAATCAGTAAATTCTCTGTAAATTTCCTCTAAAGCATCCAGTATAATCTTTTTCTGTATTTTTCCTGTAAATGTTTATCATAAGATGAATTGAAGTATTTTTACAAAAACGGTAATACTGAAATTACATCTGCATGTATACTATATAGAGTGATATTTTATTGAAATAGAAAGGTCATACTTTATCAGTGATATTAGAAGGGACCATTTAATCTCTCTTCTAACAATTTAATAAAATACAGGAAATCACCCTTGGCATCTTTGGGGGAAAAAAAAAAAAAAAAAACCTTTTATATTTGAAAAATAGTGCTTCAAAATGAATAAGTGTAATTGAAGGCAATTGTCCTACCTGTGGCCCTCTGAGATATATAGGTATGTTGGTGTCTTTGGAGACTGCCAGAAAAAGGCTAACTTGTTGGCGATTTAATTGCTCCAGGGATTGCAAAGGTGATCTTGTAGTTGGCCTCCAGTGACAGGTGCTATCCCTTTATTATAATTTGAACCCCTGGGTGTTAAAAAATTCATGGCTTTTCTACTAGGAAATCTGCATAGTTCTCCAGTCATGGTTATTCATAATCCTGTGATGAGTTGCAGACAAGCTCATGGAGAACTTAAGGCTTCGGCATTTTAGTCAGAAATTTCTACCCTCATTCACAAACAAAAAGACTAAGCTGATTTGCATTTATATTTGAACAATTCATCAAGTATCTTTATATGAGTATTTAGGGTCTTTGGGAATTAAATATGGCATGAACAGTTGCACTTACTAATGGAATGTTTTTAGCAATTAGTGCTTAGAAAATATATATGAAAATTATATGTTAGACTGGCTTTAAAATGTATGCACACCAGAGGGCATTGTAGCTTTTATTGAAAGCTTCTTTAGCTATTTCCTTTTAAAGTAAGTTTTATTTTTTTTTAATTTTTCTCTTCGTAACTACTGCCTAGCTTTTGCTTTAATATTTATAAAACACACTCAAGCAATATTGCTATTCCCCTGTGTATGCCGAATAAACAAGAATGTTATGATTAAATGAGAAAATTAAAGTAAGCAAGCCATTTTAATATATTTCTTACTAACACCTTAGATTTCTTCATATTTTTTTGCCTTCATTTTTCCCCTGCTGCAGAAGAATCCTTACTCTATGTATTTTTCTATGTCCTTTCTTATAAAAATATATAAATTATTTTATTATTTATTCTTGATTTTTAAAATCTCTTTTGGACTCCAGTATTAGAGGGTAAATTCCCCATCTTATAAAAGAGCTCCATTTGATTGCTTCATTAAAAAAAAAGTTACATGTCAAAGGTACAGGATTCAGATTCAGCCTTTCAACACCTCATTTTCCAGTATAAGGAACATGTAATGACCATTCAGTGTGTTGAGAACCTCAAAGAACTGAAAGGATTCCTCAGATATGTGAGACCAGGTATGGAGAGTAGGACAGATTACTGAAGATGAGTTAAGCTATAAAGAACAATTAAAAAGGAATAAATTAGAAGTTTGGGATTAATATATACACACTAAAATGAAAGTGTAGTGGCTCAGTCGTGTCTGACTTTTTGCGTCCCCATGGACTGTAGCCTACAGGGCTCCTCCCTCCGTGGAATTCTCCAGGCAAGAGTACTGGAGTGGGTTGCCATTTCCTTCTCCAGGGGATTTTCCCAACTCAGGGATTGAACACGGGTCTCCTGTATTCCAGGCAGACGCTTTAACCTCTGAGCCACCAGGGAAGCCCCAGTATACACACTAGTATATATAAAACAGATAACCAGCAAGGACTTACTGTATAGCACAGGGAACTATCTATACTCAATGTCTTGTAATAACCTATACAGGAAAAAAAAATCTAAAAAAGAATATACATATATATGTTACTGAATCACTTCACTATATACTTGAAACTAACAGAGCATCTCAAATGAACTATACTTTAAGAAAACAACACACAAAAGTAAATTAGACATTATAACAAACCTTCTTATTTTTTAAATTATTTTAAATGAAATATGGAGTTGCTCATATATAAAGACGTATATTTATAAACCAATACATATATTTATAAACCAATAATAAGAGATAAATGAAAGGTTGTTTCCTGTATGTGGCTTTTATGACAATGGTGCAAAAATAAATGTAATCGAACAAAAGACCAGGAAAACTTCCGAAACCACATAATTTTATTACTAGGTTGTTTTTAATGTTTTTAAAACATGGTGTGATGGTAGCTTTTAAACAGTGAGACTCTTCAGCAATTGTATCTTTCGGTTCAGTTCAGTTCAGTCGCTCAGTCCTGTCTGACTCTTTGCGACCCATGAACCGCAGCACACCAGGCCTCCCTGTCCATCACCAACCCCCAGAGTTCACTCAGACTCACATCCATTGAGTCAGTGATGCCATCCAGCCATCTCATCCTCTGTCGTTCCTTTTTCCTTCTGCCCCCAATCCCTCCCAGCATCAGAGTCTTTTCTAACGAGTCACCTCTTTGCATGATGTGGCCAAATTACTGGAGTTTCAGCTTTATCATCAGTCCTTCCAGGGCTGATCTCCTTTAGAATGGACTGGTTGGATCTCCTTGCAGTCCAAGGGACTCTCAAGACTCTTCTCCAACACCACAGTTCAAAAGCATCAATTTTTTGGCACTCAGCTTTCTTCACAGTCCAACTCTCACATCCATACATGACCACTGGAAAAACCATAGCCTTGACTAAACGGACCTTTGTTGGCAAAGTAATGTCTCTGCTTTTGAATATGTTATCTAGGTTGGTCATAACTTTCCTTCCAAGGAGTAAAGGTCTTTTAATTTCATGGCTGAAGTCACCATCTGCAGTGATTTTGTATCTTTAGCATGAAATAAAGTATTATGGCAACAAAAGAAAAGCATAAAGGATCCAATGAGTGAAAGCACAGCAGTGTAACATAACCTGTTCTTAGAAGCAAATGCAAGTAGCCCAAGAAGTTATAAGAAGCTTTTGTCAAGGAGATGATAAACCTATTTTTAAAATACATCTCAATAACAATTTATGTAGGGATTCTTTTCCAACTGCTTTTAACTGGAAGTGATCTTTCTTCTTGCAGAATGTTGTGCCTGTTTTACAATCCTCATCTTATATTCTTATTTTTTTTCCTATTAAATGATATGCTTCATGATAGTGACAATTTATGAATGCATCTCCCACAGGGTTTAAGTCAACACTTTGAACAGAAGGGAAGCTCAATAAATATGCATGGCGCTTAACTTGAAAACTATCTAGATACATGAAAATGAGAACTAAGCATATGTCAATTTATAATGATAAATTTCAAAATGCTAGAAGTAGTATTTCTAATCCATTTTGCTGTTACCTTTGTTACCTTCATTAAGTAATATAACGTACTTGCACCTCTCTTAACTGTTAAATACTGCAGTTGAACATGTGAATAACATGTATGATTGGGCACTGAGATAAGGCAACTGTGTATAGTATCTAATTTATTCTTCATAACAGTCCATATGAGATGATGTGGAAATTATCAACATTGATTCCAGGAGCCCTGGAGTTACTTGAATCATAGTGTCAAGTAATTTACCAGCCATCACATTGATAGAATCTAGTAGAGTCACCACCAAGTCATTTCTTATTAGAAAGTTCTGTCTCTAATGTCTTTAGACCTCTGAAATGCTATAGTTCCACATTAAAAAGAAGAAATCACCTAGTCCTGGCTCAAGAAAAAGTAATTCAATTGTCTTGCAATATATCTCACCTCTCCTCTGGATATAACATTTTTCTTACTATTAATTTTGGAAAAAAGAGACTTTGGTTTCTCCTTAAAAGCTCAATTATATGAAGTTTAGAATTCTTTTAAAAAAGGAAAATACTTTAATCAGTATAAAAGTTAAATAGAATAAGTATTCATAAATAATCTCCATACTGTACTAGTGAATGCTTTATCTTAAAGATTTTTGAAGACATTTTTCTATTATCATTCTTTTCTGTTACCTTCAAGAAAAGAACCAGAGTATCCCCATGTTGATTCATTTTGCCCTTCACCACAAAGGAAAAATAGATGTATAAAAGAAACCATGAACACTATTCAAATTCATTGCCTCTTCCAGGTTTGGGTAATTGAGTTGCCTCAGGATCAATATGAAACTGCCTAGGATACAGAAAGTCAATAACTACTTCTAAAGTCAAGAGTGTCTAGTTTAGCTATCTGCAAAAGCAAAACCTCCAGCTGCTACTGCAGAGCAAATCTAAATCTACATAACAAAACCTAGAAGTGAGCAAATCTAAATCTGCATAACAAAACCTAGAAGTGAAATCCATAGAGCTCCGTACGCATCTTACTGTAATATCAATACAAAGAAGTTTAGGAAGAGCCCCCCCCACCCTCCACTCCCGCCACCATTGAACAAATATTTTTTCTTTGATATTTCTCAATCTTAGACTAACATTGGATGAGCCACACATTCATTTTAGATAACTTCATCTAAAATGTAACTTAAAAAATAAGGTCTGTGTGCAAGGTTACTATACCTAGGCTTCTAAAACATGCTTTAAAATATCTTTTAAAGAAGAAGTCATGCAATAATAATACATTTTTTCCTAAATAAATATAAATGATTTATTTTATTATACTCATGTTGGGAGAGTTTGCCATTTCCTTGGTTCTGTCTCTCCACAGCAAAAATTTGAAGTGACAGACTGATTGATGTTACAGCTCTGTGTTACAGCTAAGTTATTTTTTGGCAAACAAAGGATTTTGAAGCCTTGAGGTGTGAGGACAGGCCGACCCAAAAGATGTGAAGAGAAGAGAAGCCCCTAACTCAATTTTAGCTCCTCTTTATGTATGTATATATGTATATATATATTTTCTCTCTCTCTCTCTCTCTCTTTCCCCTGAACGTACCCTGTTATGCCCAGAGTCCGAGTCCCTGAAACTGAAAGAATAAGACATCCACAGCAATGCAAAAGCATAAAGGGGTTTTATTGCTAGCCCGGGCTAGGACTCATGTCTCATCCAACGCAGTGGAATCTGACAAGAGCCTGGAGCTCTGACTCACAACTCCTTATATACAGGCAGTCCTGCGGGTTAGTTGGCATTACATGATTGGTTAACTGGTGCGCACACGCTCAAATTTCGAATCTTGCATCTTGTCTTGATTGGCTCAGGTCAGACACTGAGGGGGACCTCCCTGATTGGCTAGGACTATCCGGAAGTCCCGGAAAGAGGAGGATTTCCCTGATTGGTCGAGCTATCCAGAAGTCCCGGGAGCTTGACTCAGGTATTTTTGGCCTATTATCTCTTGTTGAGCCTCTTGCAGCTCCCATGAGGCCCTAACAACCCTATGTAAATTAAGCTAGCCAGGAGGACTGTTTGTTTTACTTGAGGTTCTCACTCTGGTCCTCAGACATTCCTTTGTTCTATTTTCATGGGCTTTTTCCATCTTTGCTTTTAGCCGCTGCTATTCTGGACTCCTTTTTTCCTATTCTAACTCCTTTTTTCCTATTCCTTATTTCCTATTTTACTTAACACTGCCCCCTCAAGAAATGGGAGGCCTGATTCTTGGGAATATGGGCTTTAAGGTCTCTCTGGCTACTTCCTGCTGAACTGAGATGGCGAGGGGCATTGGGCCTCCCCTCTTGCTAGTCTCAAGCCTCAGAATTCTTATAGTGATGTCCATTTAAGGGTGAGTGATATTTTCCTGGGTCAGCTGTAGTTTTATACATTCTTGTTGAACTAGCACTGCATGTTGTTGACCTGGGCAGAGACAAAAAAGGTTAGACAATTGATAATACATGGAGCAATCATAAGCAGCATCAATATATTAACAACAAAGATTAGTAGGAGCATTAGCCAACTGCAAATTTCCCCTCACCAGGAAAAGGATCACCCTAAAAGAGATTGTAGCCACCCTGAGAACTCTCCATTTTGTTTTGAGATACAGTAGGATCTGAATGCTTTTCTTGAGGATTGTGAAATTTTTAAAATTTAGCTGGAGGTATTTACCCAGAAACAACACCTCTCATTCAAGATGGCTCAAGCCCCTCCTTGTTCAGGGATCAGGAGATCTATCTACTGTCCATTTTGGAGTATAACCCCTGCAAAGCTGTGTTGGCTCTTTAGAGCTATCTTGAGAAATCTTATCCCAGAAACTAGATTTTGGGGGTGTTCATTAGAATGGCCCTCATTTATAGTCCTGAATAGGTAGCTGAAATCTCCCAGGGGCTCACAGGTGTATTGAGTGTCCTCTTCTATTTTCTTCCATGTCTTGACTCATGAGTAGTGAATCCAGGAGTCATGTCCTAGTACCTTGACTGCTGTGGGGGTAGAACGTATTACAGGGTGGGACCCTTCCATGTGGGCTTGGAGTTGAGCCTTTGGAGACCCATCTTTTCAGACTTTAATTAGGACTTGAGCCTCTGAAGCATATAGTAGTGACTCTTTAGAATCTTTTGGGTCTTAGTTGACACTTAACAAGCGTACATCCTGTTGGAATTTCCCAACGGTCATGGTATAAGACTGGAGGGTCTGAGCCTCTGGATCTAGGAAGAGGTCATTGACATAAACAAAATGTTTCCCATATTGCATCTCATATGGACTAAGACCAATGACCAATCTGTTCCTTAGGGTCAATACAGGTGCAGAGGAGAACTATTGATAAATCCTCATTCCATCCCAAGGAGGTCTTCTGGGTTATCTTTTTTATTACTGATTTTAAGAATTGGTTGGCTCTTTCTATTTTTACTGAAGACTGAGGCCTCAAGGCACAGTGAAGATAATGAGTAATGTCCAATGCTTTAGAGACCCCTTGTGTGACCTTAGAAGTAAATGGTGTCCCATTGTCACTTTGTAATGACCTGGGCATACCAAATCTTGGAATGATTTCATGGAGCAGTTGTTTTTTTTTTTTACCACCTCCTCAGCCTTCTTAGTCTGGGTGGGAAGGCCTTCAATCCATCCTGTGAATGTGTCTATCATGACTAACAGGTATTTATACTCTTGAGAAACTGGCATCTGGGTGAAGTTCATTTGCCAGTCCTCTCCTGGGTAGGTCCCACATCGTTGGATGGGCTGAGACAGGTGGAGTCTTCAAGCTCCTTGGGGGCTGTTTAATTGGCAACTGGAACAAGAGAAGACCACTTGCCTTAGAGTCGTTTGGAGGCCTGTTGCTCTGAAGGATCTCTCTAGTAATCTTTGGAGAGCCTTCTCTCATAAATGAGTGGTGGCATGTAAGGAGTTAACCAACTTTCATTGAGGTCCCCAGGCAGAAAAAGGAGTCCTTCCTTTTGGAACCACACTGTATGATCTTCTTGAAAGCCTTCACTCTTAGCTTTAAGAGTCTCGCTTTCAGTGTATGAAGGAGTTTCTGGCAAATTAGTCTGTTAAACTAAGGTGGTAAACCCTATTAAATCATTGTTCTGTACTGCTGTTCTCTTAGCTGCCTGATTGGCTTCTTGGTTACCTCTTGCCACTCTCTTTTTGGTGCCCTTTACAGTGGAAGACTGAAACCTTTGTGGGCAGATATACTGCCTCCAAGAGCCTAAGGATTTTATCACCATATTTGAATGGGGATGCATGGGTGATCAAGTGGCCTCTTTCCAAATGGCAGCATGTGCATGTAGCACCAGAAAGGTATACTTGGAGTCAGTGTAAATGCCTGCTCTTTTTCCTTTTCCCAACTCTAAAGCTTGAGTCAGGGCTATGAGCTCAGCTAATTGGGCTGAAGTACCTGGTAGCAAAGGTTTAGCCTCTATGGTCTCAAAGTTGGAGACTACTGCTTATCCAGCTCTTCTTTTTCCATCGAAGAGAAAGCTGCTTATATCAGTGTACCAGATTTCTTCAGGGTTGGTCAGAGGATCTTCTGACAATCCCTCTCAGGGTTTTGTCTAGTGGTCCAAGAGTTTTAGGCAAGAGTGAAAGGGGAGAGAGCCCTCGGGGGTAGGCGGGAAGGTGGCAGGGTTAAGAACCTCAGAAGCAGATATAGTGAGGCCTGGATTTTCCATTAGCACTACTTGATATCTGAGGATTCTTTGATCAGACACCATAAATGCCCTCACCCATTTAGAAGTTGTTTCACTTAGTGACTGGTAAATAGTTAGCTTGCCCCAAAAAGAAAATTTAAAATCATCTTCCTTCTATCAGGGTTGCAATAACTGCAAGATTTCAAAAGCAGGGAGGCCAGTCTTGGGTTGTTGGGTCAAGCCTCTTGGATAACTAAGCTAAAGGCTGGGGCTCAGGTTCCAACCTTAAGTCAACACGCCCAAAGCTATTCCTTCCTTTTCATGGACATAAAGTTGGAATGCTTTTTCTGGGTCTGGCAACCTCAAGACCGGTTAAAGCTTGTTTTAGTGTAGCCTCTGCCTTTTATTGAGGAGGTCCCCACATCAGTGGGATTGAATCATCCTGTCCCTTCAAGCTTTCACATAAGGGCTGGGAAATTAGACTGTAATTGGGTATCCAGAGTCTGTAATGCCCATTTAGTCCCAGGAGAGCTTGCATTTGTTTTTGAGTCATGGGGGAGGGCCACTGGAGGATTCCTTGTACTTGATCAGAGGACAGCCTCTTGGACCTGTGTGTAATCTGAACTCCCAGGTAATTGACCTTTGTCTTGACCATCCGTGCCTTAGCACGGGAGACTTTATATCCCCTCTCATCCAAAAAGTTTATAACCTGAATTGCATGTTTTGGGGCATTTTTCTCATCTGGAGAGCAGATTAGTATGTCATCTATGTATTGTAATATTTTTCCCATTAGGTCTCAGGTCCAGATCTAGGAGAGCCTAGCTAAGAGCCTGCCCAAATAAATGGGGGCTATCTCTGAACCTCTGATGTAATACTGTCCAAGCCATCTGTTGGTGTTTTTCTTCTGGAGCCAGTCACTTGAAGGCCAAAAGATATTGGGATTCTCTAGCTAGTCATATCCAAACGAATGCATCTTTGAGATCCAGAACTGTAAACACTTGGCACTGGGCGGGATTTCTTTCAAGATTACATAGGGATTGGGTACTGTGGGATGGAGGGGAACTACTACAGCTTCATTTATGATCTGGAGATCTTGAATCATTCACCAAGTCCTGTCCTTTTTCTTTACAGGGAGGATCAGGATGTTACATGGCAAATCGCTGGGGACCAATAGCCCACAGGCAAGGAATTTATTTATTAGAGGCTGTATCCTTCCCAAGCTTCTCTTCTGAAGGGATATTGTTTCTGGTTTGGAGACCAAGTGGGATCTCGGAGGACAATGACAACCAGTTCAGCTTGGTGGGCTCATCCAGGAGTCCCCTGGTCGCAATCCTGGGGGTTAATTTTGTCCTCCCATAGTTTTTGGTCCTTTCCTATTGGAGAGGGTGTAATGGATTCCTCAGTAGTAACCAGAAGCTGTAGGGCTCTAGGGGCTGAAAAGCTTCCCAACACAAGGGTAGTTCCCAGTTTAGTGAGTATATCTCTTCCCAAATAGGACACTCAGGGACCACCAGAAACTGGTGGGATAATATTTGTTCATCCCAGCAACAAAGAAGTGCTCAGACGAATCTTTTTGTAATTGTTTTTCCTGCAGCACCCAAATGCAGCACCCAAAATGGTACAGGTTTGGGAGGAGAAGGCTCCGGAGTAGGAGGTCAGAATAGAGTAGGTAGCCCCTGTGTCAACCAAGAAATTCTCAGACCTACCTGCCACATCCAATTGCACCCTTGGCTCCAGCCCCGTGATGGTTATCTAGACAAGTGGGCTGGCTGGAGCGGGCTGCTTCAGTCCAATTGAACTATCGTGAGGGAAGGCTTGGCACTTGACCTTGAGGCTCTTAGATACTGAGGGCAGAGTGCCACCCAACGTCCCAATTGGTGGCATTTTTAGCAAACCATTTTAGGAGACTTGTCATGGTTTGGACACTCTTTGGTCCAATGTCATGCCTGTCTACAGATTAGGCATTTGCCTCATGCCTTGTCCTTCAAGGACTCAGGGCTTGCCATGGGGCTTCCCTGGAGGGCAGCCAACATCTGGGGATGCTTTGTCTCTTTCCTTTTCTCCCTTTCCTGGGCCTTGCCTTCCCTCTTCTCTTTTCTGTGATAAATGGTATTGGTGGCTGTCTGGACCATCTCATCTAAAGAGGCAGCAGGGTCCTGCTGCTGTAGCTGTTGTAACTTTATCCTGATATCTGATGCACATTGGGACAGGAATTTGTCCTTTAAAATCACCTGTCCCTCATAAGAGTCTAAGTCCAGATTGGTAAACTTTTGGAGGACCTCTTTTAGCCTTTTCAGAAAGGCAATGGGGTTCTTGTTGGGCTCCTGAGTTATTGCTGAGACCTGGGCATAGCTGATTACTTTTTGCTGGGATGATTTTAGTCCTCCCTTTACACAGATCAGAAAATGATCCCTTTCCCAGATGTGCTCAGGGTCATTATACTTCCAATTAGGATCTGAGGAAGAGACCACGTTTTTCCTACTGGGTTGACATATGAAGCCCCATAGCATAACTTTGGGCTTCCTTTAAGACCTTGGCATGCTCAGGGTCAGATAGAGTTTGGTTAAATATGACCATGATGTCTTTCCACGTCAAATCAAAGGCCAAGGTAATGTGTTGGAATGTATCTATATATTTGCCTGGGTCATCTGTATAGCTTCCCAGGTCTTGTTTGATCTGTATTAGTTTTAAGAGGGAGAAGGGCTATGGACCCAGGTTGGTCTGAATTCTCCAGTTTCAACTAAAAGGCATACTCAACTTGGCTTTTGTGGAGGGGGTGCCCCCAGATATGGGGACATGTTTTGATACAAGGAAGGCACACCAGGCAACTCGGGAGCCATGAGAGGTGAGCCTTCACGAGGGCTTCCTTCTCTTGCTTTTCTGTGCCTAACACCATTTGCCTAGTAAGCTCACTTTTAGGGCCAATAACAATCCCATACTTAAGACAGAGTTCCTTCATATTTCTTAGTCAGAAGAAAAGTTGGACACGGGGGATCTCTGTCCATTTCTCTTGTCTTTTTCAGAATAAGTCTAGCTGCAAGATGGTACTGTAATTTAAACTCCCACCCTCAGGCCAGTGTTCCTTGTCCCCCAGAGGATATGGTAGCCACGCAGTGGCACAAAATAATTTTAAAGATCGAATAACTTCCAGTTATCAAGGATGCATCTCAAGAGCATCTGTTGGGAAGTGGATTGGTTATTTATTCCCCATCAGAAAGACAGTCATGACAGGGAAGAAAAGATAAAAGAAAAAAACTAATAGGCCTCTTCCTATTTCCATGGGTGGACTTCCTTAGGGGTGAGTCTTTTTGAAGCTTATCCTACCAAGTACTGTTGCAATCTGAGAGCCAGGCGTCCCTGGGTCAGAGTGCAGATCCCCAGGCAGGCTGAGGCATGACAGCCTCCTGGAGATCGAATCCCTGGGCAGGTCGAGTCAGGTTGGCATCCTGAGAATTGGGTCCCTGGGCAGGTCAAGGCATGTCAACCTCCTGGGACTCCTGGACTGGCGGATCCCCAAACAGATTGAGGCATGACAAACTTTAAAGGGCCAGATTCCTATGCAGGTTGAGGCAGGTCGAGCTCCTGGGACCCCCAGGCTGGAGTTGTGTGCCCCCAAGGTCTCCAGCATGACTAGTGGGGGGAGGATTGAAGGGTTGTAATCTAACTCTTTTCTGGTTTATCTGCCAGAGGATAGGAATAGCTATCATGATGGAAAGCAATACAAGTCTGTTTCTTGAGACTGGAAACTTGGGGAAACAGCCATAACCTTTATCCTCCTATTTCACTGAGGGAATGTAAGTCACTGATTTACTCCCCTAGTCTTTCACCTCCTAGGGGGTCACCAATGGTAAATATTTCATTGTCCTAGACCCACTCTAGGTAATAACAGAAGTAATGACAAAGGAGTGGGTTATCTGGTCCTGTTAGGAGCATTAAGAGTATTTTAATAATATGTGAGGTGGAGCAGTGTTGCCTATAAGGGGCAGGGTCCTGGTTGTAGGAGTTAGTAAGTGGCTTAAGAACAAATTGATAAGAGGCAACAAACCAGATGTTCCATAAGTGAAGTGGAGATTTGATGCGGGGCTATGTTTGTAACATTTGGAGAAGGGTGGCAAGGGTTTGGGCCCAAATGGCCTGCAGAGCTCACTTTCAAAGTGACAAACACTGTCCTTGGAAGACCAGTTGCCCTTGAAGAGATGCCACCAACAGAAGGGCTTCTAGCAAGCATTGTATCCCTGTCACCAGTCCTAGCCAGTTCACTGAGAGATGCTACTGTGGCCCATGTTGTACAAAACAGGGAAGATAAAGGCCTGAGTATCTAGAGGGATTGGATATTATACAGCATTCCCTGCCCCCCTCCCCCTGCAAAGACCAGCTATTTTCTGGTTGTCCTTGAAGAAGATTGTAAACACAACACTGTGCACCTAGACAGTGCTCAGGAGAAGAGCATGGAACAGGAGGAAAGGGAGCAGGGCATAACTTTTGAAAGAATGACATAGCCCAAGGGCTTAGCATAAGCCAATTAAAATCAAATGGGTCCAAGATGACAGGTCAAATTCAACTAAACCTTGATCCTCAATCTGCAAACTAAATGATACACCCAGAGGTGCCAAGATAGCTCCAAGGCACCATCAAAAGACAGAGTGGGTGGTCCCCCAATTGTTGGAATCATCCTCCCACTCATTAGCATATGAAATCATCCAGCCCTGGAAAACTAACCACAAGGTGAATTCCATGGCCACACCCCTCTGTGATGGCCCACACTCTTGAAGTATGCTTCTCTCTGAATCGGAATAATCTACCTCTTACTGATAGCTATTCAGTTTAGTTCACTCGCTCAGTCGTGTCCGACTCATTGCGACCCCATGAATCGTAGCACACCAGGCCTCCCTGTCCATCACCAATTCCCAGAGCTCACCCAGACTCACGTCCATTGAGTCAGAGATGCCATCCAGCCATCTCATCCTCTGTCGTCCCCTTCTCCTCCTGCTGCCAATCCCTCCCAGCGTCAGAGTCTTTTCCAATGAGTGAACTCTTCGCATGAGGTGGCAAAGGTACTGGAGTTTCAGCTTTAGCATCATTCCTTCCAAAGAAATCCCAGAGTTGATCTCCTTCAAAATGGACTGGTTGGATCTCCTTGCAGTCCAAGGGACTCTCAGGAGTCTTCTCCAATACCACAGTTCAAATGCATCAATTCTTCAGCACTCAGCCTTCTCCACAGTCCAACTCTCACATCCATACATGACTACTGATAAAACCATAGCCTTGACTAGATGGACCTTAATCGGCAAAGTAATGTCTCTGCTTTTGAATATGCTATCTAGGTTGATCATAACTTTTCTTCCAAGGAGTAAGCGTCCTTTAATTTCATGGCTGCAATCACCATCTGCAGTGATTTTGTAGCCCAAAAAAATAAAGTCTGACACTGTTTCTACCATTTCCCCATCTATTTCCTGTGAAGTGATGGGACCAGATGCTATGATCTTTGTTTTCTGAATGTTGAGCTTTAAGCCAACATTTTCACTCTCCTCTTTCACTTTCATCCAGAGACTTTTTAGTTCCTCTTCACTTTCTGCCATAAGGGTGGTGTCATCTGCATATCTGAGGTTATTGATATTTCTCCCGGCAATCTTGATTCCAGCTTGTGTTTCTTCCATCCCAGTGTTTCTCATGATGTACTCTGCATGGAAGTTAACTAAGCAGGGTGACAATATACAGCCTTGACGTACTCCTTTTCCTATTTGGAACCAGTCTGTTGTTCCATGTCCACTTCTAACTGTTGCTTCCTGACCTGCATACAGATTTCTCAAGAGGCAGGTCAGGTGGTCTGGTACTTCAATCTCTCTTAGAATTTTCCATAGTTGATTGTGATCCACACAGTCTCAGGCTTTGGCATAGTCAATAAAGCAGAAATAAATGTTTTTCTGGAACTCTCTTGCTTTTTCCATGAACCAGCGGAGTTTGGCAATTTGATCTCTGGTTCCTCTGCCTTTTCTAAAACCAGCTTGAACATCAGGAAGTTCACGGTTCGCATATTGCTGAAGCCTGGCTTGGAGAATTTTGAGCATTACTTTACTAGCATGTGAGATGAGTGCAATTGTGCGGTAGTTTGAGCATTCCTTGGCATTGCCTATCTTTGGGATTGGAATGAAAACTGACTTTTTCCAGTCCTGTGGCCACTGCCGAGTTTTCCAAATTTGCTGGCATATTGAGTGCAGCACTTTCACAGCATCATCTTTCAGGATGTGAAAGAGCTCAACTGGAATTCCATCACCTCCACTAGCTTTGTTTGCAGTGATGCTTTCTAAGGCCTACTTGACTTCACATTCCAGGATGTCTGGCTCTAGATTAGTGATCACACCATCGTGATTATCTGGGTCATGAAGATCTTTTTGTACAGTTTTTCTGTGTACTCTTGCCACCTCTTCTTAATATCTTCTGCTTCTGTTAGATCCATACCATTTCTGTCCTTTATTGAGCCCATCTTTGCATGAAATGTTCCCTTAGTATCTCTAATTTTCTTGAAGAGATCTCTAATCTTTCCCATTCTGTTCTTTTCCTCTATTTCTTTTCATTGATCACTGAGGAAGGCTTTCTCATCTCTTCTTGCTATCTCTGGAACTCTGTATTCAGATGCTTATATCTTTCCTTTTCTCCTTTGCTTTTCATCTCTCTTCTTTTCACAGCTATTTGCAAGGCCTCCCCAGACAGCCATTTTGTTTTTTTGCCTTTCTTTTCCATGGTGATGGTCTTGATCCTTGTCTCCTGTACAATGTCACGAACCTCATTCCATAGTTCATCAGGCACTCTATCTATCAAATCTAGGCCCTTAAATCTATTTCTCACTTCCACTGTATAATCATAAGGGATTTGATTTAGGTCATACCTGAATGGTCTAGCGGTTTTCCCTACTTTCTTCAATTTGAGTCTGAATTTGGTAACAAGGAGTTCATGATCTGAGCCACAGTCAGCTCCTGATCTTGTTTTTGTTGAGTGTATAGAGCTTCTCCATCTTTGGCTGCAAAGAATATATCAATCTGATTTTGGTGTTGACCATCTGGTGATGTCCATGTGTAGTGTCTTCTCTTGTGTTGTTGGAAGAGGGTGTTTGCTATGATCAGTGCATTTTTTTCGCAAAACTCTATTAGACTTTGCCATGCTTCATTCCACATCCCAAGGCCAAATTTGCCTGTTCCTCCAGGTGTTTCTTGACTTCCTACTTTTGCATTCCAGTCCCCTATAATGAAAAGGACATCTTTTTTGTGTGTTAGTTCTAAAAGGTCTGTGGCTGAAAGGAGCTACCCCACGTCTGAGGTCAGTGGTGATCTGGCGGAGACACCCTGCCTCTGAGATCAGGGGCAGTGGGAGAAGCCACCTCACGCCCGAGGCCAGGGGCAGTGGCCAGGAGGAGCCACCCCATGCTGGAGGCCAGGGACAGCAGCCGGGAGGAGCCACCCCAGGCCTGAGGCCAGGGGCAGCGGCCAGGAGGAGCAACCCCAGTAGTGGTGGCTGCACACGTGCAGGAGGGCCTAGAGTTGCTATCCCACATTGAAGGTCAGGAAGGGTGGCGGTAAGGAGGTACCCCTCGTCCAAGGTAAGGAGGAGTGGCTGTGCTTTGCTGGAGCAGCCGTGAAGAGATATCTCATGCCCAAGGTAAGAGAAACACAAGTAAGATGGTAGGTGTTGCAAGAGGGCATCAGAGGGCAGACACACTGAAACCACACTCACAGAAAACTAGTCAATCTAATCACATTAGGACCACAGCCTTGTCTAACTCAATGAAACCAAGCCATGCCCACAGGGCAACCCAAGACAGGTGGGTCATGGTGAAGAGGTCTGACAGAATGTGGTCCACTGGAGAAGGGAATGGCAAACCACTTCAGTATTCTTGCCTTGAGAACCCCATGAACAGTATGAAAAGGCAAAATGATAGGATACTGAAAGAGGAACTCCCCAGGTCAGTAGGTGCCCAATATGCTACTGGAGATCAGTGGAGAAATAACTCCAGAAAGAATGAAGGGGTGGAGCCAACGCTAAAACAATACTCAGCTGTGGATGTGACTGGTGATAGAATCAAGGTCCGATGGTGTAAAGAGCAATATCGCATAAGAACCTGGAATGTCAGGTCCATGAATCAAGGCAAATTGGAAGTGGTCAAATAAGAGATGACAAGAGTGAACGTTGACATTCTAGGAATCAGTGAACTAAAATGGACTGGAATGGGTGAATTTAACTCAGATAACGATTATATCTACTACTGCAGGCAGGAATCCCTCAGAAGAAATGGAGTAGCCATCATGGTTAACAAGAGTCCGAAATGCAGTGCTTGGATGCAATCTCAAAAACGACAGAATGATCTCTGTTTGTTTCCAAGGCAAAGCATACAATATCACAGTTATCCAAGTCTATACCCCAACCAGTAATGCTGAAGAAGCTGAAGTTGAATGGTTTTATGAAGACCTACAAGACCTTTTAGAACTAACACCGATAGCTGTGTCTCTCACTAAATTTTTGCAATGAGACATCAAGAGTCTGAACTTCATTAGGTCCTGAAGCCAGGCACTATGGGTTTTGGCCAGGCTCAAGTTCCAGGAAAGAGGAGATGAAGGACAGGAGGAAAAAGTAGTGGGAAGAATGTGCCAAAGAATCCCCTTCATAACTTGCTGTAAAACCTGCTAAATACCTTACCTGTGCTCACAGTTTTCGTTGGCCTGATCCTTGGCATAAAGAAGATCAAGCACAGATGAACCCCCACCCGCTTGGGCAACAGCTACCCTCAATTGCACCACTGCAGCTTGCCTGTTCATGGGGGGTTCAAGGAACAAGAAACAAGAGATTATAAAGGAATTAAGATTATGTTAGCCATATGTCCTTCCAGCCATAGGGGTGAGGACTTCCCACCTCAACCAGAGGTCTTCTGGAATCTGGGACTGAGCTGGGTGAGTTTTCTGCTGAGTTGGTTGTTTGTTTGTTTGTTTGTTTTTGCTGTCCCAGTTTCCAGCATGCTGGGCTTCTTTTAACTTCTTGTAACTTGCACTGGTTTTCTTCATGTTCAGCTTCCACTGCAGGAGGTTTTGCTGAGTTGGGCTTCTGCTGTGTTTGGTCTCTGCCTCATGGGGGCCGAGCCGAGGTTGTTTCAGCCAGGTTAAATCTGAGTCATAGCACCATAGATATGAGGGAGTGAAGGATGGATCAGTGTTACAGTTCTGTGTTACAGCTCAGTTTTATTTGGCAAACAAAGGAAAATACATTCTTAAGGCATGAAGGCAGGTGGGACCCAAAAGACGCAAAGAGAAGAGCAGCCCCGGGCTTAATTTTGACTCCTCTTTTTATATGTTTTTTTTTTTTTTCTACTCCCCTGAGCCGGCCCTATGTAAACTGCACTATCCAGGAGGGCTGTTGTTTTACTTGAGGTTCTCACTCTGGTCCTTGGACCTCCCTTTGTTCTATTTTTTTGGGCCTTTTCCCCTTGTCTTTTAGCCACTGCCATTCTGTACTCCTTTTTACTATTCTAACTACCTAACACTACAATACTGAAAATATTGCATAATGTATCTCTTACATTAATGAAAATTTCAAACTGACTTTCATAAAACCATATCCAAAAAAACTAATTTTGTGAAACTCATCTTCCAGAAAACACTGGTCATTTTTAAAAGTAAAATCATTGCTACCTTCCTTGACAAGAGTGTTCCTAAATTTGTCAGTGAAAGGAGAACTCCTTTAATGGAATTGGTTGTTGAAATTGCAAAACTAACTTTAATTTCAAGCCAACCTCTTCTAGGAACCTTTTGCTTGCCATTGCAATACCCTGTTGTCTTATGTGGGGACTGGTGATGAGAGTATGACTTGCTCTATAAATCTCTGGACACTGTGTCCACAAGAACCAATTGTAATTCCACATACCTCTGTGGAAGACAAAGAAATCAAAACAAGCAACACACACATAGAATATTGAGTAATAACAATATAACCTAACATACTAATATCCTTACCATACTTTTTGAAACCTACAGGTCCATCTTTCTCTAATGTCTGATAAGGAAAGCATTTATATGATATTGGGAAAATATCACTATGCATCTTTTAAAAGGCTCTGAAAAGCACAGGAGTTAAGTACCATTATCTAACCTTTCATTCTTTGTTTTTAAGAATGATTGACAATGGAGTTTTCTCCTCTTTTGATCTCCCCTCAATTCCCTTCTTGGCCTTTTGGCTAAGATCAAGTGGTGGCTCAGACAGAAAGCGTCTGTCTACAATGTGGGAGACTTGGGTTCTATCCCTGGGTCGGGAAGTTCCCTGGAGAAGGAGACGGCAACTCACTCCAGTACTCTTGCCTGGAAAATCCTATGGACGGAGGAGCCTGGTGTCCATGGAGTCGCAAAGAGTTGGTCACGACTGAGTGACTTCACCTTTTTCTTTTCAATTCTCAGAATCCATACTATGAGAATTGTTGCATGCTTATTATACGTGAAGAGCTTCCCTATTAGCTCAGACAGTAAAGAATCTGCCTGCAATGCAGGTGACCCAGGTTCGATTTCTGGGTCAAGAAGATCCCCTGGAGAAGGAAATGGCAGCCCACTCTGATATTCTTGCCTGGAGAATCCCATGGAGAGAGGATCCTGGAAGGCTACAGTCCATGGGGTTGCAAGAGTCGGACACAATTTAGCAACTAAACCACCACAATTATATGTGATGCACCATAGAACTAAATAGCCTCTTGATGAAAGTGAAAGAGGAGAGTGAAAAAGTTGGCTTAAACCTCAACATTCAGAAAATGAAGATCATGGCATCTGGTCCCATCACTTCATGGGAAATAGATGGGGAAACAGTGGCTGGCTTTATTTTTCTGGGCTCCAAAATCACTGCAGATGGTGATTGCAGCCATAAAATTAAAATACACTGTTCCTTGGAAGGAAAGTTATGACCAACCTAGACAGCATATTGAAAAGCAGAGACATTACTTTATCAACAAATGTCCATCTAGTCAAGGCTATGGTTTTTCCAGTGGTCATGTATGGATGTGAGAGTTGGACTGTGAAGAAAGCTGAGTGCTGAAGAATTGATGCTTTTGAACTGTGGTGTTGGAGAAGACTCTTGAGAGTCCCTTGGACTGGAAGGAATTCCAACTAGTCCATTCTAAAGGATATCATCTTGGGTGTTTATTGGTAGGACTGATGATGAAGCTGAAACTCCAATACTTTGGCCACCTGATGCGAAGAGCTGACTCATTTGAAAAGACCCTGATGCTGGGAGGGATTGCGGGCAGGAGGAGAAGGGGATGACAGAGGATGAGATGGCTGGGTAGCATCACTGACTCAATGGACATGGGTTTGGGTGAACTCTGGGAGTTGGTGATGGACAGGGAGGCCTGACGTGCTGTGATTCATGGGGTTGCAAAGAGTCGGACATGAGTGAATGAATGAACTGAACTGATATAGTTTATATTTGGGTGGAGTCCAGGATGAAACAGAGTGATTTCTCAATAAAAAGCAAATGTCCATGGAATGATCTTACAACTGCTAGGATTATCTGTTTCTTTTTATTAGACAATTATTTCAATTAATTCTTATCAATAACATCTATAAACAGTGTTTCCTGAAAGCCAGGAACATTTTTATTTAATGTGTAGACTTAAACAAAAGAAAATGAAAAGAAACAACTGTTACATTTATTAAATTCCCCTAAACCACATTAAGCATCTGTCTCTAGTCCTTATATTCAGAGTATACAGTTTGTCATGTGAGAGATTTTAGTTTGTTGCCCTTTCTTACTTGTTCAGCACATAGTGAATTCTTACAAGGTAGGAATAAGTTTATAAACTCCTCACTACGCCTACCAATTTTTCTTGAGAATAATAAGTTATTATGGAGAGGCAACCAGGTTTGGTGATGGGTTCCAGTTTGAACCTTGGCTTCACATATCAACTAGTTCATGACATTAGCAAGTGAGACATGCCTGAGTCTTAGTTCCTCATCTATGAAATTAGATAACTTACAACCTCAAAAATTGTTCTGAGACTTGAAAAAGATAACATACACCAAATGCTTGAGTAAGTGTCTGGAACAAAATAAGTGATGAACAAGCCTATGTATACCGTACCTGCATTTATTTAGTATTTTTACAAAGCATCTTCTAAAGCAGATGACTTGGTGCAATGCCAGTTTTCACCTTGGAATAAAGAAAAGTCTATGGTTAACTTGTGTGGATTTTTGCAGAATTAAGGAATGGAATCAGAGAATACATAGAAACAAAATTTAGATAAATAATGTAGAAATTTTAACAACTTCTCAGAGAAGAGACAACATAATGTTTACTGTAGTATTGGTAAATCTCAGGTTTGTTACTTACTAGATAAAGCAATCTATTTTAATTGCATCTTATTAAGATAATTTAAATTCCAGGGTATTCTCTGTTGAAAAAAGAAGGAAAATTAAGAATAGCACTAAGGAAGAGAAGTCTTTTTGTATTGGCAGACACTTGTTGAACTAATAATCATAAATTTTAAATTAAAGAATTAAATTTAAATTATAAAATATTTGGAAGAATTACAATTTTATCCTAAATTTTTGTTATGAAAAATAAATACATCTGCTGCCCATATGTTATTTTAGTGCATTCAACTTTATTTGATAACATGGTTTTAATTATTTCCATTATATCTAAATAACAGTCTTTACTAACAATTCATCTCACTAAAGTTAAATATAGCATTTGTTTTAGGAACTCTTGTGTGTATGAGCCATAAATTTTCTTGAGTTACTTCAAGTTGGAGGACATATGTACCTACAGAGGAACCAAAAATTCAGAACAAAATAAATTCTAGTAGCTAGAACTAGGCCTTGTTGAAAATGAAGATGATCTGGAATACAATACAAAGCAAAACTGGAGGCCCATTTTCAATAAGGTCTCTTCAACATTCATGCATCAATATTAATGGTGCTATTTTATGAACAATTTTTCATAAATTTATTCTCCCTCAATGAATAATAGTTTTATTACTAGTGAAAAATAGTTTTAAAATTAGTTTCAGATATCAAGAAACATACACTTCATAATTTCTCTCTCTTCACTTGTGTTCCTTTACAGACTTGTCTTTCACTTGATTTAATCCATTATTCTGAAGCTATTTAAGCATTTTTTTAAAAGCATATGATAAAATTCTTGCCTCAAAATAATTTATTGACTTTGTAGTGAAATAATGCTTACATGCTCAACAATGCCTGAGGAACGGTAGTCTTTTCACTGATCTTGTTGCCAACATTCTCTTATAGCCTGGTTCCTTTCTACATTCTTTCCACAAAATTTATCTTCTTAAATACACCTCTCTTTCTGTCATCCCTCTCTTCATAAGTCTTCAGTCATTCTGTGGTGCCTGGAGCAGCCACTCTACAGAGTGTTACAAAGAATTGTAAATCACGTATACACCAAAAATGGAGGGTACACTAAATACAGAGCTATACAAGTAGGCATTACTATTCTCCAAATGTGTGTGATACTGTTAATTAAATATAAACTTCAAATACTAGTCAATTTTTAATATGAGCGATTTCACATATTACTCAGTAACCCACACTAATATGTTTTGAATTTTCTTCCGGTCAGCTTTCCATAGACTAATTCAATTTATTTCTCTCTCAAACACCCATGCATAACCACACATACACCCATTCAAACACATGGACACCTTGACATACAAATACACACACAAGAATGATACATAGGATTGCTATCTTCAATCTGCAACTGAGAAGATGAAATTAAAATAAGTTAAATAATTTGTACAGGGTCACATGCCTTGTAAGTACATAGGAAATTGGAATTTGAAGCCAGGAATTTCAACTCAACTGTGAATGCTTTAAATCACCCACCTAGTACAGTTACTCTTTTATGGGGGCTCATGAAACTTGTTATTTAAAAAGACCACTCGTATTTGAAAAATATGCAATCCAATACTGTAGAGAGTTAAGCCCTTACTTTGTACGGTATTGACAGCTTTGACACAATAATTTCCTGACTTGAATTTCAAGTACTGTGTTTCAAATATTAATAAAAATGTAATGTAAAAGAGTTCTTTTTTGGCCGTTTGATTTTAGGAAAAATTGTAAATTTTATCTCATAGTGGAGATTGACAGTGTGCATCAGTGCAGTGAATTCTTTGAGAAACTCAGCATGAATAAAAGTGGTCATTGTTTCCTTAGGAGATTTCCTACCTAAATTTGAGTGTAGAACCCTAATTATGGGGCACATTTATTCTGTTGAAAAGTGTTCTGTGGTAGAACATTTAGGGACACAAAGATCCAAAAGATCAAGTTTTCAGTCTTATATTCTACTACAGGTCCAAAGAAACCCTAAGTTTAATTCTGATCATACCTTTTGCTTGTATCTGTGCCTTTCTTCACTTTCGTTGACCCAGAGATGGAACCCAGGCCTCCTACTTTGCAGGTGGATTCTTTAGCAGCTGAGCTACAAGGGAAGCCCAAGAATATTGGAGTTGGTAGCCTGTCCATTCTCCAGTGGGTCTTCCTGACCCAGGAATGGAACCAGGGTCTCCTGCATTGCAGGCAGATTCTTTACCAGCTGAGCTATCAGGGAATCCTTCACTTGGCTATCCAGGCCTCCCTCTAAAATTTAAACCCTAGGTGGTGATAGTGGTAAAGAACCAACCTGCCCATGCAGGAGATACGAAAGACCTGTGTTCAGTCTCTTGGTTGGGAAGATCTCCTGGAGGAGAACATTGCAACCCAACCCAGTTTTCTTGCCTGGAGAATCCCATGGACACCGGAGCCTGGCAGGCTACGGTCCAGAGGATTGCAAAGAGCTGGATATGACTGAAGCAATGCAGCCCACTTGCACAACTTTTCACATTGTTCAGTCAGAGTTGCTAACTCGACAGTACATAAGGACTCTCCCTTTTCTGAACTCACTTGGCAAGGAATAATGAATTGCCCGTAGCATTTCTTATAATTCATGTTCCTTCTTTATCACATAAACCATAATGTTAGGCCCTGTTTGCAACCATGTTTGTTTACTGATTTTGTATAACTTAAATATTTAGTCCAGTTGTTTGTATTAATATGTAGTAGGCACTCAAATATGTATTGTTGTATTGGTAAATGTAGCCAAATGCTACTTTGTCATTAATATACTGTACAGTTCATGCAACTATGGAAAATAACGACTTTCAAATAAAATGTTTCCTTTGATTCTATCAGTCACTTTATGCTAAGGTGATGGTCCCAAACAACCGCAAAAATTTGAGGGCTTCCAACAACAGAAAAAAAGATATGTGTCTCCTGGTTCACAAGCAGTGGTTCTGCTATGGCTCATCTCTATTTGGAAGCTAAAACTGAAGAAATAGCCCCAGTCTGGGTCATTGTATGCATCATAGCTCAGAGAAAGGAGAACTTGCAGAAACTAAGCAACAGATGTGAAAGTTTCTGCTCAGAATTGGCATCTTACTACAGACCATATTTTGTGACCAAGTTTGACATCAATGAGATGATGCATGTAATTATCTTATAAGAAAGGGAAAGGAATATTTCATAACCATACAACCACCACAGTAGCCTAATTTAGATCCTGAGTGATGTCTTTTAATTTTTATTTTTTGAAACAAAATGTTGAGTAAAAGTATTTTTCTGTATAATGAATGATCACACAGTCGTAAAGAATCCGCCTGCCAATGCAGGACACATGGGTTCTATCCCTGAGTCAGAAAAATCCCCTGGAGTAGAAAATGGCAACCCGCTTCAGTATTCTTGCCTGGAAAATCCCATGAACAGAGGAACCTGGTGGGCTCCAGTCCATGGGGTCACAAAAGAGTTGGGCATGACTGGCAACTAAGCATACAACACACACACATAAAAATGATGCATATAAAAACCCATCACATCTCCAAAGCTATTTAACCCAAGACACTGAAAAATACTGATACAAAGGAACTGGTACACAGGGTAAACCTCTTTTGGCTAATAGATTTCTTTAAAGACTAATTGGTAATTTAATAATAAGCTAACATTTGCTGCTACTCTGTGAGGACTACTGGAATAGGTTGGGCATGGTGAACTTAAAAACTCTGTAGGTTAAGATTCAACATTCAGAAAAATAAGATCATAGCATCCGGTCCCTTCACTTCTGGCAAATAGATGGAGGAATAGTGGAAACAGTGCCAGACTATTTTGGGGGGGCTCCAAAATCACAGCAGCTGGTGATTGCAGCCGTGGAATTAAAAGATGCTTACTCTTGGAAGGAAAGTTATGACCCACCTAGACAGCATATTCAAAAGCAGAGACATTACTTTGTCAACAAAGGTCTGTCTAGTCAAGGCTATGGTTTTTCCAGTAGTTAAGTATGGATGTGAGAGTTGGTCTATAAAGAAAGCTGAGCACCAAAGAATTGATGTTTTTGAACTGTGGTGTTGGAGAAGACTCTTGAGCATCCCTTGGACTGCAAGGATATCCAAAGAGTCCATCCTAAAGGAAGTCAGCCCTGAGTGTTCATTGGAAGGGCTGATGTTGAAGCTGAAACTCTAATTCTTGGCCACCTGATGTGAAGAGCTGACTCACTTGAAAAGACCCTGATGCTGGGCAAGATTGAAGGTGGGAGGAGAAGGGAACGACAGAGAATGAGATGGCTGGATGGCATCACTGACTCAATGGACTTGAGTTTGGGTCAACTCCAGGAGTTGGTGATGGATAGGGAGGCCTGGCGTGCTGCGGTCCATGGGATCACAAAGAGTTGGTCACTACTGAGTGACTGAACTGAACTGAGGTTAAGTTCCGTCTTCATACTAAGTACTAAGTGTATACGCTAGTATAAGCCTCTAGTAGAGTTAGTAGTGAGGACATTTTATATAAAAATAAATAATAAATAATTTGGAGTTTAAAATAAAACTTAAATAAATTAAAATGTTGATTTGTAAGGCAGTAATTCTGTGGAAAACCCACAACCACCTTTTCAAAATTTACATGCAAAACACAAGGGCATGCTCACATACATTAAGAAAAATGTATATATATTCTAGGCATATAAAACCTGAAAGTTCACATTAGTGCTACTTCCTAGTGGTTACTCTGGAAGAAAAAAAAAAATAGTAGTTTCAGAGAGTTACCAAAATAATGATACTGAGGGATGGTGAACTGGTGATATTTTAAACATGTGTTCTCTATTATATACAGAACACAATAAAAGAGTGAAAACAGTTATATAGGTCAGTGGTGGATGTATTGGCTTATTCTCACTGTGATCCTCTTGCAGACCAATTTAAAAAAAAAACATAGGTGGGGAAAGTGAAAGAAAAGAAAGTGAAGTCGCTCAGTCATGTCCAACTCTTTTCAGCCCCATGGACTGTAGCCTACCAGGCTCCTCTGTCCATGGGGTTTTCCAGGCAAGAGTACTGGAGTGGGTTGCCATTTAGAGCACAAAATACTATGAGGGTGTTGTTGGCATTTTCTGACTCTCAGGAAAAATGTTGTTGCATTTCCTGAACCTGAAGTATTTCCATTTATTGCTTGTTCTCATGTTTCTGTATAAATCACTATGAACTCTTCCAATGTTTAAAATGGATTCAGGGATAATTTGAAAAATTACTGTAGTAACTAACTACCTGTATGACTATGTAAATAACTGTACCACAGGCATCTCATGTATGAAGTGAAAAATTATTTATCATGAAGTGCTATTATTACAAGTAAATATAAGTAAATACTTTATATAATTCTTAGCCAGTCCTACTAGTAGTATATTTTTATTTCATATATGTGATAAGTAATTTTATAAATAATGCTTAAGACATCTTAGTATGTTATACATTAAAAAAATCACAAAGTGTCTGTCTTTTTAAAAGCAATCAGTTCATGCTGGAGTCCAGCTTCAGCAGCCAGGGATTCAGCCTGAAGAGATGAACGGTGTCAGAGAGAAAAATGAGACAGCCTCTCAATTTTCTATGGACTGCCTGTTTATTTCAAGTTTAAGATTCTCTTTTATACTTTTACAAAAGCATTAGGTCAGAGGTTTGACTTTTTCAGTTCCCCCGCTCCCAGATTTATTATCTCCATAGATCATTGTTGCTCCTCAAACAGAGTTCCTGCTTCAGTGATTCTCTTGGAATCAACCTTATCATCTATTATCTACCTCCTTTAATGTGTCCTATAGTTAAATTGTGATTACATTGTAACTCATGCTACATTCCTCAGTTTACTACTTATCTTCCTAAGTCCTGTTTGCCCCTAACATCCTGAGCTCAGTTCAGTTTAGTTCAGTCGCTCAGTCGTGTCCAACTCTTTGCGACCCCATGAATCGCAGCACACCAGGCCTCCCTGTCCATCACAA
The DNA here is from genome assembly GCA_006410935.1 of Redunca redunca. Classification (NCBI taxonomy): domain Eukaryota; kingdom Metazoa; phylum Chordata; class Mammalia; order Artiodactyla; family Bovidae; genus Redunca; species Redunca redunca. Next base: position 26,660 of record SJYQ01003575.1, on the reverse strand, counting down.
ACTCTCGGAGTTCACTCAGACTCATGTTCATCGAGTCAGTGATGCCATCCAGCCACCTCATCCTCTGTCGTCCCCTTCTCCTGCCCCCAATCCCTTCCAGCATCAGGGTCTTTTCCAGTGAGTCAACTCTTCACATGAGGTGGCCAGAGTACTGGAGTTTCAGCTTTAGCATCATTCCTTCCTAAGAATACCTAGGACTGATCTTCTTTAGAACAGACTGGTTGGATCACCAAGGGACTCTCAGGAGTCTTCTCCAACACTACAGTTCAAAAGCATCAATTCTTCAGTGCTCAGCTTTCTTCACAGTCCAACTCTCACATCCATACCTGACCACTGGAAAAACCATAGCCTTGACTAGATGGACCTTTGTTGGCCAAGTAATGTCTCTGCTTTTTAATATGCTATCTAGGTTAAAAAGCAATAGTAGTTTGTAATCATGAATTTGAATGGGAATTATCCATTTGATAATTATTTTTAAAGTGTTTTGCATACTGTTATATTGGCAATATTTTTCTGAAGGTAGTTTTAAAACTCCTAGAGGAGAACATAGGCAAAACACTCTCCGACATAAATCACAGCAGGATCCTCTATGATCCACCCCCAAGAATTCTGGAAATTAAAGCAAAAATAAACTAATG
>SJYQ01003575.1:10509-25549 GCA_006410935.1 Redunca redunca | reverse complement strand
TAAAATAAAAATTAAAAAAATAAACTAGTTGGAATATAAAAAAAATGAGATATAAAATATTCTGTTTTAAAATAAAGTTTTTAAATATATAGATTATACAATGGATGTATAAATAATGGATATAAAATTCACTTATACTAAAACTGGTTGAATTTTTTACATAATATATATTCAAAAACTTTTCAAGTATAGATGCTGTTAAACTTAAATATGTTTGAGGGGTAATGACTTCTCAAAATTATTTACAAATAAGAATCAAACCAATAGTTGCTTAACTTCCTAAAATCAGTTTTTTCTTTGAGCTATGAATTCATTCCGGCTAGTATTTTTCAGACTTCATTTGTCTTGTTGCCTGAAGTCTTTTTACTTTAATGATGGAAATCAAGTCCCATTGGACATGGCAACCAACTGAAAGGTGTAAACTGGTCTAGAAAATATGAAAAAAAAAAAAAAAAGACATTTTTTGTTGCTTAATTAATTGATCTAAGTTTTTGGTTTGGAGCAGGGTTTTGTTTTGTTTTTTTTTCTCTGGTTTGTTTGCTTTAAAGCAACTTTGACCCACCCACACTTATTGAATGCTTTGCAGTAAGCCTATAATATTTTTTCTTAAGTAAACATATTTAAAAGCCATTGAAGCCTTTTCCTTTGTTGTTTCAATGTTTGTAGGGTACAGAATGCTCATATTGAAACATTTTAACGTTTCAATAAAAGTAAATGCAACATGCAATAAATGGTCACTCCCATTTTCTGATTAATAACAGGGCTTTGAATGAGAGGGGAAATGCCACCCACAAACCACTGTGTTTTGCCTGCAGCCCAATCACTCACTTGTATTGTCTTTCTTGATTGATATGTCACTTGGTGGCAGCTGAACTGTGTGTTTGAAGACCTTTTGTGTAGATTTAATCAGGAGATGGAAATCATGTCTTTGATTGGCACTAATAATTTATAATAATTTACTCTTGCTAGAACAGCTGCACCTCTTTAAGCTCTGAAAAAGAAGTCATTTATTTCTTTTACCTTTCATCAAAGTAACTTAGGTAGGTTGTCATGTGGGGAGAATTATAAATTTGGAGTAATATATATTGCATTACACCATTGAAAAAGTAGAGTAAAAATCATTTCCCTATCTGTATATAAGTGTACCTTATATAACCCTATTAAAAATGTTAAAGGAAAAATTTAGGAATGAAGTAGTGAGATGTGTTTGGCTAAAGAATGCTTGCCTTGATACTACAATACAATTTTAAACTATTCTAAAGATAATAATAATAAAACACACTTATAAAGTTTCCATAATGAAGGATAAAGTTTTGTTTAATTTGTTATCTGTTAATAAGATATAGAGAAAACACTGGTGTGTTCTCCCAAATCTATCAAAAGCTAATATGTCAGTACCATACATGCCACTTGTAATGAGACTGTCTGCTATTTTCTTTGCCATCTTCAGTAATTTTTCTTTATTTAGTTATTATCAGGTGACCTCTGTTTGTTCACTCCTTCAGTTATAGGCTTTTGTTTATAAAGTATACAGCAAATATATTTTTAATTTGTACACCAGCTGCATCATGATAACTCAGTGGAGTGAATTTTGTGTGCATGTTCTTGCCAGATTCCCTTCCAAGCCTAAGCACTGCTTGAGAAAAATGATAGGCTGCGGACAAATTTTTTTCTTGGACAAATTCACATCAAATAGGATTTTTAAACTAAATTTATCCATCTCTCTTCCAATCATCTCTCAATTTTCCCTTTATGACTAATTTTTCCCTTCTAAATCTAGTAGGATTTCATATATATAATTCATTTGATCTATGTTTGTGGATATTTTTAAGAACATCTAATGTTCTCTTCCTTTGGGATCAAGTCTGTGTCTGATTCATTTTTGTTTTGCTGTCATTACATAACACCATGCTATAAGCACTGTAGGTGAGAAATAAATATTTGTTTAACAGATGCTGACATAAAGAAATCAGTAACTGCATGAAGATAGAGATCTTTCAAGATTTCTTCAGACTTATGAAATAAGAAAATGGCTGTAGTCACTAGAAAGCCAACTGGAATAAAGAATATATTATCTGGGTAAATCATCTTCTTATCAGGTCTTACAAATTATTTCCTCAAAAATAATTTAAGAAGGAAGGCATTATGAAAGTATGAAAGAGTAATTACTTTTTTCATATTTATTATTTGGATTTTTTAATATATCAGTAGACATATGGTATATGTTCTTCCTATGTGAAAATTCAAGTCTGCCTTTTTTCTTCAGTTTTTGGTATTAAAAGACTATTATCTTCCAGATAGTCATAGAGCATGAAGAAATTTAGGGGTGTCAATGCTCATATGGGTTATTGAACTATTTATAATCCTTAGGTAGAAAAGAATATGTAAAGAAAAAATCACATTTTTACAACAACCCACGTTCTTTTTATTTTTAATTTTATAAAGATACAAATCTAGTTTCATTATAAAACACTGCAGACTATATGCGACAGTTATAATTTCAGCACTAGTTTTTTCTGTGTATTTTCTACATCTCCATAACTATATTTTCCTTTACCTATATATGCTTTACTTTTTGAAAACAGTATTTTACCTGAAATATGAGGAAATTTTCAATTCATGTTTAATTCATAGAATTGCCTCAACTGAACAAATGTTTGGACTATGAAAACTACACTCAGGTCCTCAGACATCTTTGCCATAGAGATTTAGGATATCATCTCTAAACTCTTTATGGAAAGTCAATACCTATAGCAGTTCCATGACTGAATTCAGAATAATCTGTATTTCACACATAGTGGAAGTTTGGCAATGTTCAGTTGGTATTCTGAATATACAAAGTATATCAGGGGAAGCACAGTTAGTGGTCTGCCAGGTAATCTATAATGCTTCCTAAATTTCATATTCTGCATCTTTGTTACTTTTCCATTCAGAAGGAATAATTCAATATAGGCAAAAAAGACATCTATAGCCTACTTATTTAGGTAGACGTGGCAATGCTTTATATTCATTCCTTGATGTGAAAAACTGACTCATTAGGAAAGACCCTGATTCTGGGAAAGATTGAAGTCAAGAGAAGGGAATGACAGAGAATGAGATGGTTGGAAGGCATCATCAACTCTATGGACATGAGTCTGAAGCTCTGGGAGTTGGTGATGGACAAGGAATCCTGGTGTGCTGCAGCCCAAGGGGTCACAAGTGTCAGACATGACTGAGTGACTGAACTGAACTATATTGACATCAATAGCATTATATTTTTGGAATAACATTAATCCTTGAAATATATGTTAACAGTTTTTTTGTTTGTTTGTTTGTTTTTTTTAATAAATTGCTGCTTTTTTCTATAGTGTCTGGGAATGATTGTATTAAGCACCAGTTTAGAGAATTTCACAGGAATACTGCTTTCCACTACCAATCCAACTAGGGCCTGGTATATGGCCTTGTTTTTCTTCCTTGATACCTAGTGAGAAAATTCTGTTTTCAAATGTAGAATAATGGTTGCCTATTGCTGTATAAAAAGTACCCCAATCTTTAATCTTTCATTGGATTGATTGTGGATTTCCTGGAGTCAGCTCATCTATTTCTTATGATCTGTAGTGTCATTGCTGTCAGATGGTAGCTAAAGTTGCCGTTATCTGAAGGCTCACTTAGTTGGATAGTCAAGGTAGCTTATGTACTAACATATCTACATACTTATACTACCCTTCAGGTAGTATATGATACACAGAATAGCACTCCTCTCCACTAACAAAAAAAGTCTACGTTATAATTGTCCCTTGCAAGTGTGGATATGTGATAAAAGGGCTTTTCACTTGTGATTAATTAAAGGGAATTGGGATGGAAGAGAATATTCTGAATGACCCCAGTGGACTCGATGTAAGCATAAGGGTCCTTACAAGAGAGGCAAGAAAGTCAGAGAAAGAAAAGATGAAACAAGGAAGTAGAGATTGAAGTGATGTCATGGTGAGAAAGTGGCCAGGAGCCAGGGATTGTAGGTAACCTCTTGATGCTCTGAAAGGCAAGAAAACAGATTCTGCCCTCAGAGACTCCAAAAGGAACCAGCCCTACTGATATTTTGATGTTAGCCTGCTGTAACTAATGTTTACTTTTGACCTCTAGAATGGTAAGATAATAAATTGGATTGTTTAAAGGCACTCTTTGGGGGAATGTGTTACAGCTGTGATAACAGAATAACACCACTGTGTTGGGTCAGAGAGCTGAGGTCTAGCTGGATCTCTCTTTCCCCTTCTCCCCAAGGCTACTTCATAAGATGATCTTGATCTCTCACAGGACACTGTTCTCAGGTTAGTAGGACTTCTTGCTGCTGCTGCTAAGTCACTTCAGTCGTGTCTGACTCTATGTGACTCCATAGACGGCAGCCCACCAGGCTCCCCTGTCCCTGGGATTCTCCAGGCAAGAACACTGGAGTGGGTTGCCATTTCCTTCTCCAATGCATGAAAGTGAAAAATGAAAGGGAAATTGCTCAGTCGTGTCCGACTCTTAGCGACCCCATGGACTGCAGCCTACCAGGCTCCTCTGTCCATGGGATTTTCCAGGCAAGAGTACTGGAGTGGGGTGCCATCACCTCCTCTTACTCTTCCTTTAAGTACTAGAACTGGAAATGATACATCATTGTGACAAATTCTACTAGTTAAGCAGTCACAGGTCAAGACCAGATTCAGCTTTTGGTGGGGAGAGGAACCAAAAACTTCTGTCTGTCTTAATCCAGCCTCTGGACATGTGCTATTTCCATTTCTCACCAACTCAAAATACACTCACTCCTCTTAAAATGCCTACAATTTCATTACATTATGATATCAAATTCAGTTTTTAGTTCTACGATCTTGTCATTTAAGTCAACTCCAGGTGAAAATAAAAATCTTTGGGTGCACTTCCTTCTGGATTATTATTCCTATTGATCTGAAGACTCTAAACCCAAAGGACACGTTATCTGTCTTTCTTGTATCTGAAATACAAAAAGGAGAGCCATAGGATGATTGCAGTTGACACGCCTATTCCAGACTCAGGAGAGCTCAGGTCATGTGGACAGTCACAGGCACAGAACAGTTCTGGAATACAGCCAGGTACATGTCACCAGTTCCTTGATTAGAGCCCAGCCCTGCTCTGTGAGAATGGATTCTCTGGATCTTGACTCTGCCCTCTGAGCTCTGGGCTCTCCTTTCTGAGTCCCCTTTCCTTTCACAAAGGCCCTCTCCTCTTCCCTCCCTGTTTCTTTCTTCTTTCCTTCCTTTCTCTCTCTCTTCTTTGGTTTCTCCCTTCCTCCCTCCCTCACTTGCTTTTTTCTCTTCTTTACTTTTTTAAAAATGTTTATTTAATTATTTATTTTTGACTGTGCAAGGTCCTCTTTGCTGCACAAGCATTTCTCTAGTTGTGGTACACTTTTCACCGCAGGGAATTTTCTTGTTGCCAAGCACAGGCTCTAGGGCACCCAAGCTTCAGTAGTCGCAGTACATGGGTTCCGTAGTTGTGGCTCCTGGGCTCAGAAACAGTCTCAATAGTTGTAGCACTCGGGATTCGTTGCTGCATGCCGTGTGGGGCTTTCCTGCATCAGGGATCAAACCTGTGTCTCCTGCACTGTTGGGAAGATCCTTTACCATTGAGCCACCAGGACAGCCCCACTTCTTTCCTTTTACCTGAGTAGTTTTCTTGCCCATAAAAGTTGAAGACCCGAGTTTTGAACGTCTCTTTACACTTTAAAATCTTTCCCTTTTAGTCCAAAGTCGGTAAAATTATTTTTAAAATCTTTGTGCTTAAATTTATAACTCACATTAGTAACCAAGTCATCCCCAGAGACCTCTTCCAGTACACTGGGTTGAGGGTCTGAGTACAAGAGGGCAATATCCTTCCGGGTCTTTGGTGATATTATGTAATTAGGAGGGTTTATGAGCCACAGAATTACATGTTTCTGAGGGCTTATCAGTGGTATCAGAGCCTTACTCTTGAAAACATGACCAGTGCCCTAAATTCATTCATTGCCTTAAAGAACTTTCTTACTTTCAGAGTATTTCCCTGGGAGAGACGGAGGTGAGAAAATATCTTACTTTAGAACACAGCAAATCCTGCCTCAGAAAGTTTCTTCTTGATTCTACTTTGAGACGGAACAATTCATTCTTTAGTTTTTCTCTCTTCCTGTTTATTATCAGATACAGCAAAATAATAAATTAGTGGATCATTATAAAGTTCTGACTGGAAAATACTTAGTCAAATCCACAAATTCAGTAAAAAAAAAAAAAAAAAAGTTCCGTTTCTACATTACCACGCATGTGAATGGGCTCCAAGATCACTGCAGATGGTGATTGCAGCAATGAAATTAAAAGACACTTACTCCTTGGAAGGAAAGTTATGACCAACCTAGACAGCATACTAAAAAGCAGAGACATCACTTTGTCAACAAAAGTCCATCTAGTCAAGGCTATAGTTTTTTCAGTGGTCCTGTATGGATGTGAGAGTTGGACTATAAAGACAGCTGAGCACTGAAGAATTGATACTTATGAACTGGTGTTAGAGAAGACTCTTGAAAATCCCTTGGACTGCAAGGAGATTGAACCAGACCATCCTAAATATCAGCCCTGGGTGTTCATTGGAAGGACTGATGCTGAAGCAGAAACTCCAATACTTTGGCCACCTGATGTGAATAGCTGACTCATTTGAGAAGACCCTGATGCTGGGAAAGATTGAAGGCAGGAGGAGAAGGGGATAACAGAAGATGAGGTGGTTGGATGGCATCACCAACTCAATGGACATGAGTTTGGGTAAACTCCAGGAGTTGGTGATGGACAGCGAGGCCTGGTATGCTGCTGTTCATGGGGTCACAAAGAGTTGGACATGACTGAGGGACTGAATTTAAAAGAATATCATAAATTTTTCCCATTAAAAAGCATTTTTTTTTCTTAAAAGAAACTTCAAATCAAATTCCTACCTTTCATTACAGTATTCACTAACAATTTCCCTAAGGCCCTTTTAACAGCTGCCTGTTGCTTGCTCCCAAGGCAATCCCACATTTTCATTTAAAAACATTTTTATAGCAGCAATCCAGTTTCACAAATCAGTTTCTTCTTTGATTATTTATTGCTATGTAACAAACCACCCTCAAAACTTAGTGGCTCAAAACAACAATTTGTTATTACTCATGTTGCTGATGGCTCATTCACTCGTCTAGATGCTTCAAATTTTGGTCTCTCTTTCAGAAGAATGGCAACTGTGTCTGGAGTCATTTGTAAGATTATTGGACATGGATTGGCAAGATGTGTTCTTTACCTACATGCTTATAATTTCATTGCATAATCGGGGCCTGAAGGTTCTAAGGATCTACACACACGCACACACACAGAAAGAGAGAGATGTTATACATATATGTAAATTTCTTCCTTTCTCTCCCTCACTATATATACAACAGAATTTCCTTAGTCTTTGTTCTTTCTCTCATCCCAGTAGCAATATCACAGCAGGTAACACTACATTTTTGCTAGACTACTTCTGCCTTCAGGAGATAATGTAGGGCTTAGAGGGAAACCATTCTTCAGAATGATGATAAAATCTTTACTTACTTAGACTTTCTCATGTATAACTAATCATTCTATTTCACACCAGTCAGAATGGCTGCGATCCAAAAGTCTACAAGCAATAAATGCTGGAGAGGGTGTGGAGAAAAGGGAACCCTCTTACACTGTTGGTGGGAATGCAAACTAGTACAGCCGCTATGGAGAACAGTGTGGAGATTCCTTAAGAAACTGGAAATAGAACTGACTTATGACCCAGAAATCCCACTGCTGGGCATATACACCAAGGAAACCAGAATTGAAAGAGACATGTGTACCCCAATGTTCATTGTAGCACTGTTTATAATAGCCAGGACATAGAAGCAACCTAGATGTCCATCAGAAGATTAATGGATAAGAAAGCTGTGGTGTATATACACAAAGGAGTATTACTCAGACATTAAAAAGAATACATTTGAATCAGTTCTAACGAGGTGGATGAAACTGGAGCCTATTATACAGAGTGAAGTAAGCCAGAAAAAAAACACCAGTACAGTATACTAACACATATATGTGGAATTTAGAAAGATGGTAACAATAACCCTGTATGCGAGACAGCAAAAGAGACACAGATGTATAGAACAGTCTTTTGGACTCTGTGGGAGAGGGAGAGGGTGTGAAACATGTATAATATCATATAAGAAACAAATCTCCAGCCCAGGTTCGATGCATGATACTGGATGCTTGGGGATGGTGCACTGAGACGACCCAGAGGGATGGTATGGCGAGGAAAGTGGAAGGGGGGTTCAGGATGGGGAACACGTGTATACCTGTGGTGGATTCATGCTGATGTATGGCAAAACCAATATAATATCATAAAGTAATTAACCTCCAATTAAAATAAATAAATTTATATTTTAAAAAAAGAAAGCATTTTAGATTCTGTATTAATTTCCTACATCTGTCAAAACAAAGTACCACTAACTGAATGGCTTAAAACAATGTAAATGTGTTGACTCACAGTTCCAGAGTCTGCAGGTATGAACTCCTAGTGTCCATACGTCCGTCCTTCCTTAGACACCTCTAAGGAAAATCCTTCCTTTTTTCTGGTGCTTGACTGGCGACATTTGCATTCTTTGACTTCAGCTTCACTTGTTGTCACGTGGCATTCTCACTGTGTGTCTCTGTCTTCATGTGGCCATTTGGTCATCTTTTTTATAAGGACACTGTCCTGTTGGATTAGGAGACCACCCTACTACATTATGGGGCTTCCCAGGTGGTGCAAGTGGTAAAGAACCTGCTTGCCAATGAGGGAGATGTAAGACTCAGGTTTGATCCTTGGGTTGAGAAGTTCCCTAGGAAGAGAGCATGGAGACCCACTCCAGATTGCCTGGAGAATTCCATGGACAGAGGAGCTGGCGGGCTATAGTCCACTCAAAGAATTGGACACGACTGAAGCATCTTAGCATGCACACACTACTACATTATGACCTTATCTTATGTAATTACATTGATAATGATCCTATTTCCAAATAAAAGTCACATTCTTAAGCACCAGGGGTTAGAACTGCAGCACAAATTTTTCATGAGAGACAATATAACCTATAATATTTCCTGCCATCTATACTTTCTTTGGATAATATTCTTGATTTTTCTGCTCAGCATCCTGACTCTACTAAACTTTTTGTAACTACTGGATATAAAAATCTTGTGTGATCACCCAATATAATTTTGAAACTAGACTGTCTATAATCTATGCCTATTATGAACACTTATCAACTATGATTATATAACAGACAATGTCAATTATTTTTAAAACTAGTTTATAAACACATTTATATAATTATATTAATATATTTTAATTCACATACATAATTCACATAATAATTATCAAAATTTATTATACTAAATTAATGAGCATTTGAAAGTATCAGTAATTCTTATTTTCTATTTTACACATATAGTATTCTACAGTCACTGTTAAGGATAGATCCTGCCTTGGGGTTTCCATTGTAGAAAGTGAAATTGTTAGTTGCTCAGTTGAGTCCAGCTCATTGTGACCCCATGGACTATAGAGGGCCAGTCCACGGCATTCTCCAGGTAAGAATACTAGAGTGGGTTTCCATTCCCTTCTCCAGTGGATATTCCTGACCAAGGGGTTGAACCCTGGGTCTCCAGCATTACAGGCAGACTGTTTATCATTTGAGCACCAGGGAAATGATTTGTCATCACTGCACTTACTTACTCTTTTACTGCATCTCCAACTCTGTTCAATTTGCTAACTGTCCTACACTGGCCCTGTATTTTATAATAGCAATATAGTAATATAGACTGAACTGAAAGAGTAGAAAAACACAGTGAGCCATCAGTTACATAGGATTTGTGTGAAAATTACTCTCTTCTGTAGATAAACATCTCTAAACTTGTTATAGTTACCAATACATCAGATTCTTATTAATTATAGATCATTAGATTTAAATAATATAAAATTGCTCTCCAAATCTTCTAAACTTATCACTAGTAATGTCTTTGGTCAATACTATAGCTCTCAATTTTATTGAAATATGGTATTTTAATTATATTTGGATTTCTTGTCTAGATTATTCCTTTATTCATTTTATGTAATTCTTGCTTAGCCTACTGTATCAAACCCAGTCTGAAGAAGGACTATCTTTGGAGGGCAGGGATGATCAGCTTGGATCCCCTCTCCACCCCACTCCAAAAAAAAGAAAGACAAAGAACAAAAATGTGGAACTGACATCTAATTCTACACAGGGAAGATTTGTAATCTGGCAGACACATGTTCTGACAACCACAAAGTTTATACTCTCTGGTAATACATGAGCAGCTTTGTAGGTTTAACCCCCATCTGTATGAAAGGTCTTTCAACACAGTCTGACTCTATGTTTACAAATCAACATTGTGAAGAAAAATCCTGGCTTCAAAGTCTATTGATCTCAGGAAATAGAAGCATTTAGTATCAAACATAAGCAATCTGATTATAAGAAAGTATATATTTTCCTTTAGTATTCAAACTGACACTATTTTCAATGTCTTGAATGAGTGAGGGAACAAATAACATTTCTGGATCTGGACAATAACAAGTTTTCATATTTGCTACATAGTCAGTGTGGGAGGGAGGTACACTGTATTATATGCTGACCACACCAGAAAACTGACCTCTGTTAAGCCTTTGGTGGTAATAACTGGTCCTTCAAGCCATACCCTTTACCTTGTTATTGTCAAGCTGCAGTGAAATACCATTTAATAACTTTATTTAAAATAATGCAATCGCTAAAATAACAGAGTGACCTAAAATAAACAGAAATGATAGAAGAGTGTTAACCTTTGTTACTGGCTGAAATTTAAATTTAAATTTGTAATATATAAGAATTAAAATAGTTAACAGAGCTGTTGCATCTTTTAATGGGAAAAGAAATACTGGGTTAACTTTTTTCCTATTTGAAAGGGACTGATTCATTTTGCGTTACATTCACTGAAGTGGAAAATTAGCATGGGGTTATGAAAAGAAAAAAAACTCATTGTGAACTAGAATGAAAAGAAAAGTAATTAATTGGTACACTTGCAACTGCTCCTAAGAAGGACAATGCAATGCAAAAAAGAATTAACACTGTGGAAAGTAATCTAACTAGTAAAGGGTAAAAGTACAAATTTTATTGAAAGCGATGCTTCAGATCATGTGTCTTAGAACAATGCAGTGATCTTCAGGTTATTCAAATCTGGATATAGAATTGTATTTCCTTTTTAAAAGTGTCTTTACAAATTCTGAAATAAGTGTGTTCTAAGAAAACTTCTAAATTAAATAAAAATCAATAGATAATATTGCACTGTCACTCAGATGACAGTCAGGGCTATTTCATAAGCCACAGTTGTTAATTTCTTTGTTCTTGAACCATCAGTAAAGTAACTCTTTGTCATTGTGATAGTTCAAGTGTCCACCTTTCTGGGCCACAGTGTCTCAATATTTGGTCAAATATTATTCTGAATATTTCTGTGAGGGTAATTTTAGATCAGATTTATATTCAAATTGTTGGACTTTGAATAATAGAGATTGCCCTCTGTAATGTGCATGGATCTCACCTAGTTAGTTGAAGAACTGAATAGAACAAAAAACTGAACTTTCCTGAGCAAAAGCAGACCATGGTTAGACTCAACTACAACTCTTCCTTGAGTTTCCAGTCTATAAGCCTTTCCTGTCAAATTCTGAATTTGTCTGGAATCCACAATTGCATGAGCCAGTTCTTCAAAATGGATCTCTTCCTATATCTAGATTCATATTCATCCTAATGATTCTTTTCTAGTGTAGAAATTGTACCAACACAGTCAACAAAATGCTTTTCAGTACACTTTTCTTTCCTGATGGGCCTAAAACCTTTGTTTTACATACTAGACACAGAGAATCTGAAGAAATCTGAAGAAATTCTCATTTCTTACCTTGCTTGTTGGAGGTCCAGTGATGTTTAACGTGTTATGATCTTTCCTGATAAATTTTAAAAGGAGATTTTCCTATGCATTTAGAGCTACCAAAATGTTTTTAATGTTAGAAATTTGCTTATTGCAGCTGTTTAGATCTTTCCTCACAGGTGAACTAAATTGGACAGAAATGAAAATTTAAAATCTAAAAGGCATTAAGAAAACTAAAATTGATAAAGCTTATTTGTTAAAAGTTGAATGCAAATTTAATTGTCATGACCACCATCTACTCTTTAGACTACATGTGAGATCCATTCCAGATAACACACTCCTTTATCTTGGGGATTCAGGCAGTGAGCACCATCTCTTCAGAGCACTTCGTCAGTTGGGAGATCACACTTGAACCTAGTAGAAGAAAAAAATTTTGCACCTGCATATTGTTGTTTTAACAAATTTCCATAGATATAGTTAAAAGCAGCATGAATTTATTCTCTTCATTTCTGTAGGTTAGAAATTTTACATGGATCCTACTGGGTTAAAATCACTGACTGCATATGGATACATACCAAACTTTTAAATATGCTTTTCTCCATCTATGTCTATGATGTAGAGGTGTAAGTGATAAGAAACTTTGGAAAGAGAAAAACATGCATTTGATATATCATTAATTATTTAAACAAAAGGAACTGTGATATTTAGTTGGCTCCCAATGATCCTTTCTAACCCATCCTCAGCAGAATCTATGTGAAATTCTCACCTAGAAAAAATTAACTTCTTTGAAAGACATATAACATTTAAATCATTGGCATTATTAAAATCCCCTTTATTATGATTCATTTGTATCTATCTAAATATATTGACAAATGACAAAGAAATATGCAGAATCCATTGAAATCCCACAAGAAGAATAATGGACTCTTAAAGTTGATATAGAGGAGGATGGATTATTTTAAGAGCTTTATATTACCTGGGACAAATAGCCTTATACATAAAGTCATTTATTTATTTCCCCCCCTAAAAATAGTCCCATCAGGGGATTAGATGCAGGCATTTAATGACTTCTCACTTCGTTATTTCTTACACTGTGGTCAAAAGCATTTGACACTGTTCCCAACTCTCTTTGTCTGGGAATACTCATTTCTGCTTGACCTCTCAATAGTATTCAACTTTGTTAGCCCCAAAGGAAACATAAAAAGCTCTATATACAGATGATTTGCAGCTAGCTTGTGAGAGCTCCATTTGTTAACAGTTGGTAAACCGCTTCTCCAGATTACTTCAACCACAGCAGAATTGAAGAGAGGTGTCTAGAAATTTTGACAGTTTTTGTCTTCTGTTTTTTCACCCAAATAAAAATGGGCTCAATAGAAGAACTTTAATAGGTATGAACTTGTATATTTTCCTGCAGCTGCTAGAAAATTTTACGTTTAGTCAAAGATTGGTATTGTTCATTATTTGATGTATGTGTATTTCCTTAATCTTGAATAAATAAGTTAAAAACTATTTGGAAAGCTAATTCTCTTAAGTATTATAAAAAGTAAAAAATATATATATTACAAGTGTTGAAACCCAATATATCTTAGTATGTCATTGGAGGGCACATTTTGTTTTTATATTGTGCATATTTTTTTAATGTAGCTCAAATGGTCTTTTTTATGTTTCTGCATTCCAGAAGTCAATATTAGCAAGACTTGAGAAAGTTACAAAATGCAAGACTTATAAACACAAAAATGTTAATTGTATTTCTTTTTTAACAGTGTTAGTGAAAGATAATTCACATGAAGTTATAATTCAACAGCTATATATTTTCAGAGTTGTGCAACAATTACCACAATTTTAAAACATTTGATTCACCTCCAAAAGGAATTTATATCACATAATAGTGTCTCGTATTCTTCAAGTCCATTCCCACAAGACCTATGCAAAACAAATCTACTTTCTGTAATATATAGATCTGCCTAATCTATACATTTTGTGTTAATGAAGTCATACAATATATAGTCTTTTTTGTCTCGCTTCTGTTTATCTATTGTAACATCTGAATTCCTTTAGTGACTTTTAAAGTATTTTTAAAAAATGTTCTTTTTGGTTGCTTTATAGAATATGAACCAGAGAAGGCAATGGCACCCCACTCCAGTACTCTTGCTTGGAAAATCCCATGGACAGAGGAGCCTGGTAGGCTGCAGTTCATGGGTTCGCTAGGAGTCGGACATGACTGAGCAAATTCACTTTGACTTTTCACTTGCATGCACTGGAGAAGGAAATGGCAACCCACTCCAGTGTTCTTGCCTGGAGAATTCCAGGGACGGGGGAGCCTGGTGGGCTGCCGTCTCTGGGGTAGCACAGAGTCAGACACGACTGAAGTGACTTAGCAGCAGCATAGAATATGAACACCTTAGTTATCAGAATCTAGTTCATGTTTATGCTAATAATTCCAGTGGACTATAGTAATATTACTTCTGTAAACATCTATTTCCTCTTCCCCATTTTGTTCTCTTAATGTTATGTGTATTATACCCATATATGTTACCCTAAAATACATGGTTAAAAGTATAATATGTGTATAATTTATATAATTTCATGTCTTTTAAAAATACTGAAAGAAGGGAGAGCCAGTATATATTTATAAATTTTAATATATTTTCTTATTTACAATTGCTGGTTCTCATTTGTTCCCATGGGCTCAAGCTATCTTTTAGTGTCATTTCCTTATTTCAAATCAGCTCTGTTCCCACTCATATCTTTTGTATTAGTATCAACTATTTTACATTTTTATATTTCATAGGCCTAATAATATGATTATATACCTATGATTTTATACAATTGCTTTCTTCCCTATAATTAGCTTTTTTTTTAATTAAAGGATAACGACAATATTGTGCTTGTTTCTGTCATACATCAACATGGATCTGTCAAAGGTATACATATGGCCCCTTCCTCTAGAGCCTCTCTCCCACCTCTCACCCCTCCCACCCCCTAGGATATCACACAGCCCCAGTTTGAGTTCCCTGAGTTATACAACAAATTCCCACTGGCTATCTGTTTTACGTATGTTAGTGTATATGCTTCCATGCTACTCTCTATTATCCCACCCTTTCCTTCCTACCCCC